>OU426864.1:1366468-1378968 GCA_911387685.1 Dolichovespula media | reverse complement strand
ACCCATCTCGTGCCAATCACTTCGTCGCTTCCGCGAGATCTTACCACTTTTTCTTTCGTATTATCATTTTCTTTCTTTTTTCTTTTCTTTTCTTTTCTTTTCTTTTCTTCTTTCTTCCTTTCTTCTTTTCTTCCCTTCCACCTGCTCACCGACGCGAAAAATTATCGAGTAATCCGTTATGCGAATAATCGAGCGAGACCGCCTATTATTTAAGCCTTTGCGCGTTAGTAGACAAAGATATTCTCATTCGGCAAAGAGAGCGTTGATCGGATAGGTTGATCGAACGTTACAAGATTTATCTTGACTATATCCCAACGATATATACTAACGCATTCCCAAATCATTCGTTGCTTTCACTTTTCCCCTGAAGACCGGTAAGGTCACGAGAACGCTCTCTCTCCCTCTCTCTCTCTCTCTCTCTCTCTCTCTCTCTATCTATCTATCTATCTATCTACCCCGTAGAACCATTGAATAAATCTACCCGCGAAATTATAATTCCACATATATGCCAGCACGGACTTATATTACTCTCGGATATAATATTAAACATACATACATACATGCATGCATGCATGCATACATGTATACGTACATACATACATGCGTGCATGCGTGCATGCATGCATGCATGCATGCATACCTATTTCTTTTTTAGGAAGAGCAAGAGAGAGAAAGAGAGAGAGAGAGAGAGAGAGAGAGAGAGAGAGAGAGAGAGAGAGAGAGAGATAGTAATAAAGAATTAATTGGTCGGATGGCAGAGGAGGAAAAATGACATTTCGATCGTTCGATCGTACCGCATACAAAGTACGTTCCATTCGGAATCATTCTCAGGGAATCATGTGCTGAATCGTTTAAGAAAGCGCCGTTTTCTTCGACCTTCCGGTAGAAGGGAGAGAAGGGAGAAGAGAGAGAGAGAGAGAGAGAGGGGCTGAAAGGAAGGAAGGAAGGAAGGAAGGAACGGGGTTGGGAGAGTACCTTTTTGCTGTGAGCAAGCAAAAGTCATATTATGTGGGATAAAATGGAGAATTCTCAAACGAGTAGCGGGCATTATTACTTGGCGTTGTAACGCATATTCGTTGGCCGTACGTGAACCGAATCGAGATAACGTCGTTCCATTTCTCTCCGATCGTTGAAACACTCGCGCGGACTTTTCTCTCTCTCTCTCTCTCTCTCTCTCTCTCTCTCTCTCTCTCTTGGTTTCGAGTGCTATGTCATAAAAATATTCTTTTGCAAGGATAATGTATAGTATTCGTTTCGATTATTGTACATACCTCGTCGATCGGATCTGAAAGAAAAAGAGGTAGACCACATGAGAGAGAGACAGAGAAAGAGAGAGAGAGAGAGAGAGAGAGAGAGAGAGAGAGAGAGAGAATGCGAGTGGCTACCGTCTTTGATTATCAAGAAGGGGCACATTTTTCTTTGCGCACGACCAAAAGATGCGGTCGTCGAGATAAGAAACGACGATCGTGGATCCTTCCCGCTAATTTTACCTCCGCGCGCGTTTAGAGGTCCGTACGGGGGGAGAGAGAGAGAGAGTTCTCCCCTCCTTCTCTCCCCACCTCCTCCATCTTCCAATCTCTTTTCCGATTATAACGAATAGCGGGGTGCGCGCGAGAATTTCGTTGGATGTGTAAAACCCTGATAAAAGATAGAGAATGGTTTTGATTACTCGTGAATTTTATACTCGTTCGATAGGCCAGCCAGTTAGCCAGCCGTTTACGTCGAGAATACTTCTTGTCTTCGATCGAGAACGTAATTATCGATGATACGACGA
The DNA here is from genome assembly GCA_911387685.1 of Dolichovespula media. Classification (NCBI taxonomy): domain Eukaryota; kingdom Metazoa; phylum Arthropoda; class Insecta; order Hymenoptera; family Vespidae; genus Dolichovespula; species Dolichovespula media. Next base: position 1,377,194 of record OU426864.1, on the reverse strand, counting down.
AACGAAATCAAACGCACGAGAGAGAGAGAGAGAGAGAGAGAGAGAGAGAGAGAGAGAGAGAGAGAGAGAGAAATCTTACGTTTGGAAAATTAGCCGTCGGCTGGTAGGATAGTCCGTCGGCTTTTTCCGTAAGCCACGGTAAAAAACCACGCCGTAATGGTCCGTGGATATTCTACTCACGATCCATAGATCGTTGGGTGCCGTGGTAGCTGAGACTGCCCGCTGAGAGTCCCAACACTATCGGTCCTGGATCAGGCACGGATTTCAGAAGCTACCAACTTATATATATATATATATATATATATATATATATATATATATATATATATCCATGGCGTTTATGTACGTTTATGCATGTGTGCGGTGAGAGTCTTTACGGGGACCCCCTGCTGCATCGGCACAACGCGACCGTTGCCGAAGATCCGTCGCGAAAAGAAAGAGGAACTAACGTTCGACCTTTGACCTCGCCCGGACACCGATATTCCTCTTCAAAGAGGAAAGGCGTAAGACGACGACGACGACGACGACGATTCACGGACGATTCGCAGTAGTTCGAGAGAAGAACCCATGGAGTTGGGCCTCGGAGTGGGACAGAAGGTTGACGTGGGGATAAAAGGGTTTCCATGGCGTACTTACAACTGACATTACGTTCGACTATTCACAGATACGTAGAGATATACTTTTCTCGATAATATGATAAAAACTGTGGGGATTGAGGAGGAGGAGGAGGAGGAGGAGGAGGAGGAGGAAAGAGGGAAGGAAGAAGGGAGGGAGGAATAAAAATATGTGTCCATAGAAGTAAGCTTGCGAGGAGGAGCGGGCGGGTGCGGGGTGGGGTAGGGGAGAGGGGACACGATCTCGAAGAAATATCTGAGATTTCTTTCATGGGGGGTGTGTGTGTGTGCCAAGAGTACGGCTCCTATGTTTTTAGATATAACCCCCCCCCCTCTCTCTCTCTCTCCTTCTCTGTTCTTTCCCTTCCTATTGCCGCGATCTATCGACCGGTCGAAAATCGGAGAGAGGAACCGCATGCGAGTTGGTGGACGTCGTCTTAGTCGTAGTAGTCGTAGTAGTCGTAGTAGTCGGCGCGCGAGAGGAGAGTGCACGGGCCCCATTTATCATACAGGAAACAATAGGAACTGGCAAAACACGTGCTTCGCGCGCGCGCTCTGTAAAACCGCCAGAGAAAGAAAGAAAGAAAGAGATTGAGAAAGAGTAAGAGAGATAGATAGATAGATAGATAGAGAAAGAGAGAGAGAGAGAGAGAGAGTAAAAGGGGGAGGATCGAGCAGTAGAGAAGAAGGATGCTGAAGGAGAAGAGAAGAGAAGAGAAGAGAAGAGAAGAGAGGAGAAGAGGAGAGAAGAGAAGAGAAGAGAAGAGAAGAGAGCGGGTTTGAGATACATAATACGACGAGGCAGCAGGCGATGCAAGCAAAAAGACACCGAGTGCTGTGGTTGCTCTTCCACCATAGAAGAGAGAGAGGGAGAGATGAAGAACTAGGGAGAGAGAGAGAGAGAGAGAGAGAGAGGGAGAGATGGAAAGAAGGGAGAACGGTCTCCTTCATTTGTTAAAACAATATAACAATTCATTTTTGTCACATCCACTGGCGAAGGCCTTTTATTGTGATGGGACCGTCCTCGAGCTCGGAATTGTTTCACCGCTGGGCAAACTATTGTCAACCCCGGGCCCATTCTTCTTTTCAGGGCCGTACGATACTTCTTCTATCGGTTCCACCATGTTATTCTCGGCTTCTTGACTTTACCACTCTCTCTCTCTCTCTCTCTCTCTCTCTCTCTTTCTCGAATAAAAAAAATATATACACGTATACATGTGTTTACTTTTCATAACAATTAAATTAATCTAGATTCCATAAAAAATTGTCTAATTTATTTGAACTTTGAGATCTTTTCTCTTTCTCTCTCTCTCTCTCTCTCTCTCTCTATCTCTCCACTCCGAATCCATTTAAAGGAGATATTCGTGTCAGCGCGTTTATTTGAATTTTGAATCGTAACAAAGCGTGGATGAGAGATTCGTATTTCTAAAGTATATTTTTCACGTAAGTTTTGACGTGCCTACGAGATGCCCTCGAAATTCGAGTGCTTGCAATCGTCTCGAATTAACATTCGTTTCTCGAATTAACATCGCTGCGAGTAAGTTGAGCGTAAGGACGGGTCAGGGCCGACGTTCTTTAACGTCACGCGACCGTGCTTGAGACACGCGAGAACTTCGTTTTTTTTTTTCTCTCCCTTTCTTTCTTTCTTTCCTTATCCTTTTCTCCCTTTTTTTTCTAGGTTCTTTTTCTTTTTTTTTTTTTTTTTTTTTTCTTTTACTATTCTCGGCTTATCGGTCAACCGTCGAAGAAAAAAGTGGAGCTTCTATGGGCTTTCAGGGAGGGATATCTTGGTGGATGTGTCCTTGTTTCTTTCTTTTTTTTTGTTTTTTAGAAAGTTAATTAACGAGCTTCTCCCTCTGTTCTTTGCTAAAAGCCGACTACTTCTTTTAGCCACCCTATACCTGATACATATATTTCACACAGGGCGCTCAGTTCAGCTCAGCTCGGCCCGGCTCGCTCGCTCGTTCGTCGTCAGGATTGGTGTTCGTTGAAAACGATTCGCAGTTTACGAGACCGTTCGATTTTCTTTAGATAGTTTATATCTACATACATACATACGTACATATATGTGTGCGTGTGCCTGTATGTATATGTTTATGTATATACACACATATAATATGTATATATATATATATATAGATAGATATACACGCGATATACCTCTCGGCTCTAAACCACCGAAACTTTCGTTTTTCGGAATATCCCCGTTGCATTCCCTAAAGTTTAAGAGCGACGATAGATTCGCAGCGAGAGGGAGACCATTATGGATGAGCGAACTAAAGCCGGTCTTCCTGGTCCCTGCCATAAGTTAGCTGCCACCGGTGGGAGCCGGCTTGCATGAGAGATACTCGCGACGGCACATTATTTACATATTTATACATTAAACGTTCACCCCTGCTATGCGCGAGAGAAAGAGAAGGAAAGAGAGAGAGAGAGAGAGAGAGAGAGAGAGAGAGAGAGATAAAAAGATAGAAAGAGAAAGAGAAAGAGAATCTTACGCGAGATTCTATCTCTACCAGGAGAGCGGGAGGGAGGGTGGGTGGGTGGCTGGGTGGGAGGGGTTCGACTTTCAAAATGAAATTCTAACAACAACGATTATTATATTTTACTGCGTTCGATGACAGTATTCGATTAAAATCGTGCCTAATTTCTCGCGATGTATCATCGGTTGGTTTTTGATATTTTGATAATCATAATCGTCGTATCGATTGAAGACAAAATAAAAAAACAAAAAGAAAGAGAGAGAGAGAGAGAGAGAGAGAGAGAGAGAGAGAACAATATGTAACACCGACGAAAGAACAATGTTGTTGACCTATCGAAAGGGGGTTGCGTCCGATGTGTGTGCGTGCGTGCGTGTGTGTGTGTGTGTGTGTGTGTGTGTGTCGGGGTGCCGTTGAAGGAGTAAAAGGGAACGATCCATAAAGAGTAGAACGCGTGTATTATTCACGTGGGGTGTGGGGGTGAGTGGGTGGCGGGGTAGAAGGCAGGGGGCTACCGTGGCCTTGGGAAAGGCTGGTCTCGCGATAATACCGCGTTAACGACTTTATCGCGTTATAACTGCTTGCAAGCTCGCCCTAACGCGAGAGCGAGCGAGCGATGATGGTGCTGGGCGGCCCTGCAAGCAAACGAGGAAGGAATTATCGATCGAAGTCCGAGCGGCCGTAGAGAGAGAGAGAAATAGAGAGAGAGAGAGAGAGAGAGAGAGAGAGAGAGAGAGAGAGAGAGCACCGATGGCGTCCACGATAAATCTTCATAGTTCCTTCTGACACGTTTCACGTGGCCACCGAGCGTTATCTTGGAGGAGGAAGAGGAGGAGGAGGGGGAGGGCCGGGGGGCCGCATGAAATATGTCGGAAGCGCTTTTCTTTCTCCTCGAATATCGCAAGCTCACGCTCGACGTTCGAGAAACGAAACGGTCCTCTTTCTCTCTCTCTCTCTCTCTCTCTTTCTTTCTTCCTTCGTACGTACGTACACCTACGGACGAATGGGGATAGGTAAAGAAAAAAAAAAAAAAAATGGGGGAAAAAAGAGGCGGGGGGGAAAGAAGCAAAACATAATACACGTGAGCTCGTCGTCTATCTCGCGAAATGACGGATCGATGATGCATTAGTAACGACTTTATCCCTTCGGACGTTATCGCGAGCCTATCGTCGCCATTTCTTTTTTTTTTTCCTTTGTTTCCTTTTTTTCCTTTTCTCTCTCTCTCTCTCTCTCTCTCTCTCTCTCTTCCTCTTCTTTCTCTTTTCTTTCTCTTTCCGCACCGATCGCACCTCTGCGTGCACTTTTTGCACGTTTTGCTCTCGTAAGGAAAAGGGTTATTAACGCGTCGAGAGACTCACGGACTAAACGGAGTTCTCTACTTTTGTATTCACGCAATGAAAGACATACATGGCTGCTAATTTACGTCGCAACGATCGAACGTCGTCATCGTCGTCGTCATCGTCGTCGTCGTCGTCGTCATCGTCGTAATCGTAGTCGTAGTCGGTCAGCGATAAAATTCAGGCAGCCTCGTCCAGGAGGAGGAGGAGGAGGAGGAGGAGGAGGAGGAGGAGGAGGAGGAGGAGGAGGAGGAGGAGGAGGATGGTCCCGAGGGAAGTAGTAGTAACCCCGTTGATATTTTCGTATGCGTTCCGCGGGTGCCGAGCCCACCCCCGTCGAAACGCGCCGACCGTGTCGCGCGAGGAGGAGGACTCTTCCAATAAAACGCACGTCTGCTGGTCCGGAGGCAACTGCTGCCTATGAGTAACTTTCGCGGCGCTGGAATTCCACGAGAGAGAAGGACGGACGAACGGACGGACGGACGGATGGACGGACGGACGGACAGACGGACAGACAGACTAGACAGAGACTGGAGGTATCCACAAAGGGATACCGCTTCGTGACCGCAACCCATACGACCAAAGACGACGATGCTATTTTGGTTAATTCCGTTATAGAATTTTGCGAGATATTCGCATGGTAGACTTTCGATATGCGCGGGGTCCCTCTCTCTCTCTCTCTCTCTCTGTTTCTCTCTGTCTCTGTCTCTCTCTGTCGCTGGATTTCTATATCTCACATTTTTATTTTTATATATATATATATCTTTTTATATATATCTTTTTATATATATATATATATATATATATATATCTTTCTCTCTCCCCCTTTCTCTCTGTCTGTCTTCCTCATTTCCACCCTTGTCCCTTACTCCGACCCTTCCTCCCGCTACTCACCTCTCTTCTACGTTCGGAGTATATACTCGGACATCCCTAGGAAGCGCCGAATTTGGCGCTGAGGTACGTGCGAGATATCGACCTTCCTACCCGGCATAATTATGCAAAAACACGGTTGGCTCGGGTCCACGAAACTCTAGGGAAGGGGGGGGGGGGGGGAGTGGAGAAGTAGGTTGAGGGGAAGTTGAAGGAAAAGGGCAACTCGCAGATTCGAATCGGCCAAGATCAAAACAGCGCAGACGGCTTGGACAAATTGTTGGATTTATGGATCGGTGGTAAGACGAGGAAAGGGGGACGGTGGCGGGAGGGGTGAGAGGGACTCGTAGCTTCTGCTTTTGTTATCGTCAAAATCTCCGTAACTTCCTAGAAGGAGTAGGAACGAGGAAGAGGAAGAAGAAGAAAAGAGGAGGAGACTGTAAAATATCTGCGAGCCTTCAACTCGATTATAATCCTAATGACAGGTACGAGATGTGGGGATAATGTATATTCAAGAAAAAAGAAAAAAAAAGAACGAAAAAAAAAAATAAAGAAAAGAAACGACAGTTCGATCCTTGACGAAACCGAAGAATTGAGATTTTTCGTGCATGAAAAAATTGTTGAAATTTTATCGGAATAATAATTAAATTCATTAATCGACCTCAACATTTATCGTTAAAGACCTGACGGCACTTTTTGGGGCAAAACGTGCCCGGCATCGTGCTTCTTAAGGTCTCGAAATTTGGGATGTGTGCGCGGTAGAAGAAATTTTCCACATTCTTAGTAAAGTACCAAAAACGGGGGAGGAGGAGGAAGAGGAGGAGGAGGAGGAGGAAGACGGGGAACGGGCCTCGTGGTATGGGTACAAGGAATAAGAATGCGAGCTTCCACATATATTAACGTTCTCTCGGGTTCTCTCGGGTTATTTCGGGTTCCTCTGGCAACGTGAGTCATGTCCAGCAGAAAAGGACGTCTTGGAAACGGGTGCATGGGTCCTACGAGATGTCCAGGATCCCTCCTCCTTCAAACGAAGACGTACGAAACCAAAGAGACATACGTATTATATACGACGTATCTTATTTACCTTCTTCGTTGGATATTATGGAGTGATGGTGGGTCTCTCTTTCGATGGTCCCACCATAGACTCAACGAAAAACATAAAGAGAAAGAGAGAGGGAAAGAAAGGGAGAATCGGCACTATTCGACGAAAGAGGAAACTCCAATGAGCCATGGAAAACGACGTTTAGATTCCTATTTGCGATTAGAGGCCGCGCGTACGCGCGCCTTTCCTACGTGACGGGATTTCTTAAATTGCGGATAGAGTGTGCTTGTGGAAGTCCAGATCGGCTTTCCGTAGCCAGCGCGAACGTCCTCCATTGACCTTTAACTACTTTACATCAGTCGATTCAACAAATCGATAGTCACGTTTTACTCAAGCATCTTTCTTTCTTTCTTTCTTTCTTTCTTTCTTTCTTTTTTTTTTTTCCTCTCTCGAAGTTCAACGATCGATTGGAAAGAAAGAAAGGAAGAAAGAAAGAAAGAAAGAAATGAATATATATATATATATATATATATATATATATTTTTTTTTTCTTTTTTTTCATTGGTAAAGAAGTAGATACAGAATTACAGAGGTATTGTTGCTCCGAACTGGATCGATTCAGCTCGCTCGTTCGTACGTTCGTACGTTCGTTCGTTCGTTCGTTCGCTCACCTTTTTCTTATTTGCCAAATACAAGGTGGTCACGTTGAAACAATCGTAATTACAAGCCGGGCCATTGGGACAATGCGTTTCTCGGCATGGGGCAGGTGGTGGTGGTGTCTTTCTTCTTACCTCCTTCCATGCACCGAACCGAACCGTACCGCATCGCACCGCACCGCACCGCCGCATCGGTTAGCGATGGCTACGAACGAATGGCGAACGAGATATGTTCGAATCGATCAAAAAATACAAATAAAAATTGAAAGAAAATAAATAATTACCTTGCGTTAACGAACGAAACGTAACGTCATTCGAGAGTTATCGTTCGAACGAACGCTCTTCGATCTCGTTTCTCGCGAACGAGGAATGAAATAGAAAAAGAAAAAGACAAAGGGAAAGAAAGAAGAAAAAGAAGAATAAACTCGACGTTAGATCTCGTCGATTTTCGCATTTCGTCGTTTATCGGTCGACTGTGTGTGTACTTACGTTTAAGACTCAATCAAACAAATCGATCCTATCGATCAGCAATAATAATACCACAGTAATCTCTCACGGTTTTGGATAATTCCGAAATACTTTCGTAAACAGGCTCCCGAGTTTAGTTTTAGACCGCGATCGATTTCTACGAGTGATCGTTCTTACACGTTGCTACGACCGCGAGACACATCAAGCACGTGGTCCGAGAGATGATGATTCAGCAGAATAGTCGAGCACTCTCTGAAAGCAATGGCAAAGAAAGAAAGAAATAAAGAAATAAAGAGAGAGAGAGAGAGAGAGAGGACCACAGGTCGGCGGCGCGTAAGTCCTCTGGGGCCTTAAGGGGCCCGTTTCTCGCGCATTGTTTCAGACCCCCGCAGGGCCGTAGCCTCGCGAGTCATTCGGGAGAATTAGTTCGTCCACGGGGGGTTCCTTGTTACGATGGCCGAACCCTCGCCTCTTCCCTCCCTCCCTCCCTCCCTCTCTCCCTCTCTACCTTCCTTCCTTCCCTCCCTCATCTCCTCTTCGTCTTCCTCTCGATTCGTTCGAGATATGACTACGCTTTCCTCCCGCGCAAAGAGGGTCATCGCGACACGTGAGAAACTCTCTCTCTCTCTCTCTCTCTCTCTCTCTCTCTCTCATCTTTTCCACTTTAGCCAAATCCAATCTTTTCAACATCGGTATCTTTCTACGATCATTTTTTTTCACCCTCCTCGACCCCCATGATTTTTCCCTCTTCATTTTCTTTCCTCTTACATCTTTTACATTACGATTACGTGTGTGTGTGTGTGTGTGTGTGTGTGTTTTCTTTGTGTGTATGCGTACTTATATATTCATTGGATATTGGAAAAAGAAATGTAAAGAAGACAAATGTAAGAGAGAAAAAGTGAAAGAGTTATATGTTCGGGATAGTTTACATACAGTCCAAGCAACTCTCTCTCTCTCTCTCTCTCTTTCTCTCTCTCATATACATACGAAACTATCCAACGTATAGAAGAGGAAGAGGAGGAGGAGGAGGAGGAGGAGGCATCGGCTTGTTCGTGTTGTAATTTGAGCGTTTAGCGGTCGTCTCCCACAGGGGGGTAAGATGAGATTCGACGAATTCAACAGTCATTCTTGTAGGAACACAGGGAACAAGGTATAAACGATTCCTAAACATGCATGGCGTTGCGTAATTCTTATTTAAGGGAGTTTGCGCTAAACTTAAGCCGTTGTTTTGATATCGCAATTGAGAATAATAATTCTTCTTTTATCCCCTCGCCACTCTCCTCCGTACACCCTTTTCGATTTATTTTCTTTCTTTATTTATTTATTTATTTATTTATTTATTCGTAACGTCGATGGTAACGAGAGAGAAAAAAAAATATATATATATATATATATATATATATATGTATATGGATATATGGATATATATGTATATATATGTATGTATATATGTATGTATGTATGTATTTGGTGTATTGTACATACATACGTTCAATATCAACCGGTATCTAATATTTAATTACGAGCGAAAACGGGCGGCACACTTGGAAGGACAAGGCGAGGCGTGAACGACATGGATGGGGCGTTGATTTGACGACACTCCCATCGAGGCTGCTCCTTTCTCGAACGCAGAGAGAGAGAGAGAGAGAGAGAAGAGAAAAGTTGGGACACGCTTGCATGCATAATGCATCATTCCGCCCGGTCGTACGGCCTTCGTTGTGTGCAGCATCGTCGTCTTCGTCGTCTTCGTCGCCGTTCTCGTACTCCTTCTTCCGTAGCAAAAATTCGTTACGGACGGGCCGTCGCGACGGCACCTACAACGTGGCCCTCAACCCTTTTCCCGTTACTCTTGATAAATGTGTCATTTCTTTTATTTTTTTCTTTTTTCCTTTTTCTTTTTTCTTTTTTTTTTCGTGTTCCTTTCCTTCTCTCCTACAGGGGTACATCAACGGATTCGAAATTTAATCCTTTTGTTTCTTACCCTCCCCGTGTCTTTCCCTTTTGTTTCTTCTCTCCTCTCGATTCGTTCGAACTTTCCTTTCTTTTTCTTTTTTTTCTTTCTTTCTTTTTTCACGGAATGAGAAAAGAGAAGGAAAGCGAGGAAAAGAAAAGAAAAAAAGAAAAAACGCAAACAAAAGGAAAATGATCGAATGTAATATATTCGTCCAATGGACGAACTCGTATACGCGATAATAACTTTGTAATACGTGTTATAACGTTTATATAAGTTGTTGGAGTCGACGATTTATTTACTCGTTTCGTAAAGCGAGAAGAGTAAACCGAGGGATATATATTCTCGATATCGATGAACCGACCGCTATGGCTAATTAATTAACCCTAATTATCAATAATTGTTCGTCACTAAGGGAACGACACCGCTATCGGATATCTTCTCCTACTTTACTCTCGCTGAACCTGACCCACACAACCTGGATAATTCCAATTACCGATCCACCTTCTTCCACCGTGGGCCTATCTTCTTTACCTTAAAGTCTACGAGAGAAAGAGAGAGAGAGAGAGAGAGAGAGAGAGAGAGAGAGAGAGAGAAACAGCTATGGTTCTCTCCTATCTCATCTTAACTTCTTCTTCTTCGTCTTTTTCTTCGTCCTTTTCTTCGTTCTTCTACATACTCATGCGGATTTTCAAAGGTAAAGAACGTAAACTCTTCGAGGGAGTTAGCTTGGTTTAAAAGGGGAAAAAGTGATCGGGAAAGTAAGGGCGCGTACGATGAAAACGCTCGCGTCTTTTCAACCTCGAACGTTTATCGATTTAAAAGCAAAAGCGATCGGAGTAATCGATCGACGTGTGGTAGCAATGGTGGATGCTGTGTGCTCACCCACCAGAACATCCCTACTGGCTACTGGCTTCTTCTTCTTCTTCTTCTTCTTCTTCTTCTTCTCTTTCCACGGTAGATACGCCATCTTCTCTTTCTCTCGGGGTCTCTCTCTCTCTCTCTCTCTTTCTCTCTCTTTCTCTCTTTCTCTCTCTCGTCGAAGCTGGACTCGATCTGATATCTCGTAACCGCCTCCATCGGCTATCGCTCTCTTCTCTCTTCTCTCTCTCTCTCTCTCTCTCCCTCTCTCTCTCTCTGCCTCTCTATCTCTATCTCTTCTCTTCAGTTTACTTCCTTTGCTCTCACTTTCTCTCTCTCTCTCTCTCTCTCTTTTCTCTTGAGAATAAGCACGATTTCTGTCGCACTCTTTCTCTCTCTCTCTCTCCTCTCTTTCTATATATATATATGTATATATACACACACTTA
>OU426864.1:1351468-1353968 GCA_911387685.1 Dolichovespula media | reverse complement strand
CTTCGAGTTCTACGGCACGAAGGTGCAAAGACGTTACTCAAAATGTACAGCCGTCGATCGCCTGGCATCCTACGGAACTGCCGTTCCTGAATTAACAAGTACTCGTTGTGCGCTCGTATATCACACAAGGTGTCAACCGATTCAGAGAATCGTTTCCCCTGATATCTTGAAAGCCATTCACGAAGGGCAAAAGAGAGAGAGAGAGAGAGAGAGAGAGAGAGAGAGAGACCCGTCGCACGTCGTTGGTCCGTCTGCCCTTTTCTTCTCACGAATAACATTTTCGAACGTAAGAATTTAACCAAACAAAATAATTCAAAGTAAACTCGCTTTAAAAGTATCTACGAATATTTCGATTGAAAAGGAATACGAATGGTCTTTTGTTTCTCTTATTATTATTACTATTATCGTTATTTTTTCTCTTTGATTTTCTTTTCTTTACGGTCTCGAACGATTACCTAATCGATTCGATCGATCGATCGAACGATCGATCGTTCCGACATTTTTTCAAACTAAACGTCTCAATCTCTTTCGATTATTCGTCGATCTCACTCACTCTCTCTCTCTCTCTCTCTCTCTCTCTCTCTCTTTCTCCTCATCTCTTTCTCTTTCTCTTTCTCTTTCTAGGTCTCTTGTTTGCTTCTCGAACGAAGGCGCGATTAGCGTTAATTATCTCGACGGTTTCACGAGAAATCAGATAAAGCGTTTACTTAATTAAAATCAGGAGAGGAACGCTCGCTCGTTCGTACGTATGTTCGTTCTTTCGTTCGTATGTTCACTTCGTTCGTTCGAAAGTAAGTATACCTCACTGGCTGAAATTGAAGCGTTCGATCGTGACTTACGATACGTTACGAATACAAATCGATTCTAATTTAATCGTCGACCGCGATCATAGATAATATGAAAATAATCTTTTACGATTATTTATCGATAATGACGGAGGAGAAGTTTTTTTCTCCTCTGAAAAGAAAAGAAAAGGAAGAAAAGTGGAAAGAAGCAAAAAAAAAGTGTTTACCTTCAAGAATTCATTCGATTATTATGATCGGACTGATGGCCCATCCCTCGGTGATTAGAATTCCAACGTAATTCGGATGGAGCGGTTTGTGGGTGGGTGGGTGGGTGGATGGATGTGTACGAGGAGAATAGTCATGGTAAAAAATAATTCATGGTAAATGGTGTCGTTGGTGATAAATATAGTGTAACCAAGAGACAAAAAGAAATTATTATCCTTTAATGGAAGAAGGATCCAAAGGAAGAGGACTAAGGTTCTTCGCGTATGTCTCTCTCTCTCTCTCTCTCTCTCTCTCTCTCTCCTCCCCCCCGTCTTATGCGTTTTTTCGTGCGGTGCGTGTGCACCGCGTGGTCCTGTGTGTGGTTAGCAGCAGCGAGAAGAAAGAAAGAAAGAAATAAATAAAGAAAGTTCGACGAGGTGACGAACGAGAGAGAAAGAGAGAGAGAGAGAGAGAGAGAGAGTAGAGAGAGAGGAAGGTACGATGTGTGCCTAGTAGTGTAGTCGCGAGAGACTACTCGAGGCGACTCGAAGGAGGAGGCGCTCCTCGACACGCGATGTAGCGTGTTTAAGGCGCGGACAATTCCGATTGGTCGTTCCCTACTCGGGGCGTCCATGGGAGCGTTCTTCCGATTGGTCCGCTCGACTACCTAACGAGGCCTCATAGCCGCGCGTACGAAATAATAAACCGCCACCACGCGAGAACCCTTCTTCTTCTTCTTCTTCTTCTTCTTCTTCTTCTTTGCCGCGTACTTTTATTTCTATCTTTTCCTTCCTCCCTATCTATCTATCTCTCTCTCTCTCTCTCTCTCTCTCTCTCTCTCTCGCTCTCGCTCTCTGTCGGTCTGTCTCCTCCTCCTCCTCCTCCTCCTCCTGGAAATCCCCACTTCGATCCCACCCACCCTCTCTCTCTCTCTCTCTCTCTCTCACACTCCCGATGCACCTCGCCTATTGCTCGTTTCGAGTCCCTCTTCGTGCGTTCGATTAACTCCGATTCATTTCTTTTCACATAGAATTTCAAACGGCAATGCCCATTTCCCGCCAATTTTCTTTATTCCCCTTTGGCCGGCAACCAATGTTTCGTTCGTCTCAGCGCAACCTATTTATCCGATTTTGTTTTTTCTCTTACTTTTCTTTCTTTCTTTTCTTTTTTTTTTTTTTTTTTTTTTTTTTTAACGTATCGATCACGCTCGTACGTGCGCTCGGTCTATCCGTCTCTCTCTGTGTGTGTGTGTGTGTGTGTGTGTGTGTGTGTGTGTGTGTAGGTATGTGCGTGCGTGTGCGCGCTCGTGCTCGAGTTAATTTCCTAGGAAAAATAGTTAACCTTCTCAAAATGCAAGGATCGTTGGTAATCGATGGCCAAGTTGAATGCCAGTCTCGTTTCAGGGCAAGATTCCAAATGAGTTTTTCCCCCCCGGGCATCCACTTATGTTTCAAACTAGTTTCTATCTCTCGTCCATCGCGTGCTCGCTCGGCTTAATGGCCACGAGAGCG
>OU426864.1:1336468-1338968 GCA_911387685.1 Dolichovespula media | reverse complement strand
GGTGCGAACGAAAAGGCAATGTACTCGAAGGATTTTCGAGTTCACGGAGGAGAGGCACAGAACGCACCAGGTGAAAGACGGCTTTCCGCGTGGACTGAAGCGTGACAGTGTGCCTCCTCGTCCAGTCCAGCCGAGAGAGATAACGATCCCCACGATCTGGATCACAAAACGCATCCCACAGAGTCGTGAATACAGGCTCGGAGGCATGCAGGCGTTCACGCACGCGACGCATTGCCATCGGAGAGAGACGGAGAGACGGAGACAGACTGACCGAGAGAGAGAGAGAGAGAGAGAGAGAGAGAGAGAGATAGATAGAGAGAGATTTCGATCTAGCCATGAACGAGGTCGGCATATGGGACCACGACGTTCGTGGGACCAGCGAGTCATTTGGCCGATTACTAATTAACGAGTTTGCGCGAGCGTGAACCCAATTTCTCTCTCCCTGAGTTCTGTCCACGGAAGGAAGGAAGGAAGGAAGGAAGGAAGGAAGGAAGGAAAACCGGACGCGAGACGGGCCTTCGCGATAATGCGAGACACATCAGACCCGTATGCGATATATCCCGAATGACGGGACACTTCCATATCCTCTCTCTCCCTCTCTCTATCTCTCTCAAGCTATATCTGAATGTAGGAAGATCGCTGTAAACCTTTACGCGACAGTTAAAGAACCATATGCGCTATCTTAATGAGTAGACAATATATCCGCCGTACCGAAGGATTAATATTAACGCTCGGCACGCAAACGAGCCAATCTAGAGTCGTACTCGAACGTGTTGCACGTTGCATATTGCACGTTGCACGTTGCACGTTGCACGTTGCACGTTGCACGAGAACGCGATATTTAATTTCCTCGACTGGCGAAAGATACAAGGATTGAGTCGTAACAATCGTTTTGACCGAGACGTATCGGAAATGATTACAGCGCGTGTGTCTGAGAACATCCAATAGTGTTTCGCGCCGTGATTGAGAGTATTTATTTGTTCGCGAAACGGTTTAAAAAATTTCGTACGCTCGTTCGTTTGACTCGAGACGCGAACGACAACAAGGAAAAAAGAAAAAAAAATAAGAGAATAAGATACAAAAGAGAAGAGAAAAAAGAGATTCGAATGGATACAAACGAACGAACGAACGAACGAACGAACGAACGAACGAACGAACGAACGAACGAACGAACGAACGAACGAAGAGATTGAGAGATTGGCCGATCGAAGTTGACGAGACGTGAAACGCCAGGCATACCACGAACGACAAATGCGCGCTTCCACTTGTCTTCGGAAGACAAAAGGTGCTAACTCAAGAAACCACCGAGCGAGGAGAAGCCTCTCAGCGCGCGTGAGAGAAAGAGAGAGAGAGAGAGAGAGAGAGAGAGAGGCCTTCCTTCCATAGAGTCGTATATTCTCTTCCCCGGTTTTAAAGCCCTACGTGGATGGGTAAATGTGAAGGGGAGGGCGGGAGGGGTGTTTCTCGCCGGAACGTGGTATTCGAGGAATGAACGCATCTAAGAATCATTTTTTCTTTCTCACTCACACACTCTCTTTTCTCTCTCTCTCTCTCTCTCTCTCTCTCTCTCTCTCTGGTTTTCCTTTTATCATTGTAAACGATAGTTTATTGACGAAAAACCGATATCTCTTAACCCCTATATCTTAAACGTTTCTAAAAAATTTTAAAAATATTCGCCGAAGGTAAAAGGAAAAGAAGGAAGGAAAGAGAACAGAAAAATCTCGCGAGAATCGTTATCGAATCCGTGTGTTTATAATCCGCGATCCCGATATATATACCGCCGCTAATCTACGTCTCTGTAACCTCCTCTCACCCCTCCCTCCCCCCTCCCCTCACTCACTCTCCCCGTTCCCTTACCTTTTACACTCCAAAGTGGCTACGTCTATAAAAGTGAGATATTCGATAAAGCAAAGATGTTAATTTAGATAGAATGCTCCTCCGCGTCTGAAATCTGACGTACTAAGCGTTGATGAGCCGATTTATCTTGATTTTACACCCCACGTTTATGATCTTCTCCGAGATATAATGGCGGCGCTAACAAGCGGGGACATGTGTAAAGGGTTGCCTTATCCTTCGTTTCTTTTTAAACGTTGCAAAGGGCATCGCGTTTTGCGCTTTATTAAATATTCTATAATACATGAGCGAGCAGCTCTC
Source organism: Dolichovespula media (assembly GCA_911387685.1). Lineage (NCBI taxonomy): Eukaryota > Metazoa > Arthropoda > Insecta > Hymenoptera > Vespidae > Dolichovespula > Dolichovespula media. Next base: position 1,336,814 of record OU426864.1, on the reverse strand, counting down.
TCTCTCTCTCTCTCTCTCTCTCTTTCGAATATGGTGGTATTCAAAACGTTACACGCGAATTCTTTTTCCTCCTTCCTTCCTTCCGGCTTTTTATGATTTTTTCTTTCCCTCTCTGTTTTTTTTCTTTTTTAATTTTTAACTTCCTCTTTTTCTCAAGAGAAGGAGGAAGAGAGAGAGAGAGAGAGAGAGAGAGAGAGAGATTTACTAAACGTTCGGACGAAATAAATAAGCGAGCGATACTTTAGCAGAACTTTGGGTCATTAATCTCGACGGATTTGTCGAAGTACGATAAAAAATGTAGCGAGTACACGCGAACGACGCGTAAGATTCTTCGAACGAGAACTTC
>OU426864.1:1313968-1321468 GCA_911387685.1 Dolichovespula media | reverse complement strand
GCAGGTGTAGGCGGGTATATTTCTTATGGACGAGAATTATTCCTTTTTCTTTTTCTTTTTCTTTCTCTTCTTCTCAACCGACACCTGCCATCGACATTTTCGTATATATAAACTTTGACAAGTCTCCAATATATTGAAAGAGAAAAAGAAATCAAGAAAAATGTTCGAATATCATCAAAATCAAATACCATATTTCAATAAGTTATATATGGATTGTAGTTATATGTCTAATAGTTTGTATGTCTAATAGTTATATATGGATTTAATTGTTATTAAATGTTTAACAGTTATACATGGATCGGAATTATCGAGATGAGATGGAGGTAGAGAAAGTGAGAAAAAGATTTTTGAAATGATCTCGAGAATAGCGAGACGACCGAACGCGTACGATCGAACGTACGACCGAGAACGTATGATCCGAACGACCGACAGCATGGCGAACAAAAAAAGAAAAAAAAAAAGTTGCGGAATAAAGAAAGACCGAAGAGTGGTAGGAACGATTTGGGCTGGCGAGAACGTACGAGCGCGTTGGGCGACCGACGGACAGACAGACGGACAGACAGACAGACGGACGGACGGACGGACGGACGGACAAGCGAACGGGTGGGCGTGAGCGCGAGGCAAGGCGTGAAGGGAGTAGAAGGGCTTACTAGAGCGTTGAAAATTGAAAATTCAAAATGGCCGATATTTCCGGCCGACGGGACCGAAACAAAAAGTCGCCTGGCGTTCATTATGACATGCATCGCTGTACGTGCGCACTGTGATTTGCAATGTTTCTCTCTCTCTCACACACACACACACACACACACACACACACACTCTTTCTATCTTTCTTTCTTTCTTTCTCATATATGTATCTACACGCACGTACGAATAATATATAACCACTTTAGTATCGGTGGTATTAAATAGTATTAGTATTAGTAGTTAATAGTAGTTAATAGTAGTAGTAGTAGTACTCGCTGGATTTCTCCGAAAGTATGATAGTATGAATGCGTGAAACGTACACGGTACCTACATACCGCGTATATGCACATACATACATAAATGAAGAGAGACCCGCTTTAAAATCCGTCGATCTATATAAGCCTTTCGATAATGGAATTATCGAGAGAAATGAAATGGCGATGGGGTGGGGTGGGATGAGGTAGGTAGGTAGGTAGGTGGGTGGGTGGGTGGGTGGGTGGATAAAATCTGAAGCTTTACAATAGTCCTTTGCTATTCCTTTCCACGCCTACGTATATCTCTTTCTCTCTTTCCCTTTCTCTCTCTCTCTCTCTCTCTCTCTCTCTCTCTCTCTCTCTCTTTCTCTCTCTGTCTCTGTCTTCTTTCTCCTTGTCAATGTCGAAACGGAAAACATCTCTTTCTTCCTCTTTGAGACGTCTTGTCATTCGACGAGAGGACCAATCGGATCGTCAGAAAATCGGAGAACCATGAAGGCGTATCGACAGGCATTTTCTCCGTTTGCTTTTCCAGGGATGAGCTTTCAGAGAGAGAGAGAGAGAGAGAGAGAGAGAGAGAGAGATAGAGATAGAGAAGGAGAGAGAGAGAGAGAAAGAGTGAATGACTGAGTGAGTGAGTAAAAGAGAGAAAAAGAGAGAGAGAGAGGAGGAATCTCTGGTGTCGACACGGTCGATTAGCCGATCGAGGCCAGCTTGGGATTTCGTCAATAAACGAGATAAAAGAACTCACCCCTATGTTCGCGTGTCGTTTGCCAGGGAACGAACGAACGAACGAACGAACGAACGAACGAACGAACGAATGAACGAACGAATGAACGAACGAATGAACGAACGAATGAACGAACGAACGAACGAACGAACGAACGAATGAACGAACGAACTAGCATTTTCTCTTTCTCCCCCTTTCTATCTTTTTCTCTCGTTCTCTCTTACTCGTGATTTTTGCACAATGTGCGGCCAGGCGGTCTGGCTTTGTTTTAAAATTATCAACGCGTCGCACAATCGGCCGGCGCCTCGCGTGGACAGACAAAGAAGAGTGAGAGAGAAAGAGAGAGAGAGAGAGAGAGAGAGAGAGAGAGAGAGAGAGGAGAAAGGGCTGGGCGGTGGGTTGATTGGGTGGTATGGAGAGGGTGGACGATGCTTTTCTATATGTCCATCTCTCTTTCTTTCTATCTTTATCTCTCTCTCTCTCTCTCTCTCACGAGCGTGCGTGTCTTCGCGTGTGTCGGCTCTCCGACGACACAAAACGGGAGGGCGTTTTGCATGCGTATCTCCGGCTCAATGGGGGCTTTCCACTCGCTGGAATTGAAAAGCATTTTATTACGTACCGTGTACGTGTATGTATTGCATGGATGCATGCATGCACGTATGTATGTATGTATGTATGTATGTATGTATGTATGTATGTATGTATGTATGTATGTATGGACGAATGGATGGATGCGTTCGTACGTTTATACGTGCACGTGTCTCTCTTTCTCTCTCTCTCTCTCTCTCTCTCTCTCTGTTCTCGCGCGCGTGCACTGCCGTGTTCACTTTCTTTATGGACCGTTCATACGTGTGTCCACGTACGTATATATACACACTTGTATACGTTTGTATTATGCATTTATGCAGTTATGTAAGTACGCATGTACGTACGTACGTACGTATATATACATACGTGTCACACAACAAACCGGTGTCTTCTTTTTGTGAGAAGAGAGAATCGCAGATATTCTGGATTTCCTTCTTCTCTCGTCGGACGGCACGTTTCGTGAGGAATCGATCATTTTCGAAAGAGAGAAAGAGAGTGAATGAGAGAGGGAGAGAGAGAGAGAGAGAGAAAGAGAAATACGTGGGGAAGGTGTCGACGAGAAAAATCGATGGAATTGGCGAGCCCAATCATCGAAGGAAGTAATTTGTTCACCTTCCTTCTCCCTCCCCCCCTCCTCCCTCCTCACCTCACCTCACCTCACCTCACCTCACCTCACCTCACCTCACCTCACCCTCCCCTTCGAACGGAATTACATGTCGTTTGCTTCGTACCAATACAAGATGATTGCTCGTTGAAAATGACGTTTATGATTACGATTTGTGTGCGCCCTCGAGAAATGAAAATTATAACTTATTAAGCGATCGAGGAAAGATCGAGAAACTTTGTTGTCTTTTCTCTCTCTCTCTCTCTTTCTTTCCTTTCCTTTTATTTTTTCTCCTTTTTATTTCGCCGTCGATCGAACGCCGGATAAGCATTCGTGTCTTTCGTGAACGTTGTTTTCTTTTTTCCTTCCCTTCTTGTTTCTTCTTCCTCGATATACCACCTTTGCGAACGAAGTAAGTAGTACGAGTGATAATTGAGAAGATCGATACTTCTTCACAGCTGTCATAATGAACACCTCTGTAAATTTGAAATATTAAAGACACACGGTATACATTAGTTATCGGAACGTGGCGACAAGTGGTTTTTGCGAAATTTTATCGATATATATGAGAGAGAGAGAGAGAGAGAGAGAGAGAGAGAGAGAGAGAGAGAGATCGTTCGGATATGAAATAATATCGAAGGGCGTTTCGTCGATCGAGAAATATCGCGAATATACGTAAGTCTTGTTCGTTCACACGCGACAAAAATAATGGCAAAGGGTTAAACGTCGTTCTTTCAACATTAATTCTTTCGATTAACGAAATACGAACAGCGTGCGCGTTTATTCGATCGAATCCAATACTGTGTACGCGTTGTGTGAAAAAAAGCTCGAGGATACATCTCGTTAAATGAAACTAATAATTTTCTTTTGGTGATATCACTTTCAACTCTTCGCTACTTTTGGTTGATTCAATTTGCGAGTTTGGACGTACCTGTAGAAAATTAATTGTGTGACGAGAGAACGACTGAAAGAAAGAGAGAGAGAGAGAGAGAAAGAGAGAAAGAAAAAGAAAAAGAGAAAGAGAAAAGAAAAAGTGGGGGTGGGGGAGGAGCGATAACGTTTCGTTTCGCAAGAAGAGAAGCTTCGTTTTTCATCAACGGGTCATAATGAATACTCGAAAGATTACCTCCGTGCAGTTAATTGACAACTCGTTCTCTATCTCTATCTCTCTCTTCTCTTCTCCTCTCTTCACTTTTCTCTTCTCTTCTCTCCTCTCCTCTCCTCTCCTCTCCTCTCCTCTCCTCTCTTCTCCTCTCTGCTCTTCACTTTTCTCTCTTCCCTCTTCTCTTCTTATGGTTCGTTCAACGTTCTCTCTGACGTTTCTCCCCTTCAAAACTATCTTCGATCTTTTCTCTCTTTCCTCTCGACGTCTAGTTCCATTAATTCGACCGGAAGGGACGAACGACGTCGGAGAGCTCAAATCGAGTTCTCTGTCGCTTTTGTGGTCGGAGATGAACGAGCCGAGAGAATCGAACGTTTAAATTACCGTATAAAGAGCCAACTTGTATTTGCGAGAGAGAGAGAGAGAGAGAGAGAGAGAGAGAGAGAGGGAGAGGGGAGAGGGAGAGTAAAGAGAGTTGAAACGTTATATTCGATAACAGATAACAACGATTTACGAGTACTGCTTTCTCTAAAACGTCTAGTTAAGCTAAAATAGATAAAGAAGAAAGGGAAGATAAATTTATTATCGACAGAACTGTTTAATCGTCTCGTCCTACGGTCGTCCGCTTTAATTTTCAATTAAATATAACCGGCAAAATATCGATGCCATGCGTTATTTAATATTATTATTATTATTATTGTTATTATTATTATTATTATTATTATTATTATTATTATTATTATTCTCAATCTAAGTAAACGTCGTTTTAAACATATCTTGACGATCGCGCGATCGTTGTCAATGATCTAATTAAATTATGTTAATCGTGATTTCTATTTCTTATCTACTAATAGGTAACATCCAAAATATATATATATATATATATATATATATATATATACAATTGCGAGTGTGTGTGCGCGTGTATAAGAAAACTCGGAACAAGATCGAAGCAACCACTGAGCGATAAATTCACATTTTAAACGCCAATAAAGTCGATCATTTAAATACATACCGCGCGTTTAAACGCGTGCTACACGTTCCAACGTTATATTCGCTAATACATTCATAAGCAATCGGTGCGATCCATGCGATTTATAACACGCCACTCGATAACTCCTGCTTTTCCTTCGACTGATTAGAATAAATTATTATTATCGATCTAAATATAGACGGATTAATGAATGAACGATATCAATTTTCTTAAAATATATACACACACGCATATATATATATATATGTGTATATGTACATATACACGCACACATACAGAGGATCGGATGAAATTTCGCGTTAATAAAATATGAGTAAAAAACGAGCGTGCCTTTGTGTGTACGCAGATAAAATATATCTGTACGTATGTGAAAGAGTTAGACTAATTCATTCGGAGAAAGAGAGAGAGAGAGAGAGAGAGAAACGATCGTCTCGCGTCGATCTAATGAGGCGTCTGTCAATCGAAGCGATCTTATAATTGCGGCAAAAAAACGATCGATCGACCGATCGCCCGAACGATCGATCGATCGATCGATCGATCGATCGTTCGTTCGTTCGTTCGTTCGTACGTTCGTACGTTCCTTCTTTCGATCGATTGATATCTATGAGTTCGGATCGATCGAGAACGTTGCCAATCGAGCACTCGTTTATTATATCATCCGGCGCGGCGCCGCCGCTCTTGGCGTCTCGAAGAAAACCGAGAGAAAACCAAGGACGCTCGTTTGTCTCTCTCTCTCTCTCTCTCTCTCTCTCTCTCTCTCTCTCTCTCTCTGTCTCTGTCCATCTCTGTGAAAATGTGAGACGTGTCACAGATAATCTTCTTCCTCGCGTCGATTCGATTAATTGATTTGTTTCTCTCATCGTCCTCGCTTTTCTCCGCGATTCTTTTCTTCTCTCTCTCTCTCTCTCTCTCTCTCTCTCTCTTATTTTTCTTTCTCTTTTTTTTCTTTTTTTCTCCCGCATCCATACATAAATATTTCACAAACGATTTACGGACTCTCGCGAAAAACGAGATTATTTTAATCGACGGCACGTCGTTAACGACGATCGTTCATTGGACGCATTATTTTCAATTAAGAGTTTCGTTCCATCGCGTGAAATCCCTTTTTTTCCCCTCCTCCTCCTCCTCCTCCTCCTCCTCTTACTCCACCTCCACCACCCCCCTTCGCCGCCATGCAAGCAAGTATAAGTATTAAGAACTTACGCACGCATCCGTATGATGTTTTCCTTTTTTTTTTTTTGTTTTTTTTTTTTTCCTTTCTTTCTTTAGCGATTATTAGCCGACGCTTATCTTATCGTTAATAAATTGCCGATCAGATATAATTCGATATAATCCGATTAGAACGATCAAATGTTATGCATCTAATCTAAATGTGAGATCTAACGTACGCTTATTACAATTTGTAATTCTAACACGAATCACCTTTCATACGATAATTATTAATAACTATCTCTATGCGTTTAATAATATTCGATCGACGAACGCGTATAATAGATCTGCGGTTAAATCCTTTCTTGAAGATCTACTACGATGATTTCTTTGCGATCAATTATATATACATATATATGTGTAAGTATTGTAAATATATAATAACATAATAATGATTAAGTTAAGTATCGTAAGTGAGTGTGTACGTGTACGCGTGCGTGTGTGCGTGTACGCGTGGTTCAACAACGGGATCCGTGATTAAAGTGGCATTTAAAAGGCTTCGGGCCAGGTCGAGAGGATCGACCTCCCCTCCCACCACCCCCACCCCCTACTACTACGTCATTGTCCTCGATCCTTTTTCCTCTATTTAGTTTAAAGCATTAATCGCGATCGACTCTGCCAACCACGCTCGCTCTCATCCTCGATGAAATCTCGAAAACGAAACGACACGGGGGCCACGTTGCGTCTGACATTATCGCAAGCCGGATACTTTTCAACGTTACGATAAGCATACGCGATCTCTCTCTCTCTCTCTCTCTCTCTCTCTCTCTCTCTCTCTCTCTTTCTCCTTTTTTCTCCCTCGCGACGAAAAGAAGAAAGAGAGGGGACAAAAATAAAATGGAAAAAAAAAAAAGAAAAAGAAAAAACAGCAAAATAGAAACGAATCCAAAATGGAAGAGAAAAGAGTAAAATGAAGAGTAAAATTAAAAGCGAACAGAACTTTCTTCCTTAGCTTGCGTTTGACGTTTACTTAACGTCGCACCCGTTGATATAATTTATCGATCAAAGATACAAAGAGAGGAGGGAGGAAGGGGGAGGGAGAGAGTGAGAGAGAGAGAGAGAGAGAGAGAGAGAGAGAGAGAGAGAGAGAGAGTTCCCATACGTTTCGACGTAACAATAACGATTTCGTTGCAACTTGATTAACGTTACCATCTCGATGGATTTTCCTTCTTTTTTCCTTTTTTTCGTTTTTTTTTAACTCGACTCTCGAGAAAATAAATTCTAAGATAATAAAACCGAAGAAAGAGAGAGAGAGAGAGAGAGAGAGAGAGAGGGGGAGGGAGAGAGAGAAAATAGAAAATAAAAATTATTCGACGAATCTTATCGAGCCTA
>OU426864.1:1306468-1308968 GCA_911387685.1 Dolichovespula media | reverse complement strand
TCTCTCTCTCTCTATCTTTATCTATCTCTCCTTACCTTAATAGTATAATACTTCTTATTTATATTCTGACAGTGATTCGTAAAAGAAAATCGCAAATATTTGTTATTATACGTATATACGTATAACAGCGTAAGAATAAGAATTTATCATATTACTTTTCGTATGGACGGTGTTGACCAAAGCTGGGGTGGGGGTTTCTTTAAAAAAAAAAAAAAAAAAAAAAAACAATTACTACGTATCTTCGACTATATCCTTCATTTTTTATAAAAAAGAAAAGAAAACAAAATTAAATAGAGTCTTAAAAATTGTGCGTGGTACGTCCGGTCTGTTGAAAAAAAGAAAAAAAAAATAAAAAAAAATAAACAAAGAAAGAAAAAGTAAAAGTAAAAAACAGAAATAATTCCTTTCTATGGGTGTTACGGAAAGAAAAGTAATAGAATAGAATAGAACGAAGAACGAGAGAGTTAAAGAAACGCATCGGTGAACGTAACATCCCCTTCTCCTTTCCCTCCCTCTCCCCGAACCGACAGCACGTAAGAAAAAGCTTTATGGCACTACGTGATCATTTAAATGCGGAATTACGTAATTACCATTGGCATTGTTTGCCCTATAACCAACACACACTCTCTCTCTCTCTCTCTCTCTCTCTCACACACACACACAAACACACACATACACTTTCTGGTTACGTTGTATTGTCTTGTTTCTCGGCCGGTTAAAAGATATCGTCGCTTATATCTATTTCACGCGTTGCAACGTTCGGGTTTAGCGAGCATTATTCGCTTATGGTAATGCTAACTTGACTGCGATTATGCCATTGCATAAACGTGACTACATGTTGATTTTTCGTAAAAATAAATGACAGATTAAACGAACGTGTGTAACCATACCCAATCGATTTCGTCGAAGTCCTCAATGATTATCCCACGATGATATATATATATATATATATATATATCCTATGTGTGTGTGCGTGGATCGTCTTTCATTCGTATTAATAAATATTAATACATGTATACATATCTCAATGTTCTTGATTTTTATTAGATTAGTACGCGAATATATGTCGAGTACGATTCGAAGACGTGAGATTTCTTTAACGTTAAATAACCATTGTATAAGCGATTAATTAACTCGCGTACGAATATTACGTATGTACAACGTATTTTATGTATCATTCTAAGATCGTTAAACGTCCTATCGTTATCATTATTATTATTATTATTATACAATTAATTATTCTTGAGAATAGATTTTTAGCGACGTTAAAAAAACAATATATATATATATATATATATATATATATATATATATATATATCTCGATCGTTTCTACGTCTTGTATATTAAGGCGACACGTATCGTTACAACGTACAACGCGTATGTACGTACGTACGTTCATACATACATACATACATACGTACGTACATACATACATGCATATATACCATAAGGATACGATGAAAATATGTTAATATTATCGAGGATTAAAGATTAAAATGGTTACTTACAAAGAACGAGGAGAAGGACAGAAAGAGAGAGAGAGAGAGAGAGAGAAAGAGAGAGAGAGAGTGACGTGCGTGTGCTCACTGGACCGAGTCTTGTAACCTACTGAGGAAGTTAGAGCATTAATCCTTGAAGCGTTTCGGTAGGTCGATTATGTTTCGAGAATTGTTTTGTTTACGTTTTCGGAGTTATCAGGACGCCGAGCGAGCGTGCGACCTTTAACGCGTGTACTCTTACGTACGCATACGTAGTACTATATATTATTATGTGTGTTCGCTATTTTAACGATATAATAACACGTTGGGCAAATAATAGTAAAAAGAAAAGAAAAGAAAAGTAAAGAAACGAGGTAAAAACTAGAAACTACGCTACGCTGTTTCGAGACACGTGTGCGCTGGATCAACAACGCGTCTTACGACGCTTATATTTTAATCATCATAGAGTGGGGTTGGTATATCTCATTTCCGGGTGACCCCGAAGGGCAAAACGATTCTCCCTGTTATCGCGCCGATAAAGAGAATTAAAAGGCTTCGAAGCAATTCCGTCTTTAATGGTTTTCATAGGGCTATCGATCACGAACGATCGAGGTGGTCGGTCGATCGGTCGATCGGTCGATCGGTCGGTCGGTCGGTCGGACGGTTGGACGGTCGGACGGTCGGACGGTCGGATGGTCGGATGGTCGGTGTACGCTGGTCCACCTCTTTCGTCGGCCAGTGTTCGGATCGTGCGAAAACTGGAGTCTCGACCTTCGAAGTAGTCGAAGAGTCTCCTCCCGACCAAAAGGGCTTCTTTCCGTCCTTTATTTTTCTTTCTCTTACACTTCTATATACGCACACACACACACACGCACACACACACATATATATATATACACACAAATCGAAGAAGAAAAGAGTAAAGACGAAGAGATCGGAGAGACTTTAACAAGAATTTCGCTTCGAGCCCGCGAGGAATCAAAAAGAAAGGAAGATGAGAGAAGAGAGAGAGAGAGAGAG
>OU426864.1:1293968-1301468 GCA_911387685.1 Dolichovespula media | reverse complement strand
GCTAGAGATCTACAAAAGAAAGTAACTAATCTACCGATTGTGAGAAAGAATTTTTGTACCGAGCCGAGACGAGACGAGCCGAGAGGAGACGAGACGAGCCGAGAGGAGACGAGACGAGACGAGACGAGACGAGACGAGGCGATCGAAGATTACAATGTCGTCGGTGTTTTTACAAAGGACGTTTTTACTCGCGCGCGCGTGTAAGAAATGAGAGAAAGAGGAGGTTTATTTATTTATTTCTTTTATTTTTCTTTTTGGAAGGAGAAACGTTATTAAGAACGATTAATTGTATAAAAGTGGATTTTTAATAACGCGATTGATTTTTCTATTATATAGTCGAATACTTTTTATCTTAGTGAACGGACGATTAAATAGAATGAGAGAGAGAGAGAGAGAGAGAGAGAGAGAGAGAAAGAGTTTGTTTGATTTTCATTCGTTCGTGTTTTACAAGGCTCCTCTCTATCTCGAATTCCAGGATTCTATCAGAAGGCAATCGGGACCTTCGCCTGTCCTAAGTTCGCACCAGATGGTGTGTGCTCTCTCTCTCTCTCTCTCTTTCTCTCTCTCTCTCTCTCTCTCTCTCTCTCTCTCTCTTTATCTCTCTGGGTCGGTCGTTTGGGTCCCACCAGAACTTTCTCGACGTAACCTGGCCTACTCGCGCGTCATTTATTCCACGAAAAGTCCTTCGACCAATTAAGCCGCTCTCTCTCTCTTTCTCTCTCTATCTCTATCTCTTTCTCTCTCTCTCTCTATCTCTATCTCTCTCTCTCTCTCTCTCTCTCTCTCTCTCTCTCTCTCTCTCTCTTTCTCGCGCTCGCGTTTAAGGGCGAAAAAAAAGATAGAAGGTCTTCCTCGTCGAAACTCCTCTCTAATATGTATATACGGTATACCTTATATATATACATATATATATATATATATATACACATAATACCGTATACGTGTGTAAGAACGAGGAGAGAGGTAGAAAGAGAAGGTAGAAGAGAGGGATGTGGCCAATGCAAAGAGTGGTGGACAATTTATTTCTTTCTTTTTCTCACCAATCTCGTTCGTTCGCGAGTAGGACCGACCGATCTTCGTTCTTACGTTCGTACGTTCGTACGTCGTCGTACGTCGTCGTTCGTCGTCCTATCGAGCATCTAAGGTGCGTCGATTTATACGCTGCTACCAGGCTTTACTGGATTCTTCGTTCACGGCGAAATTCGACTCGTCCGAAATCCTCCTCCATCTTTTACTCGGTAGAAAAAGATGTAAAAAAAAAAAAAGAAAGAAAGAGGAACGAAAGAGAGTAAGAAAGAACGAACGAACGAACGAACGAACGAACGAACGTAAGCGCGCTTCGCTTATTCGAGATTCATCAAATTGTACACGAATGATATTATGTAAAGTGTACGCGAACGCGCGAGTATACATATACGTATTTACGACGATATATAAAACAATAATAAAACTTGCCAAGTTGATTATCAAGGACGATCGATCCTATGGAGTATATCGTACGTTGTTCTTGTTGTTGTTGTTGTTGTTGTTGTTGTTGTAAAATCGAAGGACGAGGGTAGGACGATGTTAAAAGATGTTAAGAGAGGTATATATGTGTATACATACATACATACATACATACATACGTACATACATACATACATACATGTATATATATATATATATATAGTGCCAGTTCGGAATACTTTTCTAAAGAGACGACGCGTGCGCGATCCATGAATTACACGCTCGACCATTAAGACAAAACCTGGGCCTCGCCATAACTCTCAATAGATTTATAGTAGCTGCACGGAGGCAACGAAGGGTGGTGGGGAGGAAAGAGGGAAGAACCAGGGAGAACCGGCAGCGTTATAATCCTTCTGTGCCGATGTCCACGACGTCCGCCCGGTTTCGATTCTATATCCTCTTTTACGCGTAGGTATATATTCAAATACATAGACAGATTCTCTACGTATCTACACGTACATATACATATACATATATATATATATTAGTCATCCTTTCGATCGTCGTCGTTCGTTGGAAAACGCAGAGCTAGTCTCACCCTTGGCACTCTCTCTCTCTCTCTCTCTCTCTCTCTCTCCCTCTCCACGTATAAAATATCTGCGTGTGTTTTTATATGCGTTTCTTTCTTTCTATCTCTTCGTGTGTGCGTGTGTATGTGTGTGTGTGTATATACTTTTACGCGTGCCTATATAAAAAAGGCACAACACTGGGCTATAAATATCCGGCTTATTTACGGACAACGGTCCTGCCATTGCACCCGAGAATAAATTCAACAAAATGCCCATTTAATTAACACCTTATTTATTGAGACGTCCCTAAGTTCGGAGAATCTCCTCAAAGATTATTCTCTCTCGTTTCCACTCACGTTGGGATCTGAATCTCTCTCTCTCTCTCTCTCTCTCTCTCTCTCTCTCTCTCTCTCTCTCTCTCTCTCTCTCTCTCTTGGATATTATTTGACCATTATCGATCCTCTTTCTTTTTCCCCGTTTTCTTTTTGAGATTAACCATAGGTTTCGTTTAATAAATGCAAAAACATTACGAAAGGTAGGTAACTACAATCTGTAGATTTGTATTAGCGTGTTACGTACGAAAGAAGAAGAAGAAGAAGAAGGAAAAGAAGACGAAAGGAGAAAGAAAAGAGTTCGAAAAAAAAGTAAATCGAACGGGGAAGTGTAGAAAGTGAGGAGAATCAGAGATACGTGTGATTCTTTTATCACTCGGTCATGTAATATAAATACATACATATGTGAATCGTTCGTTCCCATAACAATTGGAACCTTGTGAATGGCGAATGAAGGATTAAAATATATATATATATATATATATATATATATATATATATATATATATTTCTGGATAGAATAAAAAGAGTAATTTGTGGGTCGTTTGTTCTCTTGATAAGTTCTTATCGATCGTTTAATATCAGCATCTCTCTCTCTCTCTCTCTATATGTATATATATATATATATATATATATATTTCTCTCTCTCTCTCTCTCTCTCTCTTTCTCTTTCTTTGGCGCAGTTATTAAATTCGTCTTAACGAAGAGCGTGAAAAAAAAAGGGCATCGAGAACGAGGGAGAAAAAGGGACGACGAGTGTGGTCGAGAGGGGTCGAGGGGTGAAGTTGGCTCTCGTTAAAATAGCCAAGCCGAGTAACAAATAAAATCTACGTAAGAAGAGCTAACGAAAAGCAAAACGATCTCGACGATGAGACAAAAGGACATCGGATTAAATGAATGAGACCGAAAATAATAATAATAAGAATAATAATAATAATAAAGAAAAAATAAAGAAAGGAAACAACAAAAAAAGGGAGAAGTTGTAGGGTGAGAATAGGTATGAGCATTCTCCCTATATGTATATATGTGTATATATATGCATGCACGTGTATGTACGTATGTATGTATATGCATATATGCATGCACTTGAATCGAACTGCGGATGAACGAAAAGAAAAACAATTATAGGTGCTGTGTTCATCACGAGTACCTACATAAATACATATATATTTCAATTACTACTCTCATACTTCTCTCTCTCTCTCTCTCTTTCGCGTGTATGGGACTTTTTTTGCTCGAACCCTTTTTCTCCCATTCGGTCCTTACACGGGTCCTTTGCATACGTGCCTTATAGCCACGTGCACGTTATTCTTCAACAATGTAGGTAATTGCTCGCATTTGAGCTTTCTTGATTTGTTCTTTTTTTCGTTTTTTACGAGCTACCAACAATCTTTTTTTTTTTTTTCAACCGAGGTCATTCGTAAATATCGACTATAGTTATACACAAATTCACGTATTTCAAAGATCCATGCGATGTATCTTGTTCGTTTGTTTTCTTTTTTTTTTTTTGTTATACAAACTACGAAGACCATTTCTTTTTAATGAAATTACATGTGTATATATATATATATATATATATATATATATATATGTATAAATGTATTTTGTTATTAATCATCAATCCCATAATCCCTATACATTCTAATTACATAATACATAAATATAGAATATTCGAGTAATACTAATACATAAGGTAGCAAATACGTACCATCGGGAAGCTTCAATTATGTACGTGGAAATTAGATCCTCGTTAAAGGGCTATTTTAAAGTCCTTTGGGTCTCTCGATACAAGATTCCATCCGTTCTCCCTTTCCCTTTGGAACCCTTCCCTCCCTCCCTCCCTCTCTCTCTCTCTCTCTGTCTTCTCTGTCTTCTCTGTCTCTTTCTCTTTCTCTTATTTCGTCTTTGCCTCCACTCGTGTTCAGGTGCCACTTTCCTCGAAGATTCAGCTGCTACTACCATCTCTCTCTCTCTCTCACTCTCTCTCTCTCTCTCTCTCTCTCTCTGTCTCTGTTTCTTGGCGGCTCGTAGCTTTAACGTACATGCTGGATGCACGAAGGTAGAATCTAAGGAGACTACCGGGTGGTAAAATATACCGAAGCGAAAAAGGTTTTGGTTACACCTGCTTTACAAAAGATAGTAGACGTACGGTTTCTTCTTCTTCTTCTTCTTCTACTTCTTCCTCTTTCTTTTCTTTTAACTTTATTCGTATTTTGCTTCTCCTCCATCCTCCCTCCCTCCCTCTCTCTCTCTCTCTCTCTCTCTCTCTCTCTCTTTTAAGTCTTTATTACCATTGAAATACTTACTATTTCTCTTTCCCTCCGTTCCCCATTTCAATTTCATAAGAAGTAATCATTCGATGATACGTATCGCGTGATTGATAATAAAATTGAAGGGTGTAAAGGACAAGAAAAAGAAGAAAAAAGAACGAGGAAAAGAAATAAACCACGAATCGTATAACATATATATATATATATATATATATATATATATATATATATATATATATGCGATCTAATAAAACTAAAAATAAAGAATGCTAACTGTGCGAGACTCGTATATACATATACACATATACATACACATATACATACATACATACATACATATACGAACTATATAATACAAACGCAAACGAAAGTCGTAAAATTCGTATCTATCTCTACTTATTCCAAGTATTAGTAGTAGTGGATAGTTGATGAAAGACATTGAGCCCATCCGTGGCACGCATACACAGAGGAGGTCGTCGTCGTGCGCGCGCGCGCGCGAGCGAGCGAGCGAGCGAGCGCAAAACCGAGTGGATTACACCTGCACAGCTGCCGGCACAGCCACGGCGGCAGGTGAATCTTGGGACTCACCTGATCGCGAGCCGTGTCGGCGGGCGCGCGCGCGCACAGCTCATGCGCTCGCACGCACGCACGCACGCACGTACTAGGCTCTTGTAACGCCGCGACAAGAGGAGGGAAAAGTGTCTTCGGGGACACGGGCAGGTGATATCGATTGTACGAATTATGGTCGATCAGCTTGCCGCTAAAACCCTACGGATCGTTCACTATACGTGTTTCAGCTTAGTTTTAACAACGACTTCCGAGAAGAAAACCGGCCACCGTCTTTCTCCTCTCGCGAGGATATATGCATATACTATCGATTCCGATCGATTTTGATCGATCGATCGATCGATCGCGCAAATAATTCGTCTCGTATCCGATTAATATAATATGATATTATAAATAGAATGACGATAATAATGAACGTTCATTAATAAACCCGATCGTTAATTTCTGCCCTTTTAATTATTGTTTTTTATTTTTCTATTTTTTTCATCAATTTTTTTTTTTTATCAAACGACATTAACTCATTTTCAAAGAATCGAGGAAAAAAGATGTATTTTCTAACGATAATCGGATGAATAAATAAATAAATAAATAAATAAATAAATAAATAAATAAATAAATAAATAAATAATTGTTATAACGATTGGCGAACGGAGAAAGAAATAGTCGAGAGAGAGAGAGAGAGAGAGAGATAGTAGGGTCTGCGTGTTTGTCTTGAAATAGGAGATTACGTTCGTCGAAACGGAGTTGAAGGGCCAACCAACCAACCAACCAAGAAGATAATACAGAATCGCGCGAAGTGCCTTTCGATCGGCAAATAAGAACGCGATCGATGATCCATAATCCGCCTAAGGGTGCAGGTTGTTGCGCGGCCGTGTTCCCTTCTTTAACTCGGCCGCGCATACTGGGCAATCTTTGTAATTATAGAGGAGGCGCGCGTCCCATTAGCTCGGTATCCTCGCGTATATATATATATATATATATATATATATATATATATATATATATATGTGCGTGCGCGTGTGTGTGTGTGTTCCTGCTACGGAGGATGCGCCTGAGTTAGAGACAGAGAGAGAGAGAGAGAGAGAGAGAGAGAGTGCTGGAAGGGAGAAAAAATACGTTCGAGATAGAAACACGAAGAGCACTGACCACACTCAATAGGACCCGCTCAACTTGCGCATGGCGACATTCGAATTATTATAATCACATTTATATCTCTTCGAGATGGTTTTTGTTTTTATTTCTTTCATTTTTTTTTTCTTTTTTTTTATTATTTTGTTTTTTTATTTTTTCCCTCTATTCGTTTCCTCACGGACGAATTTTAATTTATTTCCTTCGGTTCATTTTTCTTCTTCCTACTCCTCCGTACGAACGCACGTACGAATTCGTATTTTAAGGTTATAAAGTATCTCCTTTTTTTTCCCTTTCTTCTACTTCTTCTTCTTCTTTTTCGATCCTTCCTGTTTGATGAAATCGTTATTTATGAAAAAGAACAAAGAAGACAGAAGAAGAAGAAGAGGAAGATGACGAAAGGAAAAGAAGGAGAGGGGGAGTGTAAATGAAAAAAAAACAAAAAAAAACAAAAAGAAATTAACGAACGCACGCGTGTAAGTGAGTAACGTGAGTTGTACAATTATTTTTATCTGCCTTGAAAAAGAGAAAAAGAGAAAAAGAAAAAAGAGGAAAAAGAAGGAAAGAAGAGAGAGAGAGAGAGAGAGAGAGAGAGAAAAAAAAAAGAAAAACCTGGCGCCTCATTTTTCACGCTCGACGTACTCGACAAATATAATACGGCAGTGATTCCCGTAACAAAAGCTTTGCAACATTCTGGCTTGGGAAAAATTGTCATGAACGAAAGGAGATAGATAGAACGCATGTAACTTCGCCTAAGTTCGACCGAGTGGATAGCGTGGTGCGGAACGATTCTTTTTCCTTCGTGCAGGAAGCTGTCACTGTATTTAAAACGTTCGAGGGTGTGAAGAGAGAAAGAAAGAGAGAGAGAGAGAGAGAGAGAGAGAGAGAGAGAGAGAGAGAGAGAGAGAGAGAAAGATATATATATATATATATATATATATATATATATATATATATATATATGTACAGGTATATACGTACATATATGTGTATGGTATACCGGAGCATGTCTCTACTAATCTAATTTACTTCGGGCCAGATAAAAAACTCATTTACCCTGGGCCAGACCTTCTTGGTCAGGGTTGTGCCTTGGGAAGAAGATTTTTTCTCTCTCTCTCTCTCTCTCTCTCTTTTTTCTTTTTCTTTTTTTTACGCGCGTTCTCGTGAAACGGAAGTGACGCGTCTCGT
>OU426864.1:1271468-1288968 GCA_911387685.1 Dolichovespula media | reverse complement strand
GAGATCTTCGAGTAAGAGAGTTAAAGAAATGAAAAGGAAGATAGAGAAGAAACAAATGTAAAGATAAAAATAGTATATCTTCTATATGTTTATTTTCTATTCCTCATTTTGGTATATATTTAAGTATATACGTACGTGTGTGTGTGTGTGCGTGCGTGCGTGTGCGTGCGTGTGTGTGTATATCGGGTGGTCTGGAATGTTCGTGCCGATTTTGAAACGAAGAAGATTGAAATTTTAATATACATTCATTAAATTATTATTGTTCTTATAATTATTATTATTATAATTATTATTATTATTAAGATATTATCGGCACGAATTTTCCAGACGATCCAATATATATGTATATCTGTATATATAAGATCTATATATACGTGATGTAAAATAGAAGGAGACACCGGACAAAAACCATTCCTTTTCTCGTTTAGATCGTGAAACCGACCGTGCGAAGGGGCTACTATGAAAGTAATAGTAGTAGCAGTAACAGCAGCAGTAGACAGTATCAGTAGTAGTAGTAGTAGTAGTGTTAGTGTTAGTGGTAGTAGTATAAAGCCCGATTGAAAAAGATCTCACGATTGACGAGTACTTCTTTTTTCTGAGCCGGACTAGAAAAGCGATTTTCCAGTCGTTGCTCTCATGGCTTAAGCCGGGGGATCAATGGATCCTCCCGATCGGCGACAAAATCGTGATGGACCTCGCGAACGGGGATTTCGAAGGAATAGATCGGACCCTTCTTGCTACAAGGGTCAAGCTTCGAAATTGTTATTAACTAACCGTCCTCTCGATTGGACACCACCATATTTTTTTTCCCCTTTGCTTCTCAATCCCTCCCTCTCACCCTCCACCCTATCGGATGATCCACCTATAAATCATTCTCATTTTATTTACAAATTTCAACGATATTCTGGAGTCGTATTCTCCTCGATAAGAAAAGGAAAATAAAAAGAAAATCCCACGACGGAAAATGAATCGAATCACATTACGTTCTAATGAATCATTTATTTATAATCGTTCGTAACCAAAATTTTCGTCGTTAACGTTAATTTTAGAATCATTGTAGAAATTTATTCGACGTATACAAGAGACGATAGATTGTAAAAACTATACCGTACATTTATCATAGATACATTGACTGTACGTATACTTTTTTATTTATTTATTTATTTATTTATTTATTTATATTCTTCGGCGCGTTAAAGAGAGGAACGAGAGGAGACGGGGTTCGTTCGATCGTCGGTATTGGCGTAAATCATTCTAATAATATCGTAGATCTCTTATTCGATCGGTAATAAAAAGGAAGAAGAGTAAAAAAGTATGGCGGATAGTTGTCTGTTAGGGGTAACTTTTCCATCCCTTTTGTCTTCCTTCTCTTTTCTATCTCCCTTCCCTTCCCTTCCCATCCCATCCCATCCCATCCCATCCCTTTCGTCCAAGAAGAAAGAGCTCAAAGCAATATTATTTAACCGTTAAAGTCGGTGCTCGTTAGGCTCCGCGCCGATAGAGGCGTGGGTCGTGTCGTCGTATATTAGTTTGGAAACGCCTTCGCGGATCGAGGGGCGATGGCACGCGAGATTAATGGCCCTTGGGGTCAAGTACGCTTTTACTATATATACACGTTCAAAAGTATATATATATATATATATATATATATATATATATATATATATATATGTGTGTGTGTGTGTGTGTATATATGATGGTTACCTTATGGTACGTACGTACGTACGTACGTACGTATGTATGTTAACGTTGCGAACGAATTACCAAAGAAAACTTATGACCTCGATCGAGAACGGGATCTCTCGATTCGACAAGTTTGAATAATTCTCAACGATTATATTTCGACTTATCGACTTCTCTTAACGTACGTATATAGTAAATACATCGTACGTAATAAATACATCGTACGTACGATGTTATACGAATTACGTTAGGATAAATAATTATCATTGATGCCACGCGACGTTCTCGCGAAATGATACGTTCGATTCGATCGTACGGAATATTCGCGCCCGATTTCGTAAACGCGGAAGATATCAAATTTTATTATAACATTCGTTTGCGATCGTTATTATCGTCGTTAAAGTAAGTATTATCGACGGGGAATTCTTCTTCTTTTTTTTTTTTTTTTTTCCTTTTTCCGTTCGAACGAACCGATAATTTCGTTCGAGAGTTCCTTAGAAAAAAAAAAAAAAAAAAAGAAGAAGAAAAAAAGAAAAGAAAAACAAATCCATTGGAAGGAATTCGTAGTTTCCTATTTTACGGGAGAGCGTTAGTTTCTCTCGCGAACGTTCGAGCGCGTTAGCGCGATACGAGAGTTTTTTTCGATTATTTTCTCTCTCTCTCTCTCTCTCTCTCTCTTTCCTTCATAAAACCAAAAAGAGATAGAAATAGAAATAAAAAAAAAAAAAATAATAAAAATCCGATCTGGTAGTTCGGTCGAAGAGGGTGGGGAGGCGGGGTTAACAAAAAAAAAAAAATAATAATAATAAAGAAAAAGAAGGAAAATGGGGAGAACCGATGAAACGATATTGTTATGTGATCGAGCTGGATCGGTCGAGAGAGAGAGAGAGAGAGAGAGAGAGATAAGATCTCTTTCTACATTCCCTCTCTCTCTCTCTCTCTTTCTCGCTCGTTGTTGTACCGCAACGTCGTTTGCGAAATAATTGCAGGATATACATGTAACTCGGAAACGAGAACAACGAGCTTCTGCCTCGAATCAAGATCGGCACGTAAACGGAAGATTATTTCCAGATGGCTTTTATCCTCGTGATCGTTTCTCTCTCTCTCTCTTTATCTCTCTCTCTCTCTCTCTCTCTCTCTCTCGAATTCACTCTAACGCGTTTCTTTCGTTTCCAGTGTTTCCTCGTCCACGTTAAAAAAAATAAAAAAATAAAAAAAAGAAGAAGAAGAAATTCATTTTGAAATTCCTCCTGTGCTCTTTCTCTTCTCCATCGCTCCCATGCATTTCAATGTCTCTTTTATCTATCTCTTTTCTTCGAGAAGACGTTTTACGAGCCGAGTCAGAGAGAGAGAGAGAGAGAGAGAGAGAGAGAGAGAGAGTGAGAGTGAGTTGCGTGGTGACTTAATAACCCACAATTTAAAGCTTATAAATCAATCATATGTACTTGTCACTCGTTGATTTTATTAAGGTTTGCTCGCATGTAACGCCGCCGATCGTATTTCAAAGACTTTAAACGGCGAGTCTTTAAATGAGATTCAACAAAGAAAAAAAAAAGAAAAAAAAAAGAAAAGGAAAAGAAAAAAGAAAAGAGAAAAAGGAAAGAAAAAACAATAAATAAAATGATATCCGAGTTTATAGGCATGCTACTACTATGCTACTACTATTACTACTGCGCTTGCTCGTTGCGTTCTCGTTGATCTCGATCTAAACTTAAATCTCGCAGGGATAAATCAATTTTTCTACAAGGTTTTTGATCGAATCGAATCGAATCGAATCGAATCGTTCGCACGCAACGATTGTCATAGCGTTCGATGAAGATTTTTTTCTTTTTTTGTAATCAAGATTGAATGAAGATTCGAATGAAGATAATGAAGATTTCAATGAAGATTTTTTCGTTTTTTTGTAATGAAGAAGAGACAAAGAAAAGAAAAAAAAAATAAAAATAAAAAGAAAAAGGGAAGAAAGGAGATAACGAGAAGGACGCGTACTCGTCGATCAGGAAAAATTATTTCTTTCGTATAAAAGTAAATTACATTTTCTCTCTCTCTCTCTCTCTCTCTCTCTCTCTCTCTCTCTCTCTCTCTCTCGTAACGATTAGAAGCAAGATCGTTGAGCGCGCGAATTCAACGAGATTTCCTCGAAAGCTAAGCACGCGAAAACGATCGGAAAGTTAATTACGTCCAAGCGTTATCCGGAAGTGATCAGGGTGCACGAAATTCTAAGGGCTAAAGCCCGGAGATGGGTTCGCGAGGGTTCTCACTCGACGAACGTCGCACTAAATCCTTCGACTTTCTCTCTCTCTCTCTCTCTCTGTCTCTCTCTCTCTGTCTATCTATCTCCGTTACTCTCCATTTTCCTTGGCTAGAGCAGCTAGCAGCCAAGTCTCGAGTTGGCTTCTAGTAGAGGTTCCTGGACGGTGTCGGCTCGGACAAATGTCCGGATACCAGTGGTGGAAGTAATGCGTCTTAGCGGCGCTCGAAAGGTTCCTGCTCTCCTATAAAGTCCACCACGGGAGTCCTAAGGTTTATCTCACCCTATTCCTTATTTTCCTATGGGATAATATATATATACATAGATATCGAGAAGCAGTTTATTAGGAGGGATGCAACGTACACCCCTATTTTCTCTTTTCGTCTTCATCTTCTTCTTCTTCTTCCTTTCCTTTCCTTTCCTTTCCTTTTTTTTTTTTTTCTTTTACGAGCATCGTCCCCATCCCTTAAAATCAATGTTTTCGCTCGACAGCGAAACCCCTTAGTTTCCAAAAATATCTGTAAACTCGGATTATCATCGAGAACAAAAAAAAAAAAAAAGAAAGAAAGAAAGAAAGAAAGAAATAAAGAAAGGAGAGAAAAGAAAAGAAAAGAAAAGAAAAGAAAAGAAAAGAAATGATCAGACTCAGACTCAGACTCAGAGTCAGACTCGTTTCGATTATTAGAACATGGATAGAACATGATTGGTGGTTGGTCCTGTGGTTCACCGGATCCGTCTATCGCAAGAGACCACGAATAAGATTTCGATCGCGAGTGCGAATCCTGACTTCTCTTGGCTCCCCCTTTCCCTCCCTCCCTCCCTCCCCCCGCCCCCCGCCCCCTCGCGCTTCCCGTCCCCACGCCACTATAAACGACTGAGGTGAAAACGTAATTAAGAATCTCGCTTATTAAAGCGCGTTGCTGCCTCGCTCTCTCTCTCTCTCTCTCTCTCGCTCGCTCGCTCGCTCGCTCGCTCGTATGGTCGTACGAGCGACGTATGGATGAGTAAAATAGCCGCTTGGCCGACTCCATGGGTGGCACGGTTAGCAGCCCATCCATTTTTCTGACTGCTTGTTGTTTCGCGCCAGGGGTCCGGAGCTCCTTCAATCCCGAACTATAAGGCCCAACCGAGTAAAACTGGCTTCCACTTATTGCATCACGGGCAATATATATCCGGGAAGAAGAAGAACACCGAGACGTCTCGGTATACTCTTATTATTATTCCTTTTGTTTGTTTATTCGTTCGTTCGTTCGTTTATTTATTTATTTATTTATTTATTAATTTCGCAAACTTTTTCTCAATCCACCTCATCGTCACTCGATATTTTCTATGCGAAGGGAAATCGAACGGGTGGGTGGAGGTGGGTGGGGGTGTAAGGTTCATGGGGTTTGTAATTACGATTATAATTCCTACAGAATCGCATCGTCGATAGGAGATAGATAGGAGATCTCTCATCCACGTTTAATTTGAAATCGTATAAGTCTTTCATACGACAACAACAACAACAACAACAACAACAACAACAACAATGATAATAATAATAATAATGATGATGATGATGATGATGATGATGATGATGATGATGATGATGATGATGATGATGATGATGATGATTGAATCGATGGGAAAAGTGAAAGTAACGTTGTCAGGGATTTTCGATCGCGTAGTAGAATCTTTAGCGTGTGCCCGCTGCATAAGGGAGTATGAAACGATGGACTAGCATAAAATGGGGATGTTACGGGCGTCCAGAGGTTGTCCATCCAGAGAGCTCTCATTCTCTCGTCTCAATGGCCAAAAGGATAAAACTCCGGCAGTGAGGAGGAGGAGGAGGAGGTGGTGGAGGTGTAAGCGGAGAGGACTTCCACACAATCATAGAATAGAGTAGAGTAGAGTAGAGTAGGATAGTAATAGTGTAGTAGTGGGTCCGTGTGCGATTCCTGGCCTTCGTAACGGCCAGTCACGCCGCCCTCATCAATCTTGTTCGATTATTTCGTGATGGGTGAAAGAAAAAGAAAGAGAAAAAAAAAAAAAGAAGAGAAAAGAAAAGAAAAGAAAAAAAAAAGAAACGAGCTTATATGAGTGGGAGAGGCTCGAAGAAGAAGAAGAAGAAGAAGAAGAAGAAGAAGAAGTAGAAGTAGTAGTAGTGGTGGTTGTGGTAGTAGATAGAAGAAGAAGAAGAAGAAGGAAAGGAGGAAGAGGAAGAGGAGAGAGGAGAGAGGGGATACAAGGTAGGTCGTTATAAATGGTAAGGCGATTTGATTTCTATTAGGCGACGTATTGTTCGCTCCTCGCGGGAGACTACTCTTCCTATAAGAAGAGGTTCGGCCCTACTAATGAATTTGTGCTTGTGAAAATATCTGGCGCGCCGCACCCTCCCTTACATCTCTACTCTCCCCTCGACCATCGACCATCGGCCCATCGACCCTCTAACCCACCCCACTTCGTTTTTCCTCGTACACATATTTTTTTTTTTTTTTTTTCCCCCGGTGCTAGAAGGAAAAACATGGGAGACCACGAGAATCGAGTCTCGAGTCAAAATCCACGTTCGATCATTCTTGCAACGATGAGCAGCTCATTATCTAAACCATATCGTTTCATGTAATGTTTCTTCTTTTTTGGTTTCTTTCTTTACGTTTGCACGACGCATCGACGGATAACTTTTACGCGTGTCGTAATATCTAAATAGAGAGAGAGAGAGAGAGAGAGAGAGAGAGAGAGAGAGAATATTTGCAGAGCGGTCAGGTGTATATACTTTCAGAAATATAATCTTGGTTAGATCGGGAGGTCGAAGAGAACTGAAAAAAAAAAAAAAAAAAGAAAAATGCTCCGTAGGAAAAACGAAATACATACGGGAGCGAGAATGTTTCTTGTCTTTTCTCTCTCTCTCTCTCTCTCTCTCTCTCTTTCTCTCTTTTATCCTTCTTTTTATGTGAGGGCGTTGACGGGAGGTGGACCATCGCAAACACTCCCCCTAAGTGTGTAGTACCTACCTACGGTGTGTCCGTCTTGCAGATAATTTACGTCGTGGCTTTATGAGTGTCTAACTAGCGGTTAGACCTCGTTGTTCGGTACCACCACCGAACAGAGCAGCTATTCGTTTCCCGACGCCTACAATCCTTTTACCTCGTAGACGTCGAAAGGACTTTATTCCTTCTTCTTGAGGTCTTCATAAACTACGAAATAGTTTCGAGGATAAACGTACGTATTCGTAGACTAAATTCGTCGTGAGTAAAGCGTTTCGAAAATCGTTAAGAATTATTATAACCTTGCGTTTTTCCTTTTCTATTTCTTTTTAACGAAAGTACTCATTACATATTTTATTTCTAATCGTACGTACGTACATACGATAACTTTCTTAACATAAATTCGAATAAAATCAATTCGTTATAGTTAATTATATTACGATAAATTCATTATAGTCGAATTAGAAACATCTAATGTTCGGAATCGTCTTAACAAAATATACATACACACGTAAATACGATACGTTCAATCGAGGTTGACGATAATCCTGCGCGATTTATCGCGCGTTCGTGATATCATCCGTATCCATACACACACACACACACACACACATATATATATATATATATATTCGCGTAAACGGGATTTAAGAAGAGGAGAATCGAACGAGACGAAAATTATAGGTGTCCGAAGATTCACGGAGGTAAACAGGAAATCGTTTCCTCTTGATCTACCTTCGAAAAAGAGAATAAGAGGTCTCTCTCTCTCTCTCTCTCTCTCTCTCTCTCTCGCCCGCTCGCTCGCTCTCGAGTCTCGATTCAAGCGAAAAATCGTTTCTTTCGCTTTTAAACGACATTTTCTTTTCTTTTCTTTCTTTCGTTTTTTCTTTCTTTCCATCTACGTCGTCTAACCTATCCCTCTACTCTATTGTAATGTTACAACAAGAGCACTCTAAAATCTCTTAGCCTTTGGGATTACCCTCCGCGATGGTTCGAATCTCTCTCTCTCTCTCTCTCTCTCTCTCTCTCTCTCTCTCTCATTCTCTCTGTCCTTTTCTGTCTCTCGAAAAAGAAGAAGAAGAAGAAGAAGAAAAAGTGCCTTGTTAGAAGTATTCCAAGTGAAATCTCGTTTGCAAATAAGATTTTGCGCAAGGACGATTTTCCTTGCGTCGACATCAACGATTTCGCTAACTCTCCCGTATAATACGAAAAGTAGGGGGATCCGAAGAGGTATAACCACCATAAGATGTACAAATGGTGGGCGCGAACTCTCACCGGAAATGACGATTACGTTACACACTTACACGCTCGTCGTCTTTTGTAATAAATTGTATAATAACATATACATACATACATACATATATATATATATATATATATATATATATATATATATATATATACGCCAACCATATACGAATCTTCTCGATTAATTTTTCTTTTATTTGAACTCCTATATACATATAGACACTTACGAGAGTATCGATACAGGTATATCAAAGATCAGAGAGTGTGTGTGGGGACGAGGGGAGGAGGGGACAATGACCGCGAAGAAAACCTATTACAATCGTCGAACGATTAGCCCGATCATTTTTTTTCTTTTTTTATTTTTTATTTTTTTTTTTTTTTTGAAGCAGATCAAGAGTTTATGTTAGAGAGAAAAAAAAGAGAGAGAGAGAGAGAGAGTCACGAGGAGGGCATTCACTGGCTTTATGAGGCAACAATGACTGGTCATCCACGAGCTTTCCAATCGAGACCCATACCACTCTCGTCGTTTCCTTCTCGACCGGTCGAACGAACGAACGAACGAACGTTCGATCGGTCGATCGCTTTGCCATACCGCGATGATTAACGCGCCGCTGCGTTCTCTCTCTCTCTCTCTCTCTCTCTCTCTTTCTCTCTGTCTGTCTCTCTCTCTTTTTCCCTCTCACACGTCTCGATGATGTCCAACAAGTTCTACTACAAGAGCTATCTGCCGAATATTGGACCGGTATATGGTGGTGACGTTTTTATTTCGAAATAAAAAGAATCATCCTTCTTCTCGGACGAGACCAAACATAATGAAAAGAGAAAAGAGAAAAGAAAAAAGATAACAGATACGAAATAATACGACAATTTTTTGAATAAGGTGTTCGTTGATTCGTAGGGAAGGGTGAGGAGGGATTAGGAAATTATTTTTTTGTAAAATATAAAGGAGAGAGAAAGAGAGAGAGAGAGAGAGAAGAAGAAGAAGAAGAGGAAGAAAGAAAAAGAAAGAAGAAGAAGAAGAAGAAGGGTGGTGTCGATGAAAAAGTGAAATAAGAGAGTGGAAAGATTGTTGATCTCGATCATTTCTTGACTGACTCGGTTGTTGTTGGCCACTTCTCCCGATGTATCCCACCTTTGAGGCGTTCGTGTGTTCAACTAACTCGTTCCTCCTCCTTCTCCTCCTTTTCCTCTTCCTCCTCCTCTTCTTCTTCTTCTTCTTCTTCTTCTTCTCTTTCACTCTTGAAGATCGATCGAAGAGATCCAAGATCGTCCCAACCCTTCTTCGTCCGATGCACATCCATGTATACTTACACGCTCGATGATGGATTAATCGCATCAATGGGATCAAACCGATCCGTTCTACTAATCTAATTCCGCTTCCAATATATGTATCTGAGAGAGAAAGAGAAAGAGAAAGAGAAAGAGAGCGAGAGAGAGAGGTCTTTGTTAAAAAAAAAAAAAATATATATATATATATATATATATATAAATCTTTAAAAGAGACGAACGAGCGTAAAACATCATTAAAACTTAAAGATCTGCCTTTTCTTTCTTAATTACAAAACAACAACAACAACAACAACAAACAACAACGAGACAGTTTTACGATCTGAGAGAAAAAGAGATAAAGATATATGTAGTTAAAAAAAAATATCTGTCTCGTATCTTTTCTTAATTGTTAGACAGTAACAAGCATCCTCGGAGGATTCCGTCTAGCTAAAGCTTTTCCGAATTATATTATTTCTTCTTCCTTCTTTTCTTCTTCTTTTTATTTTTCATTTCCTTTCTTCTTCTTCTTCTTCTTCTTTTTTCTTTTCTTTTCGTTCCATAGCGTTGTTTTGTCTCGTACATCGCGAGACGGGAGATCCCGATAAAATAATGCATTGCAAGTAGAGAGTGCCTATAAAGAAGCGCAATTAGTCGGGACGATAAACGTTTCGCGACGAGGAGGAGTACTACTACTACCACCACCACTTGGTAAATACCTCGCGAATAATCGTAATAGTATTAGTATTAGTATTAGTATTAGTATTAGTGGTAGTATTAGTGATAGGAGAGTATAGCGTGGCTACTCAGGAAAGAAACGGCGGAGCCGTCGAGCATTGTTTCCGTGGGAGGATCCCATGCATAAGTTAGAAAGCGTTGGGGGCACAGGTGTAAAAGGAGAATGTTGCGCTCGCGTGCACGTTCCTATATGCACAGGCACATACACGCGTACGTAAGAGCGCACACATACGTGAGAAGTCCACTGGGAGAGAAGTCAGAACGAACTGGCGCGCACAAAGGCGCGAGTTTCGCCAAGTAATCGTGCCCATTAATAACGCCGTTGATCCACCCCCATCCTCCCTATCTTAAACTCCTCCTCCTTCTCCTCCACTTCCACTTCCACCATCTCCTCCACCACCTTCTTCTCCTTCCTTCCTCCCTATTCCTTTTCTTCCTCCTTTACACGTTCCCGTTTGAAAATGGATCCCTCAATGCTGGTTTCTCTCTCTCTCTCTCTCTCTCTCTCTCTCTCTCTCTTAAATGATAAAACGAGAGAACGCGTTCGCTTAAACTAATCGTTCTAATATTAATTATTATCAATTCTCTTTACTCCCAACCTTTAAACGATCAAATTTTCTTCCGATCGTATTGGTATATATTTTCATTCTCCTTGTCCCTCGTTCTTTCGTTTCTTCTTTTTCTATCCCTTTCTCTCCTCCGAACTTTTTCTTCTTCTTCATTTCTTCTTTTTCTCATTCGTCTCGTCGCTTTCCTTGATGTCTAAAATCTTACTCTTTCTCTCTTTCTCTGTCCGTCAGTCCGTCTGTCTCCCTTTCTCAAGCAAAGCTAAAACAGAAAAATCTGACGAGGATTGGCTCGCTGTCCACTTCGTTAACCCGGATTTACGTTCGTCTCGAAACGTAGCGTGAAGGAAGAAGCATCGTGTAGATTGTAAAAGTGGAAGGAAGACGAGGAGGAGGACGGAGGACGGAGGAAAAAGGAGGAGGAGGAGGAGGAGGAGGAGGAGATGAGACAGGCATACCACTTCGTCTCACAAATCCTTCGATTGATTCTTTATTTATTCCCTGCGGGGTCCAAATCCCTCAGTTTCACACTCGACGTGAGACTGACCCCTCGTGCTTGACCTCCTCGCAGCAAGATGCACGCGGGGATTTACTTCTCTCTCTCTCTCTCTCTCTCTCTCTCTCTGTCTTTCTGTGTGTGTCAGAGTCCTGTGTCTATGTCTGTCTTTCTCTTTCTTTATCTCACACTTGTTCTCGGGGTGACTCGCTACGAAAAATCATTGATCGAGACAACGAGCTTACCTATATCCATCTCTTTTCCTTTTCTTCCATCGATGACTCCCTCCCTCCCTTCCTCTCTCTCCCTCTCTTTCTCTCTCTCTCTCTCTCTCTCTCTCTCTCTCTCTTCCAACAAGTTCCCCAGTGTACTTTTATAAGGGCCATGAAAATAGAGGAAACATCGCTTATAGGATTACCCCGATTACGTCGCGTTTCGCGAAGTCATCTAATAAGTATCATTTTTTGTTCTCTCTTTCTCTCTCCCGCCTCTCTCTCTCTCTCTCTCTCTCTCTCTCTCTCTCTCGCTATACATACCGACAAAATTCTCGCGAATGTGGCTTTGGTAAAATTTTATGAGAGGACGGTGAATTTTATAGATCGCATCGATCATACAATTTTGTGTCCGAAATTAGAACGCGGTTGGGGGAAGGGGGTTGGAGGGTTGAAAGCGACGAGGTTCTGTTTTTCTTTTTTTTTTTTTTTTTTTATTTTATTCCAGTCTTAAATATATATATATATATTTTTTTTTTTTTTTTATTTTATATACAGTTTACGCTGTTTGCGTTCGTCGGATTTGTCTATCTTTTCGTTTTTTTTTTTTTTTTTCGTTTTTCTATCTGTATACTCCTCGTCCAAGAACTCGAATTCCGTGATTCGAAGGTATGGATTTTTTTCTCCCTCCCCCCGCCCTTCTCCGGGTTTTCTTTTCTTTTTTTTTTTTTTTTTTTCCAGGACGTTCGAATCGAATCCCCATCGAGAGATCTCGATCCTATTTTTCGATAAGATTTTCGTGAAAAGGTTTACGTTGGCGAGGCTTACCGCAAACGAAAAACGAATCCTCTCTTGACTTTGCGGTGGATGATCCTTCGGGCGAAGAAAGGAAGGATCATGCGCTCCCGAAAAGATCTCAATGACAAGTATCTCTCCGTAGTCTCTTGTGTTACGTGTGTGTCCTCCCCTTCCCCTCTGTCCCTTGTCCCCTGTCCCCTGTCCCGTCCCACGAATGTGGGATTACGCGAAATCCTACGCGCTCGTTTTATATACGGTGAAAACGAACGTTCTATCTCTTTCTCTCTCTCTCTCTCTCTCTCTCTCTCCGTCTACAAAACGTTCGGCCACCCCTTATTCGCTATCTCTTTTCTATCTTTGACGTTCTTACGGATATTCCGGTAGAGTGCAAAAGGTCAGCAGCTTTCTTTCGACTATATAGCAGCTGGCACTGAGTTTAATTCGGTACGCGTTCCGTCTCTCTCTCTCTCTCTCTCTCTCTCTCTCTCGTATATACCATATCCCACTCTCTCGTATTCCAGAGTCAATTCACCGTGAAACTAACGTGCAAATCGACACAATCGACGTACGGTTAAAGTAATCCGATAAATCCAGGAAAATCGTTCGAGTTTGCTTTTACGTTTAACGTGATGCGCAAAAGGGAGAGCGAGAAAGAGACAGAAAAAGAGAGAGAGAGAGAGAGAGAGAGAGAGAGAAATATATATATATATATAGAACAAAAAAACTTTTCCAAATAAATAAATAAATAAATAAATAAATAAATAAAGAAATAAATAATTCTTGTTGATTTTATATCGCACCAATGCATTCCGAGATTAATTCTCACCTCTTCGATATCCAATTACGAGCTCGTCGTTTAATATATTTTCTTCTTTTTCTTCTTCTGTTTCCCTTTACTTTACTTTACTTCACTTTGCTTCGTTTCGCTTAACCTTACTTTACTTTACTTCATTTTGCTTTACTTTACTTTACTTTACTTTAGTGCAATTTAATTTAATTCAACGTACTTTATTTTCCTTTATGTGTATATTTTTTTGTCTCTGTTTCTTTTTTTCTTTTTTTCAAAGGGACATGTATGCCTATCCATACTCACTTTTAAGGACCTCTTAGGATATCAGGATTTGGGTATGTAACGAGAGGCCGCGTTCTTAACTAACGTAAGAACGAAACTTCGAATCCGGTTTCTCATTACGGTCGGTCTCGTGTGCCCGCATATATGTGGACTCTGAGACTCTCTCTCTCTCTCTCTCTTCCAATGACGAAAAAAAAAATGAGAATCAAATCGGCCGCAACTTAGTTTCTTTTAAAGGGAGGAGAACTTTATGGGAACGAACGAACGTAGAGGGATATGGTGTACTCCTGATACTTTGGTCAAATTTTTAAAAAGGAAGAGAACGAGAGAGAGAGAGAGAGAGAGATAGGAATAAAAAATTGCAAAAAAGCTTAACTCGCGAAGGTTAAAGAAAAAAATATACGATTATCAGATAGATATACTGTACTCGTACATATTTAATATACATATATATTTTTTTATGTCTATGTTAAATTATATATATATATATTTGCAATTTCATACTTTATATTCGTATTTATATTTATATTTATTTATTTATTTATTTATTCATTCATTCATTTATATATATATATATATATATATATATATATATATATATATATATATATATATTTTCGCTTTCACGTTCGTTCGACTAAAGATTGGTCGGTGTATTTATGATTTATCTCATTAATTTATTTTAAGTTAAAACCGTATTTTTTTCTTTTTGTATTTTTTTTTCCATTTTTTTTTCTTTTTTTTTTTTTTTTTTTTTTTCTTTACAATGATATCTTACAATGTGTGTCGTGTGTCACTTTTTACATCCAATAATGGCGCCGCGAAGCGACTAATTAGTATCTATATTATAATTAACGCGTTTAATCGCCCCCCCCCTACCCTACCCTACCCTCCCCTACCCTCCCTACCCCGCAGCGCGTTCATCATTACTCACTTAGTTCTTTCACGTTTTTCCGTGGTTGTATTCTTGTTTCGTTTCGCTTTGTATTTTTTCTCCCTCCACCCCCCTACCCTCGTTTTTTCCTAATTTTCTTTCTTTTCCCCTCTCGTTCTCGTTCTCGTCCTCGTCCTCGTCCTCGTCCTCGTCCTCGTCTCGTTCCGTCTCGTCCCGTTCTCGTATCGCGCTAATACTCGTGTGTGTATATGTATGCATATATATATATATATATATATATATATATATATATATCTTTTACGAAGTGTATCGTAATGTGTATGCGTGTGTTTCATCGTGTATTATAATCTATGCATGTATACACGTATTTTCACTGTTTCTCTTGCCGTTTCAAATATACAAGGTTTCCTATACGCTACTCCCTAGTAATACTATGTTTCATTAAATAACTTTCCTCTCTCTCTCTCTCTCTCTCTCACTCTCTCCTTCTCAAATTTTTTCGTCTTCTTCTTCTTCTTCTTCTTCTTCCTTTTCATCTTCCTCGTCTTCGTCTTTTTCGTCTTCGTCTTCCTCCTCCTCATCTTCTTCTTCTTCATCTTCTTCTTCTTCCCTTATTTTTCAAAACCGTCGTCGACGATTATTTTGAAAGTGCCGTGCGCTAAAGTTCAGTCTCTTTGAAAAAAATCCCGACGACGTTCTCCTCCCGTGTTTTGTTTCATTCATTTCATCATTTATTTGTTCATTTATTTTGTTTTGTGTGTTTTTTATTTTTTTTTTTTTTTATTTATTTATTCATTTACTATTATCCCATTCATTTTCGTTTAGTCTTTAAAAATTTCGTAGGAAACGAGATAGAGAGAGAGAGAGAGTGAGAGAGAGAGAGAGAGAGAGAGAGAGGGAGAGAAAGTGAATGACGATAGGAGAGAGAGCAGGGAATGGATTGGGAAAATTGGATTAAAGAGAGAAAGAGAAAGACTTATTGGGAGGAAAAAGAGAGGGAGAGAGGGAAAAAGAGATGGAGAAGAAAGGATCACGCTTGCGTCGCTCCCGTCAATGATAATTCCCAAATAATTTTCTTATTTGTTATTATTTAGTTGTTATTGTTATTGTTGTCGTCGTCATCGTCGTCATCGTCGTCGTCATCATTGTCGTCATTGTCGTCGTCATCGTCGTCGTTTCTTCCTCATTTGAATAATATTACGCTCTAATACCGTAAAACATTACGCGAGTAGTAGTTAGTAATAGTAGTAGTAGTAGTAGTAGTAGTAGTAGTAGTAGTAGTAGTAGTAGTAGTAGTAAATCTCTAAAATCGAAAATCACAATGTGGTCTCAAACTCAAGCGATGTGAGTTTAACGATTAATCCTTTCTTTATATTATTAGTTAATTAATTAATTTATTAATTATTTAGTAACCATTAATCATCTCGTTTTACATAAAGACATTCTTTCGTCGTTCGATTAATTATTATAATCGACGCCCTTCCCTCTTATCTTTTTCATTCTTCCTGACTAATCCGTACGCACATATACATGTGTATTTGTAGAAATACTTACGAATACAAATGTATATACATGTTATTTGTAATATATATATATATATATATATATATATATATATATATATATACACGCTTCTTAATCCGCAATTGAGTGCTCACGCGTGAGTGCGATTATTCGCTAATATATAATTATTATTATTTTTTTTTGTCTCACGCAATATCACCCTCGACTCGCCGTAAATTTTTTTTGACAAATTTATATATAATATATATATATATATATATATATATATATTCATATTTATAATATACTATCATTACAATACAATAGCCATAGACAATCTCGAAGATACAAAATTTACATTTTTTTTTTTCACGTGTCCGATTCGCCGTCGAAATTCGTTTGTGTTTTCTCCGCGTGTCTTATAATATATATATATATATATATATATATATATATATATATATATATATATATATATCTTTTCTCTTGTGTCAATGCGCTTTGTGTTCGCTTGTGTGCATGCACATATGTGTGTGTGTGTATGTGTGTGTGTGTGTAAGTATTCTCGTTTTGTATTCGTTTTTGAATCGAACCGACTAATTATAATTAATTAATACGCTATACGTTCGTTCCAATGATCGACCGTTGTCGATTTAAATCGCTATCGATAGATCGACCGATTATTGGGACTCCCCGTATTTATAATTTACGTTCCGTTTATATTCTAAATACTTTATTTTACTTGAATATTTATAATCCATGTTTACTATATCCTAAATCGGTGTACGACACACGAAAACGCGACTATGGACGCGCGATTGGACGATGATTTTCGAGGCGTTGGGTATTGTTGTTGTTGTTGTTGTTGTTGTTGTTGTTGTTGTTTGAACATTTTTCTTTATGATGAAAAAAGAAAGAAAACAAATTTCGATACATAAATATATATCGATATTTGTGTTCAGTTCGATTACTATATGACGTGAGCTGCTATAATACCAGGATACAGTAGAATGACTACTCGCAGAATGACGATCGTAATAAATACAAATGTGTGTGTGTGTGTGTGTATGTGCGAAGGATCCGAGTGTATGATATCTAACGCACGTATCTAATGTGTTTTCAATTCCTCTCGTAGAAACTTACTTATTCCGTTCCTGAAAAATTCGATTTGATCCGCTTTTTGTTTTTTATTTATTTATTTATTTATTTATTTTTTTCTTCTTCTCTCTATTTTCATTTCCGTCTTTGCAAAATTTATTTTCCGAAATTTTTTATCGACGATCGTCAACGCGTAGCCGTACTCGATAGAATCCCGTGTGTTATTTAATAAATAACATATAGCGATAATCGAACAAAATCAACTAGTTTGTTATCTTTGTTTGTTTGTTCGTTTGTTTTTTCTCTTTTCTTTCTTAACTCCTGCGAGATAATAAATATAATATATATATATATTTATATATATATATATATATATATATATAAATATATATTTATATATACGATAACATTCGTCCTGGACTCATTCAGAAACTCGTAGAAGAAATAACGAGACGAATAAAGAAGAAAAGACAAAAAAGTAGGCGAAAAATATAACAAGGAGAAAGAAGAGGAAGAAGAAGAAGAAGAAGAAAAAAATATAGAAAAGACGAAAGAAGAACGAATGAAAAAAGAAAAGAAACGTGTTAGTACGGACACGTCGTCGATTTCACGTCGTTTATTGAAAACCAATCGTCCGATCTCTCTCCGTCCGTTTATTTATTTATTTATTTAATTATTTAATTATTCGTTAATAAAACGTCTCTTCTTTTT
>OU426864.1:1261468-1268968 GCA_911387685.1 Dolichovespula media | reverse complement strand
TTTTTTCTTCCTTTTTTTTTTTTCTGTTCAAACTTACCCATCGGTGATCCAAATCCTGAATGGAAAGGTTTGTTGTCAAGGTCGAGGTGCCCGCTGGCCTTGATCATGTCACCCATGACACCACCAAGACCAAGGCATCCACCTGCCTTCTTCTTCTTACTCTTCGACGACAATTTTCGATTTCTCGTTTGTATCCCCTCCTTCTTCATTGTCAATGGCCGATTAACCTGCAACAATCATAGCCAACAATTCGTTAGGTCGACCTAATCGATATAACTAACGCGTTACTAAGAAGCGTTTAACTTTCGTTCCCTCTTTTTTCCCCCTTTTAATTTATTCATTTATTTTTCTTTTGTTTTCTTTTTTTTTTTTTTTTGGAGTAGGATTTTTAAAGGAAAAGAGGGCGTTTGAGAAAGGTCTCTAAGGGTTATCAAGTAACGAGCGGGAGAGGGTGGAGTGGGATGGAACGGAGAGGATGAGGATGGTGGATGGGGACGGGGAGAGGGAGAGGGTACGTATAGTATATATAAAAAAAAAAAAAAAATGTTTTTGTCGGCTTTCTCTCTCGTCGCTTATCCTCCAGACACAACGCAATTAAGAAATCCCTCAGATTCTCGGTAGTCTCTGCACTTAACGAATCGACGAGTTCTGTCTTTAGAGAGTGAGATAGAGAAAGATAGATAGACGGAGAGAGAGAGAGAGAGAGGATAATTGAAGATACTACGTCACCGTCGCCGCTTTAATACTAACTGGTTAAAACAGAAGGAGAGAAAGAGAGAGAGAGAGAGAGAGAGAGAGAGAAAGAGAGAGAAAGAGATGAAGAAACAATTCGCTTCTCTTAATCGCGATCGTTCAATGGCGTGTTTGAATTCATCCAAAAATTTGATCGATAGCGCGATGTATACGATCCAATGAGTTTTTCTTCTTTTTTTTTTCTTTTTTTCTTTTTTTTTTTTGTTTTTTTTTTTTTTATTTTCTTCGCTTATGGATCACGTTGCCGATGGATCTACGTGCCCGAGATATATAATAAAGAGAGAGATCTCCCCGATTCAACGATGAAAATGATTCGATCGATGTCAACGCGAGATAATAATAGTCTTTTCCCTCTCTCCACCACCCCCCCCCCCTTTCCCCCCGCATGAAAGCTCACTCTCGGAAAATCGCTATGCCGTTGATGATGCATATCGGAAATATTATTCAACCGAAGAGGAGTGATAGAGAGAGAGAGAGAGAGAGAGAGAGAGAGAGAGAGAGAGAGAGAGAGAGAGAGAGAGAAAAGCGTGCGTGAAAGGCCGGACGATCGTGCGTGGCCTAACGTTCCTTTATTAATCCTTTGTCTATAATGCCGACACAAGTTCGCGACTCGAATTTGTAGGCGATGGAAGAGTGAGAGCGAGCGTACGAGCGAGTGAGAGAGAGAGAGAGAGAGAGAGAGAGAGAGAGAGAGAGACAAGCGCGTGCCTATCCATCTCGAAGGTACTAAAGTGCAATTCACAATCTTAGATTTTGTGCAAAAGACAAATAAAAGAGAAAAAAACGTTTACCTCGATCGCGTTCGACGTAACCAAAATGATATCTACTTGAACAAAAGGGGGGAGATCTTTCGAGGGAGAGCGGAATTATCGTTAAAATGATGATTAATCGTCGCGTTTGATATTTAACGATATTATATCGATATCGAAGGATACTTAAGAATATTATTATCGATATGTAAGCCATTGAGTAAGTACGGACTTGGAAATAATCGAACGTGAGATGATCGAAGTCGTTAACGTGATAATTACGTACGTTCCCACGCATTAATTATCGTAAGTGAAGTAATAAGTGAAGTATCGTTGAATTCAAAAATTCAAAAAGAGAGAGAGAGAGAGAGAGAGAGAGAGAGAGAGAGAGAAGGGGGTGAGGGCGGGCGGGCGGGGAAGAAAGAAAAATTTGTCGATCCTGTTAAACCTAAATCGTTTTAAGAGCGTATCGACCGAGTGAGCGAAGCTTTAAACCTCTTAAAACCGCATCAAGAAGTCCCTCGTGGTAGCCATGCGCGTGTGGGGTCGGTCTGTGCTAGCTAGAGTCACCGAGAGTGAGTGAGTGCCGCGCAAGTATGAAATAAGTAGGTATGCAAGTATTGCTCGCTGCATCGAGGAGGATGAGGAGGAGGAGGAGGAGGAGGAGGAGGAGGAGGAGGAGGAGAAGGAAGGAGTAAAGGAGGAGGATGACAGGAGGGGTGGGAAGGGGCAAGGTGGAGTCACGCTTTGTAGTTGCCGCGACGTGACGCAACTGCCAACGCGGGGGAGAGATTCTGTGGGAGAGGAGAGGAGTGGAGAGGAGGAGGGACGGCTAACTGAACGGGCAGAGAAAAGGAGAGACGGAGAGAGAGAGAGAGAGAGATAGATAGATAGATAGATAGATAGGGAGGAAGCAAAAGTATATAGGTGGCAGTGTGGTCGCCGATGTTTTTCGTGGCTCCTCCGAGCGGGGCCAGCAAACAGACCTCCCCCAACCCTTTTTTACGAGGAACGTCCAGACGGTCAACGGACTCTTTTCGTTGGAATTACGCAATTGTCCGAATTTGCCGAATTAGCGGCGTTCTCTTCGAAATAATTACCCGCGGGCTCTTGCGATTGTAACGGATGCAGAACGGAGTACGAGAGAGGACGGGGGAACTCTTCCGAAACGAATTCCTTCTGAATGAGAGAGAGAGTGAGTGAAGGAGAGAAGATCTTGTTCTCTTAATCTCTCGAGAAATGATTCAAATTTTGTTTCCGATGGGTTTTAAAGGGGAACCATCGACTCGCTATATAAATCGTTCTCATTACATCGTAAGTATACGAGAGGGAATCGTATAATTTCAAGTACGGTTGCTGGTGATGCGATTTTGAGGGAGTCTAACGAGCGAAGGGAGGTATAAGGGGAGGCGGGAGGGGGTGGAGATGGAGACGGAGTTGGTGGTGGAGGTGGAGGTGGAGGTGGAGGTGGAGGTGGTGAGACACAAAAGCTCGAACCAATTTGAATACAATACCGGCGGCTTTAATAGGAACCATCCGCTTAAGTCTGCGGGTGTCCGAAAGTGCGAGGTGCAAACAAAAGAGGAAAGGAGAGACGGAAGACTTGATAGAAAAAGACGCAAAGAGAGAGAGAGAGAGAGAGAGAGACTTGGAAATTCGAATGCAGATTGATGTGGTCGCACACGATGCAACCGCACGCCGCTTGCATACGCGATGACCTCTCGGCGCGAAGATCTCAGGAGGGGTCAATGAATGAAAGATCGAATCGCGGAAAAGCGAGCGTCCGCCGGGCCGCGCCTCGATCGACATCTTTTCGTTTCGTCCGAAAAGAAGAAATCGCCTCGATTGACTTTCTTCTTCTTCTTTTTTTTTTGTTTTCTTTTTTACGCCAGCTCGAACTAGAGTAACCAAGCCAAGCACCGATAATTTTATCTTAATCGAATACGATCGAGCTTCTTACGCCGCTTCGAATCTTCTCACCTTACAAAGAGAAAAATCAACGAATTCATTTTCTTCCTCGGACGAAAGAGATTTGATTCTTTGCGAGGAATGATAATTAAAAAAAAAAAAAAAATAAATAAAAACAAACAGAACGCAACGAGAAGGCGACGATGCGTCAAGGCAACGAGTACGGATCTGGCAAACGAATTTTATCGGTCGATTCGATTTTATGCCCGACACGTGACCGCCGATGATTTCTCACGGGTCAATCATCGGGTATGGAATAGAGATGCGCGACGTTCGGGATACGTCGATTCTAATTCGTGGAAAGGGAAATTCGTGGAATAAAGTAAGGTACGAATGATATTTCCACGAGAAAAATCGAACGAAGAAAGTAAACGCGTACTTTCGGAAGTCTTTCCAAGGATCGCGCGCGTATGGAATGTCTCGCGGCTACCTCTATATAAACGGACGGTGTTTCGTTTCGAGCATATCAATGTGGCAAACCCGGCGTACGATCGGTTAGCATCCTCTTCTTCGTAAAAGTGACTTTACAACTTCCTCGGAACATGACAAGTACTTTCGACGAATTATTTTATTATGACGGGGGACTTGTATGAGAGAAGTTACACGATTGGAAACGTTTTAATGTAACGAATTTTAACTCTGATTTTAACGGCTAGGCCGTGCTCTGTTTCTCGATCGAGCGTGAGTAATGTGAAAGAGAGAGAGAGAGAGAGAGAGAGAGAGAGAGAGAGAGGGTGAAAGGTTGGTTACTTCAAAGGGCACACACAAAGAGGATTTCTAAAATTAGTCTTATCGGTCGATCGACGCGACGACGATTATATTTATCCGAAAATTGTCGCGTTGCGTGCTTGAGAGGGCTTCAACTTCGTCAAGTTGTCCGTCCGTCCGTCCGTCCGTCCGTCCATCGGTCTGTCTCTCTTTCTCCTTCTTTTATCGTAGTATAACATTAAAAGAGCAACTGAACAGGATTGGAAAAAAAAAGAAAGAAGGAAAGAAAGAAAAGAACAAAGAAGAAAACGTAAAAGGAATCGAAGGGATTTTTGGTACGACCTGTTTGACCTCGCACACTGTACAGTATCCACGATCGAGAGAGAGAGAGAGAGAGAGAGAGAGAGAGAGAGAGAAAGAGTCGGAGAGAGAGTCAGAGTCCGGATTTCGGGAGGCGATTAGCATATTTCGAACACCCGGTAGCGTGCTGTTCGGCCACGAATAATCCGTGTATTTTCGACACGCGTTGTACGCGCGAGTGTGAGTTTAGCCACGGACGTTATCAGGATGCTCTATCTTAACGACGCCAGATCTGTCCTTCTTCCTCTTTCTATGTCCCTCCACCTACTATCCACGAGAGTATTGGTTATCTAAGATCTCGCGAGACAAGCACGAGGATACAACACGCTCTTTCTCTCTCTCTCTCTCTCTCTCTCTCTCTCTCTCCCCCCTTTTTCCTTTCTTCCTTTTCTTTCTCTTTCTCTTTTGCTTGATGTGTAACTGCCAGAGGTCTGGTAAGAAAAGGGCCAGTCGGAGATCTACTCTGAAAATGATCGATCGAAATCGAGAGAGAGAGAGAGAGAGAGAGAGAGAGAGATAGGGAGAGATAAAAAAGATGGAACGAGAGTATATATTTTGTCTCTTTTTTTTTATCTTCTTCTTCTTCTTCTTCTTCTTCTTTTAATCTCTTGTTAATTTCTCATTCGCGTTGCATAAATACCGTAAAGCAATTGAGTATATAACGCGAGTTTAATAGAACGATGAAAATATTCTCGAAAGATTATTTGATCGCGCGAATTTTATACTTTTCGCTTTTTCCCTTTTCTCTGTTCTTTTTTATTTCGCGATAAACACGTCTTGGTCACGCGAATACTCGCGTGCGTTTTCTTTTCTTTTCCCACCCACCCACCCACCCCCCTCCCCCCCCCCATCGCATAAATGGAAATATCTTCTTTTCGAACGATTTACGACGTTATTATCTCGAACGGGAACGACAAATTTTTTTTTTCCTTTGTTAAGCGCTCGAGTCGCGCGTTTTTTAAGTTTTTTTTTTTTTTTTTTTTTTTTTTTTTTTTTTTTTTTTTAAATTGTAACGATCCTCCTCGAGATCATCGTCCCGTTTTTTACGTCTCTCCTTTCCCCCCCTTTTTTTTCTTTTTCTTTTGCTTTGCAACGTTCTAAGAAGAAGAAGAAGAAGAAGAAAGGATAATGACGGGGTTTTTATTATCGGACGAGGGATTTTTTTTCCCTTTTTTTTTTTTTTTTTTTTAGTTAAATAACATCCACGCGACGTCTCGTCCGAGAAATAGTAACGATCGATTCGTACGATCGACTAAGAAAATAATATAATAAAGGTGTTAAACTAGGATCAAAATAGAAACGACGACTATGACGACGATGACGACGATGACGACGATGACGACGACGGCCAGATAGGTGAGAGAGAGAGAGAGAGAGAAAGATCGATATAGGAAAAAAGGAATTCTTTTCGATTCGAACTCCGAGAACCGTAATACGTCGGCTTAACGTCAACGAAACTATCTCTCTCTCTCTCTCTCTCTCTCTCTCTTTCTCTCTCTCTAGCCCTGTCACGGTGGATCATACATAGATCCACGCATAGCGATCTATCTGGAAGAACTTTAATACGTCAAGAGAAGAGAACTACGTTCCGCATTCCGTTCTTTTATAAAAGGAAAAAAGAAGTAAGGAAAAGAAAAAAAAAAAAAAAAGAAAGAAAGAAAGAAAGACATCCTCGAGAGTGTTCTACTCCTCCTTCTCCTCCTTCTCCTCCTCTTACTCCCTTCCCCGTACAAAACGAGATCGTGATTCGATCCGACGTTGTAAATATTCATTTTCATTTTGAGTAAATCGACGAAGAGAGGGTAAGCTCGAGCGAGACGAACGAAGACGAGGCGACTAATTTTTGTTTCATACAAACAAAAAAAAAATAAAAAAAGGAAAACGATCGAGAAGATATATCCCTCGCGTTGCTTTTACAAAATCTATATTCCCTGTTTCGAGAAATCGTCGAGAGAAATAAAAAAAAACGAGAGAACGCAAACTTTTAATCCTCCTCCCCCCCTCCCGCTCCGCCCCGCCCCGCCCCGCCCAACCTCTCCCACACCATGAAGAGTATTAACGAGATAGAAACGATAATACGTAGAGATGGAGAACGAAAAGAAAAAGAAGAAGAAGAAGAAGAAGAAGGGTAAATCCAGAATATTTGCGGGTGTCCATGAAAACGATTATAAAAGGGTGGTTAATATACGTACGGGTCGAATTTTGTTATCTATTAAATGCAAATTAAATTGAGAAATCGATACCACGAGCGTGTGCAACTGAGACGTTCGTATATACAGGATAACGAAGGAGAAATATAGAAGGGGTGGGTGTGAGGGAGAGAGAGAGAGGAGAGACATATATATATATATATATATCCTGAATTTATTCCTTCTAGGAAAGCGCGACTCTTCGTGGTGTTTAGCGACGGAAGAAGGGAAGCTCTTCGCTTAATTAATGATTACCAGGAAACGTGTTCGCTTTATGCGCGACGCGCCGGCAATGGCCGAGTACCCTCTCCTCCTCCTCCTTCACCTCCTCCTGATTCTCTTAACCCCCCCTTTTTACCCTTTCTCCTCCCTTAAAGATCGAACCTGATAAAAGCGGGAGAGAATAGAGAAGAAGAAGAAGAAGAAGAAGAAGGAGAAGAAGAAGGAGAGAGAAACCAGGAGTTCGTTCCTCCTCCACGAAATTTACGTCGCAAACATTTTTTCTTATCTTTTTATTCCTTTTTTCTTTTGTTATTTTTTTTATTTTTTTACTTTTTTTTTTTTTTTTTTTTTTTTGGCAAACTACTAAGCCCGAGTATTTTCGTACGAAATAATCTTTGATCGTTACCGAGATGCAATTGCAACTCGTACTTAAAATAGTTTTCCCATGTTGTCTCTCTCTCTCTCTCTCTCTCTCTCTCTCTCTCTATCTATCTATCTATCTCTATCTCTCTCTTGATTGGCTATCAAGATGAGATTAAATGACCGATAAG
>OU426864.1:1248968-1256468 GCA_911387685.1 Dolichovespula media | reverse complement strand
TCCCTTTCTTATTTCTTTTCGTCAACGTCATTTAGGTATATAACCACTCTCGAGAAAACTATAGGATCTATAGTTAGTGTATAGTAAACCATGTTACCTCCCGTCGAACTTATCAGTCCCAAAACTCGAGCTTTGTGTAAGAAACGCGAAGAAGACGTTGGTCGATGTCGTTGAAGTAGAGAATAAAAAGAGGGAGAGAGACAGAGACAGACAGAGAGAGAGAGAGAAAGAGAGAGAGAGAGAGAGGAGGGAGGGGGAAGCGGGGAGAGGGAGAAAGAACGTTGTTTACCCTGTTTAAGAAGAGGGTACTACGCGCGTAAGGGTCAGAAAGCATGGCTCTCGATGTGTTGGGGGTTGCTCTGTCGTGAGAAGGTTGAGAATAAGGAGAGGAGAGGAGAGGGTAATGGGGAGGAAAGGGGTGGTGGAAGGAGGGTGGTAGGGGTTGGACGGTTCGGTGCGGTGTGTAATCATGCCTTATCTGCAGGATCTTATCGAGGCTAGAGCGCGCGTAGCAAAAGGGGTCTGCAGGGTGCTTTGTAGTGGTAGTGGTAGTGGTAGTGGTAGCGTCGGTAGTAATAGTTCTCTCTCTCTCTCTCTCTCTCTCTCTCTCTCTCTCTCATTCTGTCTGGCTGTCTCTCTTTCTCCAAAGGCGTCGGCAAAACCCCGTTCCGCGTGGCGGAATCAATACGCGGAGAGCCACCTCATCAATATAGCGGCTTCCTATCTGCTCTAGATCTTCGACACCCCGCCTCCCATTTCTACATGCTAGCTACTTCTCGATGAAAATCGTTTC
This sequence comes from Dolichovespula media, assembly GCA_911387685.1. Lineage (NCBI taxonomy): Eukaryota > Metazoa > Arthropoda > Insecta > Hymenoptera > Vespidae > Dolichovespula > Dolichovespula media. Next base: position 1,255,675 of record OU426864.1, on the reverse strand, counting down.
CACCCTGGCCCAAAGGGCTTCTTCTTCGCGTCTACCTAATGGTTATTAAACGAGAAAGAGAGAGAGAGAGAGAGAGAGAGAGAGAGAGAGAGAAGGGAGAACGTTCTCACCGTGCTCGGACTCGTTAGTAAATGAAAAATACAGAGTCGAAAAAAAATAAAAAGGAAGGAAGGAAGGAAGAAGAAGGAAGGACAAAAAAAGAGAGAGAGAGAATTACGCGAGAACGAAATTTTGCGACGAAAGGAAGAGAAGATGCGTGATGACATTGTCGATCGTCATTTGAGAGATCTTACGCTATGACCTTCTCGAATAGATCGATAAAAATCGAGAAGGAATAAGAAGAAGAAAAAAAAGAAGAAGAGGAGGAGGAAGAAGAAGGATTGATTTTCAGAGGGTCGGAGCAATGGCAAACGAACGAATCCAACGAATCAACTGGGCCAAACGTCTACGCATTGTTGCTCGATTAAGCCTCACTTCCAGTGCTAACCAGCTCATATAATCGCGTAGCGAGTCTCTCTCTCTCTCTCTCTCTCTCTACTTTCAACTCGTATACAAGTTTCTCGTTCTCGTGCATACTTTTTCACCTTCTCTCGGCCATTGCGTCGGGATTCGAAGTCTCTGATCGAAGCTCTTTCTCTCTCATTTCTCTCTCTCTCTCTCTCTCTCTCTCTCTCTCTCTCCTTTTTGGTTTGGCCCTCCCCGAAGGGAGGACTCTACTCTCTTTGTGGGACAATACTTGCTCATCCACGAAGACGGGCGTGCGCACACGCGTTCTCCTTTCAAACCGGTTGCCCCTCCAGAAGGAGCCGGAGACCCCTCGACACTGACGGATATGACATTTCTGAAGTTCGCAGCTATCTCTCTCTCTCTCTCTCTCTCTCCCTCTCCCTCTCTCTCTCCATTCTCTCTCTTTCTTTTCTACTTCTCTGACTCTGAAACGACGCTAGAGTGCCGACTACAGTCGTACTATCTCTCTCTCTCTCTCTCTCTCTCTCTCTCTCTTTCGTGACTCGTTGCTCTTTCTTCCTTTTATTCCTATCTGGACCACGTCAGTTTCTTTCTCTTTCTCTCTCCTTCTTCTCCTTCTCCTCCTCCTCCTCCTTCCTGCGCCTGTTCGAACGTTTCGCGTGTACATTTTATTTTACTTCATCCAAGCTCGATGTATATAAACTCGCTTCCAACTCGTACGTTTGAGAGTAGGAGGCAGAAGAAGGGATTTCTTTCGGTGATCTGGTGCTTTTATTTCCTGTCGGTCTTCTTGCTCCGCGAACCGTTCCGAACTCTCTATACGCGCGGTTCCCTTTCACGTGCTGCTTCTGGGCTCTTGCACTGCTCATTCTACTCCTTCACCCTTCTTCCTCTTCTTCTTCTTCTTCTTCTTCTTCTTCTCCTTCTCTACCACTCCTCCCTCTTTCTCTCCTCTTTCTTCTTCCTTCTTCTTCCTCTCCTCCTCCTCCTCCTCATCCTCCTCCTCATCCTCATCCTCATCCTCCTTGATTTCGCTCGATCCATCCGCCATCGGATGGTGGACGAAGAGATTGGAAGTAGTCTCCCTTCTTGTCATTCTTCAAATTGAAAACTGGATTATCGAGTCGGCTTTTTCGCATTTTTTTCTTCTCTCTTCTTTTTCTTACTTCTTTCGAAATGTGTCCATTTGAGAGAGAGAGAGAGAGAGAGAGAGAGGGGGGGGGGGATAAATGAGAGAGAAGTAAATATTTGAAACGAACAAACGTCAATTCACGATGGTAATGGAATCGAAAGATTAACGACAAACGATTTACGATGGATTTTATTATCAGAGAATGAAAACTGTACAATTCGATATATTCGATATATTCGTACGTCATTTCTATTAATCCTTCGATGAATTTGAAAAAGAAAGAAAGAAAGAAATAGAAAGATTTAAGTAAACGACGCTGGCTCGTATTACGTAAAAGTACCGTCGAGCACATTGGATATGCGATTAATCGGCGATTATAATCCGGTGGGAGAGCCCCGTCAAGTTCGTATGACTCAAAGCGAGAGAGTGAGAGAGAGAGAGAGAGAGAGAGAGAGAGAGAGAGAGAGAGAGCGAGTGCATGGATATGAGAGATAAAATAAAACGAAACAGGTTCATAAACAAGGTACGATTGCACATTCCTTATTCGTACGGATAACGCGCGTTCGCACGGACAAACTTATGCGAATTAAGACGAGTTATCGAATAAGTCGAACTTCTCTAGGAATATACGACACGGAATAAGGAAAAGGGAAAGGAGAGAAAAAAGGAATGATCACAAAATATCGTCGATCCCTTTAAAAATGTCTTTTCCGAGAGTACGAGCGTACGTTTGAACGTTAAGATTCGATCGAATCTAATGGAACGATCGAACGATCGAAATTAATTTAAACGGAATTATAAGTTCGATCTTAATGATATACAAATTCTAACGATTATCGCGCGTACCTGTCTTTGACGAAGTTTTATTATTTCCGAGAAATCTTGTTTGTCTCTCTTTGAGATACATCGATTTTTATATTTCTACATGCTTACTTCTTCGTAGCCTGTCACGGAATATAAGTAGAGGTGTAGAGGTGAAGAAGAAGAAGAAGAGGAAGAAGAGGAGGAGGAGGAGGAGGAGGAGGAGGAGGAGGAGGAGGAGGAGTAAAAGAATCGGTGGCTTCCATCGCGCTTGAAAACCTCTCCCTCTCTACGATCGGAACGATGGTAATTTGAATGAGGACGTAAGAATCGTTTCGATAATAATTACTCCCTCGCCTCCGAAGTGAATAAATATCCACGTGTGTGTCTACGTGTGTGTATTCGTGTGTGTGTTTGTGTGTGTGTGTGTCACGAGCGATCGATAACGCCGACTCGCGTTGGCAATTAACTTTGAAAAATCGACTCGAGCTCGCATACGATCCGGTTTTACGGATCGTTCCATGCTTCGTCCGACGCTTCGAGATTGCCTCCCGGTGTCTAAGCACACGCTTCTGCTTGGCTTAGGACTTAGATCTTAGATCCGTTCTCTCTCTCTCTCTCTCTCTCTCTCTCTCTCTCTCTCTCTCTCTTTTCTTCTTCTTTTTTGAGAACGACAGAGAACGATGACGACGACGACGATGTGATATCGATCAGGATCATTCCAGTGGACGTTAGAGTTCGTCGTTCACCGTCGTACGACATCAATTATTAATTATATCGACGTTGACAACGTTCAATTAAGAAAAATAACTTTTTTCTTTCTTTCCCTCCGTCCTTCCTGTCCTCTCGATTCCCTTCCGCGTATCCCTTAACCCTTACCATAATGTAGGACACGTTTCCTCGCTCGCACCCTCTCGAAATATTCGAGATATCATTCGTGTCGAACTGATAATTCGACTAATCGTATTCGTCGCGTACACGGCCACTCATACGTAACAACGATACGTACCATCGTATATTCATTTCTCGATGACGTTTCGAGGAATCCGGGACATTTGTGGGGGGGAAGACAATTCGCGCCACGGATCAAAGCCACCAAACTAGCAGCAGCTAACTCTACTCGCGGCTTTTCCGTGGATCGAGCGCACGAGTAAACGATCGTTTTACGAGCGTAGCCTCGATAACGATCTACGTGTTGTATCCTTGACTAAATCGTGACTAGGAGCAGAGAGAACAGAGTAAGCGCTCGCGCGCGCGTGCTATCCTACACACAAACGCGCGCGCGCGCGCACACACGCATCTTTTAAACGTTTATACGTCGGATACGAACATTGTTACTATCATCGTAATACAAATTGCCGAGCCTTCAATAAAATATAACTGTCTCGTAGACCGTGGAACATTATTCGAATGAAAAAAAAAAAAAAAAATTAAATAATAATAATAATAATAATAATAATAATAATAATAATGATGATGATGATAACATTAATAATAATAATACGTACATATTTTGCGATAACTGTACATATATATTTTTATATATATAAAAGGAAAGAAAGAAAAATCACAGAAAAGTAGGAGGAAAATCGCTTTTTAAATCTCTCACTTTTATACTCGTAACATTTACAGTTTACATATACATGGTATTACGTCGTTAAAATGAAATATGTACCGGGGGTAATGAAGAGGAGAGAGAGAGAGAGAGAGAGAGAGAGAGAGAGAGAATGCGCCCAGAGAAAAGAAAGATAGTATCTTAGAGGAACATTAAATTCAATTTACCGGGCTCGAAGTTAATTTTGATTATGCGTTAAAAACCATAGATCACGAGCGTCGTGTCACAATAACGTGACGCCGTTGTTCGGAATGGTCGAATGTTCGAAAAAAGGGAAGAAAAAAAGAAGAAGGGGTCGCAAGATTTTAAATTTGGACGGTGCTTCTCGCCCCAACCCCCCTCAACCCCCTCGAAAAATGTCGTTCGTTTTTCGACGGAAATATCAAATATGCGAAACTCACAGAAAGAGAGAGAGAGAGAGAGAGAGAGAGAGAGAGAGAGAGAGAGAGAGAGCTAACTCGTGGGTACCCCGTTCTGCGTTCTCCCTCCTCCTCCTTCCTTCTTATCCTCCTACTCCCCATATTCCTCCTATTCCTCCTCCCCTTTCTCCTCCTCCTTTTTCTTTTCTTCTCAAAGGAGAACACTCTATGCAACTGCGGCCGCATAATTTAGCCTACCTACCGGTTGTTCCGCGCGCGCCGAGAGCTTGTGACTGTGACAAGCAGTGGTACCACATTCCTAACACTAGCTCGCTGTAGAGAGAACTATAGTTCTCCATCTTTTTATGTCTGTCTCTATCTCTTTCTCTCTCTCTCCCTCTCTCTCTCTCTCTCTCTATATATATATATATATATATATATATATATATATATATATATCTTTTTCTCTTTCCGTCCGTCTATCCGTCTATCCGTCCCGTCTTCTCTACTCTCTTTTCACGTTTCATCGATAATATTAATACAAATTCAATATCATCCTCGCGTGTCCATAGTCCATATAAAACTCGATTAGAATCGATACCACAAATCAAGTCCCCGCGGTATCGCGCGAGTGCGCGAGTGCGCGCGCGCGCGCGCGAGCGCGTTAAGAAGATGGATTCTTGATGGAAAAGTGATAAACGAAGGTAATATGTGTCTCGGGTTCGTGAAAGTCCAACCGGCGACCTTGAGACACGCTTCTCGTTCTCCCTGGCGTTTGTATTAGCAGCAACCAGGACGCTTTTAATCGACGAGGTTTAACGTCGCTGAGACACGATCCTTATCGAGCTAAGGAACGAACGACTCCATCGAGAAAACCTTTTCTTCTTCTTCTTCTTCTTCTTCTTCTCCTTCTTCTCCTTCTCCTGCTTTTTTCCTTTTTTTTTCTATTTCTTCTCTTCTCTTCTTTACTCTTCTCTCTTTTTCTCGACACGCTGACCTGCAACGGGACGTCCATTCTTCGTGGCTTAACGATCGAGTGACACGACTCGTCGACGATGCTAAACGACTAACTTCACGCACCTATATATATATGTATATGTATACACATACACGCAGAGAGAGAGAGAGAGAGAGAGAGAGAGAGAGACGTAGACGGGCATATACACGTAAGATATCAAAAGGAAGAAGAAGAAGGAACATGGCCGAGTACGGGGTATACCTACAACTAGGCTGTTTATCATATAGATTGGCTACCATAGCGAGCTACTGCGGTACTAACGGCTAAACTCTTGAGAAAGACCAGGGAGGAGAAGGAGGTGGATCCTGGCCTCCAATCTTATACATATACAACTCGTACGTCTACCCACATATATGTACACGCGCGCTAAGAGAGACACACACGGGACACACCGTATATGTATATACATCTACGAATGTCTCCTCCGTATAAGATGATGGTGTACTCCTCGTAACTATAGCGAGGTATCGTTAGACTACGTATGGCCGGTTTGGCGTTAGCGAGGGCGGGAGGCAAAAGGCGTATTACACGCGAACGAACGAACGAACGAACGAACGAACGAACGACCTTACCTTTCCTCGATTCCTGGAAGTCGGACTACCGGACGCGCGTGTCGCGTCCTTGGGACCTTCCAAGCATTGCAAGTCGATAAAGTCGGACGTGCCGCAAGCGAAGATGAGATGCGACGCTTTCTTTTCGTCTACGTCTTCGTCTTCGTCTTCGTCTTCGTCTTCGTCTTCATCATCGTCTTCGTCTTCGTCTTCGTCTTCGTCTTCGTCTTCGTCTTCGTCTTCGTCTTCGTCTTCGTCTTCGTCATCGTTTTCGTCTTCGTCTTCGTTTTCGTCGTCATCATCGTTCTCGTCTTAGTCCTCGTCATAGTCTTCGTCATCGTCTTCGTTCATCTCTGCGTATCGTTTATGCCCGTTTATATTTTTTTTTTGTCCCCTCTTGTCTCCGTTTATTGCTCACCCGCTCATTCTCTTTATCTTTCTCTTTCTCTTTTTCTTTCTCTTTCTCTTTCTCTTTCATCTCCGAGAGAAATCCTATCGTCGGAGAGGTGTAATGGTCTCTAGGATCAAAACACCGAGAAAACGAACGAACGAACGAACGAACGAACGAACGACGACGAGGAGAAGGAGAGGATGGCGGAAGCGAGTTTATCGCTCGAACGCTCTCGATTAGCTTTATTCGATTCGATTAGCTTTTATTTAATGCCGCGCTTCATTTCCAAGGAGGGAGTGCTTGGTTATTTCCAAGAGGGAAGCTGGACGACGAGAATGTACGACTAAAGCTACGTATCTTCGTGTGTGTGTG
>OU426864.1:1231468-1238968 GCA_911387685.1 Dolichovespula media | reverse complement strand
ATAATAAATATTTTCCATCGGATATCCGATAGCCGACACGATTATTCTTCGGGTACGTACAATAAACGTTGATTATCGAATTATCCATTATATTTTCGTTGTATCGTTCGATCGAATCGTTACGAGTGACGACTACGACGTCAATTTCGGGTGGCCGCGCGCGCTTTCGCATATCCTCGCTTTTTGTTTTTTTTGCTTTATTTTCCTCTCTTTTTTTTTTTTTTTCTTCTTTGTTTTCTTGCGAGTTATCGGATAGACGACCAGGCATTTAGCGAATTGTAACGACGCGATATGTAAAAACGGATATTATTACGCGCGAACGTATCCACGTGTACGTGCGCGTGAGCGCGTTACCTCCGTGTTGTGTTTTTGTGTGTCATTTTTTTTTCCTTCTTTTTTCTCTCTCTCTCTCTCTTTTTTTTTTTTTTTTTTTTTTTTTTTTTACTAAAAAACCAAGAAGCATATATACAGACGACCACCATCACCACCACCATCACCACCACCACCACCACCACCACCACCACCACTTACGGAACAGTAGTAAAGTGGGAAAGAGAAACGGCAGTGTACCGTGGAAGAGGTACGGAGATACACTGTGAGGACCTTTCTAACGCGCATAGACCGTGGCATTATTATTTATTTATAGCGTCATTATCTTGTCCCTATTGTTGTCGCTAGAGTTGCTCGAGCGGCGGATGGTTTACGTTGACCGGGACTCCTTTCGTCCTCGTTTCTCATTCATTTTCCTTCTCTCTCATATTTTATCTCCTTTTATCCATATAAGCCGGTTTCCGTGGCGATCGATACATAATACATAATTATTATTACCAAACGTTTAATTATACACCTATATGTCTCTCTATCGATAACAAACGCGTATATACAAATGTTTATATCCCCGGGTTTAAAGATAAATATATGCAAAAGACGTTGTTGTTGAAACGGAATTTCTTGTATTGCAAATGCAAAGAAAAAAGAGAGAGAGAGAGAAAAAAAATATATATATACATATATATATATATATATATATATATATATATATTGCGAGAAGAGCTAGAGTAACGATGAGACACGTAATAGGAGTATATAGAGGCTGCCGAAGAGAGCCCATGACTGTCGCTGGGAATAGCCGCTCCTCGAATCGCGTTTATACGACAGCGATAAATAACTTCTTGGTGATCGCGAGAACGACTCTGGTTCGCAATCGAAATTACCGTCCCCGTCACCGTCACCGTCATCGTCACCGTCGTAGTCGTCGTCGTAGTCGTCGTCGTCGGCTTCCAATAGCCTTTTTTTTCTTTAATAAATGACGCGCGAACTCCGACGTTGAAATTTCAAATTTCCTTCGAAAGATTTACGATAACGTACGTTATTCCTTCGATAATCTTGACAGAATAAGCTTTACTTTTCTCTCTCTCTCTCTCTCTCTCTATCTCTATCTATCTCTATCTCTCTACGATGATAATCTAAAAGATATTATTATGATTATAAATTTTCTCTTGTTTTTTCTCTTTTCATCCGCGATGAATCATAAAAAAAAAAATAAAACAAAAAATAAAAAAATAGAAAAAAAAGACATAAATTCGTCTCGTCGATAAATTAATTATCCTGACGGTCGTTGGGAAGGAGGGAAGAGAAAGAGAAAAAGAAAGAAAAGAAAAGAACAGAAAAGAAAAAGAAAAGGAAAGGAGAGGAAAGAAAAATTGGAATTAATCGTACGCTTAAAACACGGCAATATACGAAACGTAGATAATTAACATCAATATCACCGTATAGCTCATTAAAAGCTATTAAACGAAGAGTGTTCATTAGACGGTTAAACGTTATCGAACGCGTTAACTACGTTACATTACGCGTTTTAGAGGCACCGAATGTGTAGGTACATACCATACAGAGCGTGGATTATTCGTAAAGCGTTTAAGCTTTCGGAGTCCGATTGTGGATCGATTAATCGCGCGAGAGCGAGAGCGAAAGAGAGAGAGAGAGAGAGAGAGAGAGAGAGAAAGAGAGAAGCGCGAACGCTCGCGAGCACGGTTTCTACTACTACGCTCGGCCGGTGTGTGTTTATCGCATTGGAAATTGTGCTCGGCCTGCACACGTCGTCCTTCTCGAAAGGTTCGCGTGTATATACGTTGAAGCGACGCGATAAATAAACTCCTCCACGGCGGCCATTACTCGTCGTTGATGTGAACGTAGGAAAGAGACAGACGGATCGGGTAGTCCAACCGAGAAAGAGAGAGAGAGAGAGAGAGAGAGAGAGAGGGAGAGGAGAAGAAGAAGAAGAAGAAGAAATCGAAACCTACCCTTGTTCTCGAGCGCAAGCTCTAATCGTTCAAAAAGCGACATATATATATATATATATATATATATATATATATATATATATATATATCCCGTTTAAGGAAGAAGCTTACACGTTACGAGACTACCGTACGTCTTCCTTGTAATACTATATATATATATATATATATATAGTATACAATATATATATATCTCTCTCTATATAGATATATAGATATATATATATATACCCCGGAAATCGAAATAAATTGGATTAAAGAACGAACGAAAGGAAAATAATGAAACAGATAAAATGGCTTCCGCATGGCCCATTTGCGAAGAGAACTTATTTTCCCTTCGGTCGCGATAATAAAGTACGAAAATAAAGAAAGGCGGCTGGGGTGGGGGAAAATCCGAGAAAATGGCCGCTGGTATGGAGACGTATCTACGACCACTTACTACCACCACCAACACCATCGACAACAACCTATCGTCTATCTAAAGGTTTCGCGGGTAACGACGAGGAACACCTTAAAAATAAACTACGTACGTGTGTATAGTAAGAGCAGGAGGAAGAGGAAGAGGAAGAAGAAGAAAAAGAAGAAGAAGAAGAAGAAAAAGAAAAAGATGGAAGACGTTCGTTGGAAGGATAGTCCCTAGATGGAAGGTGAAAATGTGCGATGGCCGAACGCCATCAGGAATAACAGGGCCTAGATTCGCATTGGCCGACGTTGGCGTTTGCGCGCGCGGCTTTTGCGCGCTGCGTTTGCGCGCAACTCCACGGTATTGACTTTGTCTCCGCGTCTCTCCGCACCCCAACCCGAACGACGCCGACGACGCCGACGACGACGACGACGACGACGACGACGACGACGACGAAGGGACGACGAGGACGATGAGAACGATGAGAACGATGAGAACGAGGTTGAGGACGTTGTTGAAGAGAAATGAGAGGAAGGGTGAACGGGGTAAGGGGTAAAGGGATGAGACGGGAGGGTTAAGAGGGAGGATAAAGAAGCGGACACGCAGGGAGCAACGAGCGAGTAAAACACAAAGGAAGGTGACTCGACTCGAGTCGAGTAACGACACGAAAGTGGCGTGGCGCGATGCGAGAAGAAGAAGAGAAAGAAGAAGAAGAAGAAGAAGAGGAAGAAGAAGAGGAAGAAGAAGAGGAGGAGGAGGAGGAGGAGGAGGAGGAGGAGGAAGAAGAAAAGGTGCCGTTGCTGTTGCTCCTGCTGGTGATGGCGATGGTGCTGCGCTAGTGCTCCGCTGCTGTTCCTGCTCCTGCTCCTGCTGGTAATGGTGGTGGTGGTGATGGTGATGGTGGTGGTGGTGGTGGTGGTGGTGGTTGCTGCTGCTGCTGCTGTTGCTTATGGTGGGGGTAACACGCCAGGCGAATGTCTTACAATTGATTTTCACGCCACTTTGATTTATTCGAGCGCGCCACCGTCGCGCGTTTTTCGTGGCCGCAGGGCCACCGATGGAGGAGAAGAACCGGCCAACCAACTTCAGTCTCACTCACTTCCTCCTCTTCCTTTCTCTCTCTCTCTCTCTCTCTCTCACTCTCTTTATAGTCTGTATATATGTGTATATATATATATGTATAATATATATTTCTCTTTATATATATATATATGTTTGCGTGTGTGCACCCGTGTATATATATATATATATATATATATATATATATATATATATATATATATCTTTCTCCTTCTCATCCTCCGCTACCGTTGCGCCACGATTTATGGACTTCCAAGGCGATTCTTTTTAGATTGGCCTGCGCGACCCTTTTTCTATCCTATTCGTTCCCTCTTATTCCTCGTCCTTCCCCTCCTCCTCCTCTTCCTCTCCTTCTCCTTCTCCTTCTCCTTCACCTCCCTTTTTCCATCTTTGTAATTCCTCAACTTCCCTACTTAAACCACCACGCTTACCCTTTTCAGTACCACGAAAAACATTTAGAATCATCTATCTATCGTAGATTTACATGCCGGAAACGATTCCTCATACCTTATGCCATAGGTTCTTTCGCGAAGTGAGTTCTTTCTTCTTTTCTTCTTCTTTTTCATTTTTTTTTTTTTTTTGGTTTCGTTTTCATTCTTATCTTCGCCCAGGCTAAACTCCTTGTATAATCTTACGAGATCAATCGCGATTATTATAAAGGAAATGATTTCGAATGACTCGAACGAACACATGTTAGGATCTTTGGGTGCTTTTGCGATTTTCATTTTTGATTCGAGAATAATTTAACGATCGATCGATGTCCCGCAGCGTAATTCAGAAGGGTGTCTCATTCACCCACCCCACCCTCAAAGAAGAGATAGGATTGGTCCTCGAGCCATTCGCCGGGGTTGTACATGGTGGGGATAGAAGTTTCCTAAGCTCCAACGGGATACATCGAGATCGCGACCAATGATAGACTCGAACGCAGCTGCCCTAAAGGGACCGTGGAAGGAATCCCTAGGTTCGCGTTATTCTCTACCCTTTGCGGCAAAGCCCTTCCCTTCGTGATGAGAATAGAGGGGAACGAGTCCCGGACCCCTACGTGGGTATGGGAAAGGATTAGGGAGCACCGTCCTTCGACCCCGATTTTAGTCCTTTCCAAAGTGCGATGGACGACGATCTGAGAGTTTTTTTCTTTTTTTATCATCATAGCAGACAGCGAACAATAACGTCTATAATAAATGACGTCAATGATCAATAATAATAATAATAATAATAATAATAATGATGAAAGTATTTGTTGTATTATACTTTCGTAAATCATCATCCTTTTTAAATAAATTATTATATGTAACGTACGTGGAAGGATTACAAAGAGAGAAAACCTTTTCTCTTCTAATATCGAAAGCCATCCATCGACGAGGTAACAATCGAATCGAATCGAATCGAATCGAATCGATCGAATCGATCGATCGATCGATCGATCGATCGATCGCCGAGCTAAAAACAACGGGTACGCGCGCGGTAGAAAAGGGACAGTTGTTAACGTATACGAAGAGAGGCAGCGCGGATTTCGAGCGAGGAGACAATCGTTTCTCTCTGCCTCGAAAGATGATCGATCGACTCGTCGTTCGCTCTGAGAAACCTGGTCGACCACTCGCGGCATACCGAATCTTAAGTAGCTCGCCGGAGAGAGAAAGAGAGAGAGAGAGAGAAAGAGAGAGAATGTAACAAGAGAAAGAAAAAGAAGAAGAAGAAGAAGAAAAAAAGAAGAAGAAAGGAGAAGATCGTTCAACGTTTCAAGAGAGAGAGACCCCGGACCTGAATTATCGACCGGTTAATGATTATACTCGTACATACACAGAAACGTAAAAATAATTCATAACACAATGATCCAGACGACACTTTAAGTCGATTCATTTTACCTATTCGTATTATTATACATAACGAAATGGTAAAAAAATAATCTCAATATCGACCGGTCGAGAATATTTTTGTTAGGATCGAATAAAATAATATAAACAAAGTTCGTACGGGCGTAATAAAACTTTGCATGGACGCACACTCGGAAGCAATTTACAAGTTAATGAGTTACGATGATTCGTTAGCGTAGCCCTCTCTCTCTCTCTCTCTCTCTCTCTCTCTCTCTCTCTCTCTCTCTCTCTTTCTTTCTCTATCTCTCTCACACACATACACATCTCTGAATTTATTTCGGTTGCTCTTCGGGTGTACGCCCATCTAATTGGCTCGTCTCTCCCTTTCTCTCTTTCTCCTTCTCTGACTTATCCTCGTTCAACTCTTCCCCTCTTCCACCTCCCACCACCGCTACCACCACCATCACCATCACCATCACCACCACCACCACCACCACCACCACCACTACCACCTTTGGCTTCATATAAAGATCAGAAAAATGATGAAAGAACAAGACGCAAATGAATATATGTATAAAGAGGAATAAAGGAAAGAAAGGAAAAAAAAAAAAGAACGGATAAAAAAAAACAGAGAGTGAGAGATATAGAGAGAAAGAGAGAAAGAGAGAAAGAGAGAGAAAAAGTGTCGATCTTGACGCAGCCGGGCGTCGTATTCAATGTGCGAAGGGATGCAAATCTCCTATCTCATGAGCAGAATTTTCAAGGAAGCTGAAAGACGGATGGATCACGACGGCGGCAACGGACAATACGGTATTTGCATCTGGTACATAATTCAGTCACCGTATCTGCCCCCAACCACCTTCCGAATGCCGCTCATAGACCACCACACCGTTACGATCTTTTTTACTGAGAAAGGAAAGGAAAGAAGAAGAAAAAAAAAAGAAAAAAAAAAGAGAAACAGAGAGAGAGAGAGAGAGAGAGAGAGAGAAGAGAAAAGAAGGAAAAAGAAACGGATACAAAACAAAACAAAAAAAAAGAAGAAGAAGAAAGAAACCAAGATCGAGTGATTTAAAATCGTTAGGATTGAAGAAAGAAAAATAATATCATCTACATTTTCATCGAGATTCTAAATCGTATCGTCGCGCGTTTCAACGTCATCCCACGATTAAATGCCTCATTATGAAAATCTACAAGGAATTGAATTAAAATGGATGACAAGAAAAAAGTGAAAGAGAGAAAGAAATAAGAAATAATCAAAGATATAGCAGCTATTTATATATTCCCAGTGGAGCGTAAACTAGACGGCGTACCCAAAGAGGTATCCATCGAATTGGACGTAGTAGATGCGGCGATTAAGTCCAAACGGATCACCGTTCCCATCTATTATCATTACTCCTATTTTAAATAATTAACCGGACATTTATATCGATTATAGCAGCGTAACGTGCGATACCGCATAATCATCGTATTATCGCGAGTATCCGAGGTGCGAACGAATCTCGGTAAAGAAGAAGAAGAAGAAGAAGAAGAAGAAAAAAAAAAGAAAAGGAAAGAAAGAAAGAAAAAAATAAAAATGGATCTCCTTTTGTCATCTTCGACGCATCAATGAACGCATACGATCAAATTATCAACCGAGGAGGATGTTGGCAGATCTTTCTTTTCTTTTCCACGTCAGAGCGATCTAGAAAATCGGATCGTTGTCCGATCGACTATCGATCTCTCGCGTAAAGAGAATCGCGAGGGAGGTAAGTGGAAAGAGGGGACACGTTAAGTGATGAACTTAAAACTTTGAAACGGTTCTCCATTGGTCTTTCGGTGGAGCATAAACAGGCGAATGATAACCAGTCCGATGCAAAATCATTGGGAATGCGGTTGTCGCACGAAAGTACAATGCCCTTCGAAG
>OU426864.1:1218968-1226468 GCA_911387685.1 Dolichovespula media | reverse complement strand
ACAATGTTTGTCCTTGTCGCGGGAGGATTAGAGAGAATGTGTATTCCGAAACGAATGAAATGAAATAATAATGATCTTTTCTACCGTTTCGTTTTGGTGAACGACCACCAAAAAAAAAAAAAAAAAGAAAAAAGAAAAAAAAAAAAAAAAGAACGAAACCAAACCGAGAAAGAAAAAAGATTTACGATTATCCCGTATCGAATATATATTAAAGTGTATCGTTCGAACGAACAACGATTTATATCTCGCTTTTGCGACATCTTTGTAAAAACTTTTTCAATGGAATTGTAGAAGAGAAAAAAAGAAAGAAAATATATATAAACAATTATTTCGAAGTATTTCTTTTGTTTTTTTTTTGTTTGTTTTTTTTTTTTTTTTTTTTTTGATACAATCGAAAGAATTATTCCGGCTAACTATGAATCCACGATGATTTGTGTGTGTGTGTGTGTGTGTGTACGCGCGCGAGTTTAATATACGAAAAACTCTCTCGAACGAATCGAATAAATTCTTTACGAGAAACAAACACGCACGTTGAATTTTCCACTGGGCCGTGTCAATCGTACTTCCCCTCCTCCTCCTCCTCCTCCTCCTCCTCCTCCTCCTCCTCCTGCTCCTTCTATTTCGACGCGTGTAAATGCATCAATTAAACCAAAACGCCGTCAATTATCGTTCGACGAACCTTCGTCCGGGCAAAAGAAACGAGCAAAAGCAATGGACGCGCACGCTTTTCCCTCGGCGTGTAATATATATCGCGCGCTATATAAAATTCGCGATGTATAAATACATATATTGTGTGTGTGTATGTGTGTGTGTGTGTGTGTGTGTGGAGAATATCTAGTACTTATCTGGTAAACGCGTGCGACCGGACGATAAAAACCTCTTCTCTCTCTCTCTCTCTCTCTCTCTCTCTATCTATCTATCTATCTATCTCTCTTTCATTTTTTTCTTTCACAGACGGCGAAAATGAATTTACATCGCGTGTGTTCGCCATTATATTATACCAATTAACGACCGAACGTTTATTTATATTTATATGCTGATAGGGAATTAGCGAAGGAAAGAAAGAAAGAAAGAAAGAAAGAAAGAAAGAAAAGATATATATATATATATATATATATATATATATATATTTTTTTTTCGATTCATCTTCAAGCACGTTTGATCAAAATCTCTTCGCGATGCTTCTATTTCGCTCGGGAGAAAGTTTGCCGCGCGCTGTCGGCCGAAAGCGATAGTGAAACGTCAGAATGCGACGCGGCCAGATGGAAAAAGGAATCCGCTCGATGAGAACGATTCCTCATTTTCATTCTCTTCGTCTAATAATACCTAAAGCAAGCGAATCCGATTCCGATCGTTCCCTGCATTTAATCGTAATAAACAACAAACAAACAAACGAACGAACGAACGAACGAACGAACGAACGAATGAAAAAAAAAGGAAAGAAAAAGAAAACATTGCAACAATGCCGACGGATCAACAGCCCGAAGAACGGGATATACATCTTTCAACGTAACGAATGTGGGATTGTTCTTATAACGTCGCCAACGAATAAAAAAAAATAAATAAAAAAAAGAGAGAGAGAGAGAGAGAGAGAGAGAGAGAGAGAGAGTAAACGTTGATTGGAATGAAAGGCAAGGAAAGAAGAAAAGTAAAAAGGAATAAATTCGAGTTGAAAAAGAAAAGGAGCGAGTAGGTCGAGCGTCCTTCCGTGACGAAGTCTTCTAATAGGAATCACGATATTTTCAAACCACGTATCGTAGTTTACGATGGTAAGGGCGGGGACGGGTGGGACGAAGGGAAGATTGTAAGTAAGGGCTGCTGTCGTTGCTGCTGCTACTGTTACTGGTGTTGGTTTTGGTATTGGTATTGATGGTGGTGGTATCATGTTTCCGTTATTCCGTTTTACGTAAGGTGCCAGTCTAATCGCCAAAAATAGATCGAATTCGCGGGAATCGTAAGTGAAAGAACCGATAGGGCACGAAACCTTTCGGTCTCTACTCGAGCTTCGGCTAGCCCCTAGACTATCGATCGGAATATATATATATATATATATATATATATATATTTACGTTCTAACGCCTACTCCAATTCCCTTCGTTTTTCTCTTTCCCTCTTTTTTCGTTAACTTTAGTACAACGCCGTGTTAAAAAAAACTGTAATATTATCGATATACCGAACGTTGATATCGTCGATGATATTAAATCGGTCTAAATAATTCATTCGGCCGTTAATAAATGTGCGATCGTTAATAACAAAATTTCGACGTGGGATTTCGAACTCGTATTGTACGTTTACGAACGTGAAAAAGGCACGATGGTGTCTCCTCTTCCTCCTCCTCCCCCCCCCGTAACTCCTTCCCCTCACTCTCTCTCTCTCTCTCTCTCTCTCTTTCTCTCTACCCTACCAAGTCCTCCTTTCGTAAGCTTATGTAAATAAATGGAAAGAATACAAACTTAGTAACGGCGACGTAAAAGTAGGTTTCCTCCCCCTTTTCGCGTAAACGGCAAGAAGAAACGGCGTGTATAATTGAAAGAATACAT
Source organism: Dolichovespula media (assembly GCA_911387685.1). NCBI lineage: Eukaryota > Metazoa > Arthropoda > Insecta > Hymenoptera > Vespidae > Dolichovespula > Dolichovespula media. The sequence continues at coordinate 1,223,928 of OU426864.1, read as the reverse complement.
CGTCGATGTTTCCTTTCGCTAATTGCTTCGTTAATTTAATAGCGAGAGGAGACCGGGAAGAAGACGGATGGTAGGTAGGTAGGTAGGTAGGTAGGTAGGTAGATAGTAGCAGTAGTAGTAGTAGTAGTAGTAGTAATAGTAGTAGTAGTAGTAGTATTAATTCACTCTCAAAAATGCCGCGCGATATTTGCTAATCGTCGAGAGAGAGAGAGAGAGAGAGAGAGAGAGAGAGGACGGCACGATATTATAATCGTTGTATACAGGAAATTAACTTGGCCTTGTCTTATCTTGCATTCTGATGACTACATCGGTATATACGACTTAGACCGAGAATGAGAGAAAGAAAGAGAAAGAGAAAGAGAGAGAGATAGAGAGACTCAAGTTTGTCCAACGTTAGCGTTAATTAAGTATATGTCCGAGCGCGGAGTGCACGAAGGAAAGGTTTTCAAGGACTCACCGCCTTAACGAATATGGAACGTTCGACGGGTGTAGAATGGTGGTCGGTGTTCTTATGAAACGCATCGGTGATCGCTTAAAGTGCGAACCAGTGATAGTAGTAGTAGTAGTAGTATGTAGTATGTAGTATGTAGTATGTAGTATGTAGTTAGTATTTATATATTTGCTAGTGTTATTTTTACTTCGTCTCTCTCTCTCTCTCTCTCTTTCTTTCTCTCTCTTTTTCTGTCTCTCTCTCTCTCTCTCTCTCTATCTTTCTCGTTCTGTTCGCACAATGTAAGAGAAAAATAATATTCGATTAAATCTTAATAAATATCGCACGAACGTTCTTGCCATGTACGGTAACCACAAAGACACGGTTCTCAAGCATGTTGGATCAGGTGTCGAGAAAACTTCTCTTCGGGATATTTCATAAAAAGAAAAATATATATATATATATATATATATATATATATATATAAATGTGTTTGAGAGTCACATTAAATATAAAGAAAAGTGTCAACGAAGTATGGACAACGACAACGATTGAAAAAGAAATAAAAAGAAATAAAAAAAAAAAAAGACTAGAAAAAAATAAAGGAAAAGAAGAAAAGAAAAGGACGACGACAAATAACAACGACGAAAAATTATGATAGCTTAGGTACTTACAAGGCGGCGCTTGGGTTTGATGAGTGGTCGATTCTGGCCGTTCATCTTGTAGTAAAGTCCACATGCATTGCAGAGGTAATGCCCTGTACCGTCCCGTCTCCATAGTGGCGTCGACGTCGCACCGCAATTGACGCATTCACGACCCTCTGCGTGTGCCAGCCAGAGCACGGCGCGTTTCATTTTCGTCCACCACGAGGTCGGATGGATGGATACGGGGGTTAAAGGGACAAAAGAAAAATCGAATTAGTACCTTAATCCTCATCACCGTGTCTGATTCATCGACGATATAACACGACTAAATTACGTACGTCTATGAAATAATATCTTATGCGTACGGGAAAGGGACTAACGACGATATATTGTAAATGATCGTTCGAGATCAACGAGAATAATTCAAAAAATAACGAACGACGATATTTCTGTTCTGTTCTGTACTGTTCTGTACTGTTCGTTTCGAACGATCATATACGATTTGAAAAAGCTTATTTCGATTCGTGCATGAATTCTTCTCTCGAAGTAAGATTTTTTTAGAAGAAGAAGAAGAAGACAATGAGAGAGAGAAAGAAACATTTTGCAAAGGTTAAAGAATTTATGCACCTCCGATAGGATAGATAGAGAAAAAGATTATATATATATATATATATATATATATATATATATATACGCATGTATGTATAGAAGATCGTTCATGCAATTTGCAAAACGTTTGATATCCATGCAATTAATCAGAGCAAAAGCGTGGTATTAGTAATATTTGAAAGCACCGAGATGATTCGTAGGAGATTGATATAATATCTCGATTGATCGGCATATTCGATCGTTTCGATTAAAGGATAGAGAATGAAGAGATATTTTTAGATAGAAGTTACTTAGGCATACATATACTACACAGACAACAAAGAATTAGAAAAGAGAGAAAGGAAGAAACAAAAAATTTATGTATATATATATATATATATATATATATATATATATATATATATATACAGAGGGTGGTGTCGTGCAACCGCGCGTTCCTCCCCGTCCCTCTTGTAACTTTTCTTTTTTTTTGTTTTTTTTTTATCGCAAAGGAAATCGGGATATAACGAAGAGAGAGAAAGGAGTATTGGAAAAGTGTGTGTAAAACGAACGGACGAACGAACGAACGACGAACGGTCGGTGACTCCTTCGAAAATTCACGGCGATCTCTTCGAACGACGTTGTTCGGGGCCCAATTAGATCACCCCCGGCGATGATGATGATCTTCGTAGAGTGAGGAGTGGTAATCGTCATCGTCCTCGTCGTCGTCGTCAATTCTCGTGACTCCTTCGTAAGAGACGATCGTACGAATAAAGATCTTCTTCTTCTTCGTCTTCTTCTTTTTCTTTTTTTTTTCTTTTTCTTTCGTCTTATTTAACCGGATTGGATTTAACGTCATAACCGGCTTTTTAACGCGTACCTAATTGCCCTTACGAACTGGATAAGTTCGATTCGAAAAAACTAATTGGAAGGACCGCGAGACGGCAGAGAGAGAAAAAGAGAGAGAGAGAGAGAGAGAGAGAGAGAGCAGAGGAAGCTAGAAAGAGACAGACAGGGCAACGAGCAACGAGCAACAAGGATGGCACCATATTATATCCTGCGGACTCGATTAATTCGATAACTTCGGTTTTTATCGTCCCAGAGAACAGATATATTCGAGGGTGATAACGAGCCACGATTATCAATCCTTTTTTGTCATCAACGAATTGCGAATTTCTCTCTTTACCGGAGAGGGGGTGTGTAAGATCGAGATGTAACCCGCGTTAACCGCTTTTACCGTCCTCTTCCCTCCCTCTCTACTTCCCTGTCTTTCTCGAGGAAAAAAAAAAAAAAAAAAAAGGAAAAAGAAAAAGAGGATTCGAAAGAAAAGTAAAAGAAATTATTAATATCGCCTCTCGAAACGAAAATTAATAAATAATTACGATTTTTCGATAAAGTCCACATTGGTCGCGTGTCAGGGGTACGTAAATAAAATCAACCCTCGCGATCATTCCAATTAATTCGCCAGTGACGTTTATTAAACCTCCTCATCCATCTCCTCCTTCTCCTCCTCCTCCTCCTCCTCCTCCTCTTCCTCTAATTCTCTCGATTCCAAGTTTTTCCGCGATCGAGTTGGTATATCCAATACGTATATCCTCATCCACCTTCTTCTTCTTCTTCTTCCTCTATTCTTAGCGACGACTTTCGAGGCTGCCTAGAGGCAACGAAGTCTCGAGTCCGTGTGTGCATGTGTCGTAAGTCGATTTAATTAGCGGGCTTCCACGGCGCGAAGTCGAACCATTGTTCCCGGAATTAGGATTTTTACCACGCCGTCGGTAGAGACCGGCTATTACCGCAATCAGCGTATCCGGCATTTTTCAGCCGTCTCATTCTCATTACTCCCCTTCTTCTCTCTCTCTCTCTCTCTATCTATCTATTTTTCTCTCTCTCTCTCTCTCTCTCTCTCTCTCTCTCTCGTTCTCTCTTGCTCGGTCGGTCGCTGGCTGGCTCTACCTCCCTCTTTTCTTTTCAGCGTTCACCAACGCATTTTTATTTCGTTTTCCTTGAGTATCGTCGACGGGGTTGTAGCGGGTCTCTCTCCGACAAACGAACGCATCGAAATAATAAAGAGAGAGAAGGTAAGTATGTATGTATGTATGTATGTATGTATGTATGTATGTATGTAAGTAAATAAGTGTGTATATAAAATGCCCGTTGTGAAAATGCACCGACGCTTGACCGGTATTGCCGGTCTTTACCGTTCATTATGATCATCGTCGGGACGAACTCCTTTTGCGAAAGAAAATACGTTTGGGGCGTAAGAATGAACATAATACGAACGAAAGAAAAACGGGAAAGAAAGAATGAAAGAGAAAGAAAATAATAAAAACGAAAGATACGAGTGTCGTTGAGAGCTCTTCGAGAGGGGGAGATTGCTGTGACGAGAAATAAAATATATATATATATATATATATATATATATATATATATATATATATATATATATAAAAAAAAATTAACGAGAGAAAGAAAAAGACAAAACCAAAAAACGTAGCGATAGCCACACCACATCGATAAAAAATCTGTGCTCCCTCGCGCGTCCTCGTTTCCTTTTTTATTCTTTTCTTTTTTTTTTTTTTTGTTTCTTTATTTTTATTTTTTTTTTTTTTTGTTGTCTACCCTTTCTTTCTTTCTTTTCCGATACAACCCCTCGTGTAGATATATAAGTATGCGGATGAAGAGGGTGTTCACATATATGTGTGTGTGTGTGTGTGTGTGTGTGTTTGTGTGTTTGTGTGTTTTACGTGTCACACGTTGAAAACCAGTGGTAAATATATATCGTGGGTGGTGCTCTTCGACGATTACGCTTGTTCGCTTGGTGTGTGCCACTCAAAAAAACAGATCGGTGAATTACGGACAAAATACAAAAACATTTGTGTTTATATCACTGCGTCTCTCCCTCTCCCGGCGATTATTGCCGGTCCTTGACGAAATAAAAAAGGAAAAGAGAAGTTAAAGTATAAAGAATGAAAACTCAAATGCTTACGCGTAAAGAAATGATAAATGATGGATAAATGATATTGAGCTAATAAGTGATACAATATGACCGCCACCAAAAGCAAGTCAAACCGTGAAGAAACAAATGAAACAACAAAAAAAGAAAAAAGAAAAAAGAAAAAAAAGAAGAAAAGTCAAACCGAAGCGCAAACAAAGAAAGACCACCCTCCTCTCCCGTTGGCGATAATATCCTAGGGAGAAGGGTTGGGGTAAATAAAAAAATGTTGTTAATAATAAACGAAACGAAAAGAAAAGAAAAGAAAAGAAAAGAAAGGAGAAGAGAAGAAAAGAAAAGAGAAGA
>OU426864.1:1208968-1211468 GCA_911387685.1 Dolichovespula media | reverse complement strand
TCCCTCCAACCCCTCTATCTCTCTCCTTATCTATCTATCTATCTATCTCCCTCTTTCTCGCTTAAAACCACACGTATCTATATATCTATACCGATTTCGAATTGGCATGATAATTACACGCAGATTTCACTTTGTTCCTAATTACGATCGGCTGCTCGCCGTTCGACCGGTATTACCTTTCTTTATATATATATATATATATATATATATATATATATATATATATATATATATATATATATATCGCGTTATAAGAAAAAACACGAAAAAACAGAAAAAAAAGAAGAAAGATACGATTCACAATTATTTTCATAATATATGGAATCATTACGACGCGTGATTTCGAGTGTACATTTCGCAAAAGACAAAAAAGAATATGAAAAAAGAGACAAGAAAAAGGGAGAGAGAGAGAGGGAGAGAGAAAGAACGAAATAAATTAGTACGTAATATATATATATATATATATATATATATATATATATATATATATATATAAAATGCGTGTGTGTGTCCCTCCCTTTTGTTTATGAATCCTTTCTCGATTAATCTTTTCTACAATGGAAGAGAAGTACATTTCGAATGTTACCATATTAACGTAGAGAAAGAGAGAGAGAGAGAGAGAGAGAGAGAGAGAGAGAGAGAGAGAGAGAGAGAGAGAGAGAGAGAGAGAGAGAGAGAGAGAGAGAGAGAGAGAGGAGTAAAAGATTTAACGAGCGACTCCGTTATAATAATATATATATATATATATATATATACACCTGACTGAAAATAATCCACTTGCACTCTTGGCACACAAAGCGAGTACTTATATACACATAAGGGTGTATTAGGTATGGGAAGTGTTGGGTCGAGGGGAGGAGGAGAGGGACAAACGAATACGCTCGAACGTGTTTTCTGTGTAATTTAAAAGCAAATCCTGAAAACTGCTCGAGAAAGAGAGAAAGAGAGAGAGAGAGAGAGAGAGAGAGAGAGAGAGAGAGAGAGAGTATACGTGCTCGTCCTATGAATGATACCACCAGCCAAAGTCAGTGTATATCTCCATTTGGTCAGCATCCGACATCAAAGGCTACCAGTACTCCAAATAATTAGCCGCCTCGAGCGAGCGTGTTCGAGCGTAAAGCAGACCTAGAGAGAGACAGAGAGAGAGAGAGAGAGAGAGAGAGAGAGGACCGCGAACTTTTGTTGAAAGGCGTCGAGAACGAGCTCAAAGGGTCGAGAGGATTCAAAGCCGACATCGTACTGAAAGGACGATTCGTGCTTTTTCGTACTGGTGTGTTAAATACGCGCGCGCATATGTGTATGTGTGTGCATGTGTGTGTTATGCATATATATATATATATATATATGTGTGTGTGTGTGTGTGTGTGTGTGTGTGTGTGTGTACGTATACATCTACGTACATATATATATATTTAGTGTATATACCGACGGCTCGTTTTCCCGACCATTTGCTTTTCGACACCTCTCCTCCTCCTCCTTCTCCTCATCCTCCTCTTCCTCCTCCTTCTCCTCTTCTTCCTACCAACCAACCAACCAGCTTAACCTTCTCTCCTCCTCCTCCTCCTCCTCCTCCTCTTCCTCCTCCCTCTCCACCCTCACCTTCCTCTCCTACCTCTCCTACCTCTCCTCTCCTCTCCTCTCCTCTTCCTCCTCCTCTTTTCGCGATAAGCAAAGTAATTCGTGCTATGAGTTTGCGAGGAATGAAAATCTTTTAAAAGGATAGCTAAGCTAACTCGGAATGAGATAACGAACAAATTCGCGAACAAACTCGTGTTTCTCCACGCTCTTTTCCTCTCGTTCGACTCGAAGGACGTGGGGAGCAAAAAAAAAAAAAAAAGAAAAAAAAAAGAAAAAAAAGAAGAGAGAGAACACGATAATAAAAGTAAATGGGAAAAGAGGAAAGGAAAGAGAAAAAGGATTGGAAGATCTAAGAATAAGTATGCAACGCGGAAGAGAATTTTCTATCGGGAATTTTGTACGAAGGCGGATTTTACACGCGTCTTACGTACCACCGGTCGTCCTCGTAAATATATATATATATATATATATATATATATATTTAAAAAAAAAAAAAAAATAGAAAATCAAATGTGCAGGAAGCACGAAAATATACCCCGAGTGAAATAACACGTCTCATTTTCTTAAGGCACCCGTACTCCTCCTCCTCCTCCTCCTCCCCCCGTCGCCCACCCGCCCGGAGCAATAACTGCGGCAGCGCGCCGTTCAACGACGATAATAATACTGCAATTTCGTCCTGAAAAATATATGCGTCTATACACGCGTAAGATTTGAAATGCATTTTCAGAAAAATTCCCTTAACCGAACAACCGTGTGTTTCACGTAGGGAGGATTCGATAACGGTGCGAAAAGAATTTCTAAAAGGAAGAGGAGACTCCAGAGAGATAAATAGATAGATAGATAGATAGATAGATAGATTGATAGATAGATATATATAGAGAGAGAAACATAAAGAGTGAGAAAGAAAGAAGAACCTACTGTT
>OU426864.1:1166468-1201468 GCA_911387685.1 Dolichovespula media | reverse complement strand
TCTCTCTCTCTCTCTCTCTCTCTCTCTCTCTCTCTCTCGTATATCTAAGCACCAATTTTTGTACGTCGAACCGAAGAAAGATAAGAGAAGCTTCCTGAAGATAACGTACGTTGAACTATCACTGAGACTTTGACCGAATACGAGATTACGAGATTACGACGTCGTTAATTCGCAGACTAGAAAGCAAGATAGATAGATGGATGTATAGAGAAAGAGAGAGAGAGAGAGAGAGAGAGAGGCAGAGAGGGATAGGTTGGATGGGTTGGGTGAGGCGGGGGGAGGAGGTGGGTAAGGGGGAAATCCTCTAATCTAAAAAAAGAATCCAAGTTCTTCTAGACACGCTAGACGTTCACAACTGGATTAATCAATCAAACTTAGATTCATTAAGATTATCGCCCCCATTAGATAAATCTACGAAAAAAAAAACTTAAATGTTATTACGTGGCTCAACAATCATTACATTTTCTCTCCTATTTATTCCAACAATAATAGGGGAGGGGGGGGGGAAGAAAAAAAAATATAAAGAAATAAGAAAAGAAAGAAAGAAGTCAACCTCGAAAACATTCCAAAAAAAAAAAAAAAAAAAAAAAAAAAAAATACAAAATCTCTTATCTGTACGGATAACGCACGTCCCAAAGTCGAAGACCAACCGATCGGCCGACCGACCGACAGACCGACAGACAGACAGACAGTACAGACAGAACGACCGACCAAACGATTCGTAGGAGAGTTCCATCGTAGCCATCAGCTCGATCACGTATCACCTTCTAATCTTATCGAAATTCGTTAATCTCGTCTTCCTTGAAAGCAACGAAAACGGTTGAGTTTTGGGCAGGTGAAGACCACGTGCCATACGAAAAAAAAAAAGAGAGAGAGAGAGAGAGAGAGAGAGATATCTATACCTGAGATACTTACGAAAATTCTACGATCGTTCGATTATTTTTTAAAATCAAAAGCAAATTCGTCGGCTACGTTAAAATGACTTCTCTTTCTTTTTCACCTTCCTATTTCTTCTCTAATCTTCCTTATTTTCTGGCTTCCCTTTCGTTCTCTCTCTCTCTCTCTTTCTCTCTCTCTCGACCCAAAAGAAGAAATTCATCCCATCTTTTCGATGTTTGCGATAGAGCAAGAGAGTATATCGTTAACGTCGTTCACCACGACGAAAATATCTGACCGACGACGCGATTTCTGGCGCACGATGGAAACAGAAAAAAAATAAAATAAAATAAAATAAAATAAAGAAACTCGTCGAAATGCGAGGACAGAGTTTGAAGGCATGTCCCTTTTATCGATACACCGGGTGATACACGTTGGATTTCTATCATGAGAGAGTACAATGATCGCGCCGTCGCTCGTCCGTGTATTTCTCTTTTCTTCTCCCCCCTAGGAGATCTCTTAGAGAGAGAGAGAGAGAGAGAGAGAAAAGATTAAAAAAAAAATTAAAAAAAAAAAAAGAAAAGAAACCAAATATCGAAGGAATAATACGCGTTGTAGGAGTGGCGTACGAACAACTCGTAAATTGGATGGATACGAGAGAGAGAGAGAGAGAGAGAGAGAGAGAGAGAGAGAGAGAGAGAGAGAGCATCGGAACTCGCGCACAAAATCTCGTTGCCGTCGCTCGAGAGTTCACCACAACGCGCGGGGCCCGATATATCGGAATATAAGATCCCTCCTGTCGAACCCCCCCCCCCTCTCCTACTTATCCTCCTATCGTCCCTATCCTTCACCATCCTTCCTTTCTTTCCCGTTTGGCCGAGAAAAAGGTAACGCGTTGAATATCTTCCCTCGTGTGATATATCCCGTTTGTCTTGACGTCGTCGATACGAAGCACGAAACTCGCGACGGCGAATGATCGTTCGATCGTGAGTAAGAATTGAATCGAATCGAATCGAATCGAGTTAACGCTGAGATATTAATATCATGAAAATTGTATAATACGACGTTATAATACAGTTCATAACGTTCGTATATCTTACGACCGTCGATAGACGCGTTTACGACGTATTAGATCGTTCATACACACACACACACACACACACACACACACACACACACACATATATATATATATATAGAAACTTAAATTTCTAATCTCCGTGCTGGTTTTAGAACGAAAATACTAGAAACTTTATGTGTTTTCGTTACTAGCGCGAACAAAAAACGAACAAAAAAAGAATGGACGAAGATATCTTAATGCTGTTACTTTTTTTTTTCTTTTTTTTTTTTTTTTTAATAACTAGAGTGTACACACTTAGGTTCGTTCGTTCGTCGATGCACAATAACTTCGAGTCGAGTTCGATAAATGTGATAAACACAAATTAAAGCGGACAAGTAATTGTCGTACGCACAAGTTGGTAACACCTATCAATATTAAAGTTGTGTTATCCGCAATGCCCTATACCGATATATGTACTACCGATCCATGGATTAAAATTATGATTTAGTTAGATATACGCATGTATGCATGCATGTATGTAGGTATGCGTTGCCTCGTTTGTACGCGCTCAACAACTATCGGATTCTTAAACACGATAAAATGAACGATAAACATTTCTAATCCATAATAATCGACCAAACATATATATACGTATGTATATATTTTCAATCCTACGAATTTTCTATCATCAATTTTCTATCACGTTTCAAGGGAAAACTAATAAAACTAATCGAGATATCGCGGTACGAGTTTGATGGATCGCAAAATTGGGAGATTTTCGAAAATTTTGCGGGGAGGAGAAGGGGTGAAATAGAACCTTTATATATATATAGTTTTCCAGATAATTCATGTGGACACGAATTCTATAGTAAACGGAGCAACAACGAAGAGAGAGAGAGAGAGAGAGAGAGAGAGAGAGAGAGAGAGAGAGAGATAGAGAGAGATACTTTAAATGCACCGTCGCGCTAATAAGCGAGGGTAATTCGCGGCTAATAAACGAAAACACAAACCGCCGAGCCGTTTATTATACTTGCAAATTGGCAATTATACGGAGAGGGGGAGGGAGGGGGGTTGGGGAGGAAGGAGTACGACGGCATATCGTGTTCCTTCGTCGGGCTCTTTCGTCCCGAAGATTTCGGAGTAATGGGCTACGATACTCTAGGCCTTTTTCCGTTTTCGGATATTTCAAAATAAATATAAAATGAAAAAGCAAAGACAAAGAGAGATAATGAAAGAAAGAAAGACAGAGAGAGAGAGAGAGAGAGAGAGAGAGGGAGAGAGAGAAGAGGGAGTGGAGAAGAGAAAGAAATAAGAAAAAGGATGGGAAGGAAAAGATACGATTAAAAAGAGTAAAGAAGAAGAACTTAGGAATTAACGGTCGAGTTTTCGCGGCAAGGAATTTTTTCAAGTAGGTACGTAGTATGCCGTTGTTCTTTGGAATTTTGGTTGGATCTCTCGAGTTACGGCCTCGAAGCACACCTTCTAACCGTGAAATTTCTCTTTTCTGACGATTCGAAAGAAAAGGAGAATCCTTCTTTAGTCGGAGAGAGAGAGAGAGAGAGAGAGAGAGAGAGAGAGAGAGAGAGAGAGAGAGAGCTACCTGTTTGCCAGCCTCGAAGTTCTGTACCCGACGGAGCTGGCCACTCGAGCGTACTCGACTTTCGTTCTCCCGTCAAAGCAAATCCGTTCTTCGCTTTTACGCCTTGCCGATTGCGTCTTTCGAAGGTCTTCTACTCATCCTTTCAACAACAACCATTCTACGATCTACTAACGAAACTCACAACGATGTTTTTTTCACGATATTCGTGAAGGGAAGAAAATAATAAAAAAAAAAAAAAAGAGAGAAAAGAAAGAGAAAATATCAAAGGGAAATGGAATGATGTCGAACGATAGAAGAAGAAAAAAAAAAAAAAGAAAAATCAAATAAATGGAAGATAAAATATAAATGACAAAAGTCTAATAAAGATTTTATAACGTCTAATGATCTAATAATTAAATTTATAACGTCTAATACCAAGATGACACGAACATCGAACGATAATATCGTCAACACTATTAACGATTACTATACTCTCTCTCTCTCTCTCTCTCTCTCTCTCTCTCTCTCTCTCTCTCTCTCTCTCTCTCTGTCTCACTCTGTCTTTCTACAAAAATTTTTTTATTTATTTCATGTCAGAACTAAAATATTAGATTGCTCGTTTACGACGCACCGCAGATAATCTCTCTAAATTCATTCTTAATGAGAGAAAGACGGTCTCGGTGGGCTATAAGGAGGGCTAAGAAGCCAAGTCGCATAAATTTATCTAATTCGCTTGCTTTTCAAACGATTCAAACGACCGTCGGAAGCCTACGTTCGCCGTTCTTCATCTGCCTTCTCCGCCGCCCTCTCTCTCTCTCTCTCTCTCTCTCTCTCTCTTTCCAAGACGTTTTCAAGTCAACCTCGATTACGTCTCTTGCTTAGTCTATATTTAGTTACTTTGCATCGAGTCGCGAGCTAATATCCTAAGAGATGGAGAGAAACGGAAGACGAGAGAGAGAGAGAGAGAGAGAGAGAGAGAGAGAGAGTATCGTATAACCAATAATCCAACGAACAACAACAAATTAATGGAAGAGCCCGAACGACGATAACAATAACATCAAGGAAGCAAAAAAAAAAAAAAAAAAAAAGGAAAAAAATTAAAAGCAACGGATAACTTATACTTTTTGATCTGACGCGATCACAGCAGTCCTTCATCGAGGACCATTTTTTTCTTCCTTATCTTTTTTATTTTATCTTTATTTTTATATTTCCATCGTCCGACCAAATGGATCTATCCGAACCTATTCGCGCGTATTTTCCTTGCGTCCATATTAGGTCATTAAAATCCTATTACCGTATCGCCGGCCGATCGATTAATTGCCGATCGAAATGGGATCGGACGATTTCTGATTCTCAACTTTTGAAAAGGAGGAAAAAAAAGAAGAGAGAGAGAGAGAGAGAGAGAGAGAGAGAGAGAGAGAGAGAAAAGAGGAAAAACAATGTATTCGCGCATTGTACCTACTAAACGAAAGGAAAATATCTCTCCAAAGGAAGATACGCGCTTTGATCTATTCTCCAGAAATCTCTCTCTCTCTCTCTCTCTCTCTCTCTCTCTCTCTCTTTTCCCAGATATCTAACAACGCAATGTCACACTATCGACAAATATTTGTAAAAAGCGATAACGCCCTTAGGCTATCGAGACCGATGATTTGATCGTTTGCCGACCGTCGAATTTTCGGCAGATCGAGTACTACGTAAGTAAGTAAGTAAGACAAAGACGGAGAGATGGAACGTATATATATATATATATATATATATATACATACATACATACATACATATATATATATATAATATGTACTATTGATAATCCCCCCAATCGTGGCAACGATTCGACGGGCGCGCTTTCGAGATACCGATCCCGGTGTTCTTACCTTATCAACGTAGAAGCGTGGATCCCGGGGCAGAGAAAAGAACGATAATAGCAGCGCGATGCCGGCGAACCGGCGAGCTTCGTGAAAAAAGCTGGCCGTTCTTTACGAAGAATTAATAGTAGTAGTAGTAGTAGTAGTAGTAGTAGTAGTGAGGGGGGAGGGAACACGGCAGGCAGGGGGAGGTTACTATCTCGTTATCACTATTTTACCACCAACACTTTACACCGTACACACACACAGCACATCGTGGCGGGTTCCAAAGTATCGTCTTCCTTTTTTTTTTCCCTTGGACAGTCTCTCCCTCTCTCTCTCTTTCTCTCTCTCTCTCTCTATGTGTCTGTTTTTTCTTTATGTACGTGTCTCTGTCTTTCTTCTTAAACTGCCTCACGATAAATAGATAATATCTTTCTCTCTCTATCTCTCTAACACTATCTCGTTCCTACGAATTTTTCTCTTTGCATATGTGTCCCTATTATATCTCACGGAATAATCATCAACGACGGTGGGAGAGTCGAGTGGAAATACTAAATACCGATTAGAATCGAGAAAGAAGTATTTGACAACTGTTTACTCTCGCTTGCCTTCCACTTGTATTTATTCCTCTCGTCCTCTCTCTCTCTCTCTCTCTCTCTTTCTCTCTTTCTTTCTTTCTCCCACGCTGTGGTTGGGGGGGTGGACAGGTACTCGTTTCGAAGTTTGATATATATATATCTACATATATATATAGATATATATATATATATATATATGATTATTGTAAAGAGAAACGCGCGCGCGCGCGCAAACACTCGACCCTCGATGCGTCTTATGTGGCACCCGGCGCGGAACTAAGGCGCACGAAAACACGGGCCTACGTGGCCCCCACGTTCACCCGGCTTCGGTTACGTTCGCCGTTACTCGGCAAGCTACGGTTACGCCTACGAGCACGGGTCCAACCTACCGCGGGCGTTGACTCATCTCCGCTCTCATCGCTTCTCTCTCTCTCTCTCTCTCTCACTCGCTCGCTCGCTCGCTCGATCACTCTCTCTTTCTCTCTCTCTCACTCTCCTTCTCTCTCTTTCTTTCTCCCACCACCGACGACCCACCTCTACTTCCCGCACACCCAGTCAAAGTAGTAAAGAGACAACTCCGTCGCGTCTTTCTCTCTCTCTCTCTCTCTCTCTCTCTCTCTCTTTCTCTTTCTCTCTTCTCTTTACCTTTAACCGTGTGTATGCCTCCTCATCTCCCTCCTTCCTTTTCCAACATCGGGAATGCTCGTTTATGCAGATTAATCGCATACTTTCGCGAGACTTTTCAAGATGCTACGAATGCACGGAATTGTTTTCCGACTTTGTTATGCCCCGTGGCGCGTTGGTCATACATTAGGACGAAAACGAAGGTACGGTCGAGCGAGATACGTTTTAGAATTGTCCCCGTATAAAAAGAGAGAGAGAAAGAGAGAGAGAGAGAGAGAGGAGAGAGAGAGAGAGAGAGAGAGAGAGAGAGAGAACGATGGTTGGTTGCGACCGATCGCAACCACGTTTATGATCTTTGACAGCGCGCGTTATGACTTATCAATCGACGCCGTTTTATATTTATCGTCGAACACGGCATACTAATCTCGATCATTACTTCGTTTCGACGTCTCTCTCTCTCTCTCTCTCTCTTTGTACGATGATCGAGCGATCGAACGCACGTATCTCGAAGATTTAATGATCCGAGAGAAATATAATCTCCGCGCGGATTCCAATCGAGTGGGTTGAAAGATGAATATCACGGTAGACGACGAACGTATCGGGATGTCCTGTGATCGCGATTATTTTACATCGGATACGATAAGGAAAGAAAACGTACAAAATCCGTCCGAACAAGGAGATTATTAATCGTGAGAAACGTTCGAGATCTCTGTCTCTCTCTCACTCTCTCTCTCTCTCTCTCACTCTTTCTCTCTCTCTCACTCTCTCTCTCTCTCTTTCTCTTTCTTGGTCCTCGAAAGAGGAGATATAAGAAAAGAAGAAAAAAAAAGAAAGTGAGAATTTAAGTCGCGCGTGCGCGCACGGTTCGAGGCGACGAGTAGAGAAAAGAGAGATTTTTCTCTCCCTCCCTCCCTCCCTCCCTCTCTCTCTCTCTCTGTCTCTCTCTCTCTCTCTCTCTCTGTTTTTCTCTCTTTCTCTCTGTCTCTCTCTCGTAGTGGTGTCTCGGTAGGATCGGTGGCCGAATTTAGATCGAATCGGGGAAATCTTGGCGCGTGCCGCGCGCGAAAGATCACGTCGAAGATACAAAAAGAGAGAGAAAGAGAGAGAGAGAGAGAGAGAGAGAGAGAACCGTGGTGCGTACGCCTGTCTCTCTCTCTCTCTCTCTCTCTTTCTCTCTCGAGCGCGAGTAAGCCGATCTCGATGCCACTACCATCGCCACGGGCTCCTTCCTATCTAGATGAGATACGGCTCCCTTGATCGAGATATATCGTTCCCACCCTCCTAAAAAAAAACTCGTCCGATTTCAGCATCTCCAATAACAATAAAAAGGAGAGAGAGAGAGAGAGAGAGAGAGAGGGGGATGGTAGAGCGAGCGAGGGGTGGGAGTTCAAAAACGGGGACGGATAATGATCGATAAAATAATTCATCGAATAATAAACATATATATATATATATATATATATATATATATATATATAAGAGAGTTTCTAGGAGCATAATAACCGTTTTATCTAAAAAAAAAAAAAAAAGAAAAAAGATAGGACGTCAATTAAATATCGTCGTGGATCTCGTTAAAGACCAAAATCAAATTAAATCGAGCGTCCGTGCGTGCGTGCGTGCGTGCGTGAGTGAGTGAGTGAGTGAGTGAGTGAGTGAGTGAGTGAGTGAGGGAAGTTCCGATAATTTATGTTTCGTCGAAAAAATCTCCGCTTTACAAAAGCGCGCTGTGATTCTTAGCGGATATTTATTTCGACGAGAGAAGAGAAAGGGTAGAGAGGAGGGTTCTCGCGTGGCGGCTGGCTAACACGCACGCGGAGGAAGAAGAATACGAAGAAGAAGACGAAGAAGAAGACGAAGACGAAGAAGCAAAATAAGAAGAAGAAGAAGCTTACGACGAGTCGTAAGAGAGGGAGGTATAACGAGGGAGTAGGGGAAATAGCAGAGGAAGGGTAACAGCGTCGTTCGAGAAGCGAGCAAGAGAAAGATAGATATACATATATGTGTGTATAGATAGAGCGAGAGAGCGAGAGAGAGAAAGAGAGAGAGAGAGAAAGAGAGAAAGACAGGGTAAGGGAGAGGTAGGGGTAGAGGCAGGGGAGAGGAGGGGGGAGGCTGCGTTGCCGAGTCGCCGGCTGGCTGGCTGGCTGGCTGGCTGGAGTACCGGCGGAGTACAACCGAACAATCTGTAGAAGCTTGTCCAGGACGAGAGAAGTCCGTAGATCAGCCAATCAGATAGGCATACCCCCTCTCGTCCATTGTCACAAAATGGCGGCCCTAAATCAGCTTGACTCCGCCTATCGCTCTCCCCACCTCCAGCGCCTCTAGCGGCACCTCCTGAAAAACTCCGCCTATCGATTCATTTTTACAACTCTCTCGCTCTCTCTCTCTCCCCCTCTCTCACTCCATCTCTCTCTATCTCTCTCTTTCTCTTCTTCCCCTCTCTTTCTTTCTTTCTTTCTTTCTTTCTTTCTCTCTTCCTCCTCCACCTCTCCTCGCTATCTCTCTCTATCTCTTTCTATCTCTCTCGCTCCCTCTTTCGTCTCCACCTCCGCGTAAAAAGAGAGGAGCCATACGGAACAACGCTACCGTGTCCAACGATCTCGACGCAACATTTTCTAGGATCTCTCTACGCTAGAACGCAATCCCATTGACATCTACACCACGTATGTATGTATGTATGTATGTATGTATGTGTGTGTGTGTGTGTGTATCTATGTAGGTGGGATCGTCCGTATATACATATGTACCACCTATCATCTATAATACCTACGGTACGTGCGAGAGGAATAATAATAACGCGATCGATCGGTTACGACGAGCGATGTTGTTGATTGACCGTACCGAAAACGAGCTGCGAAAACGATTGGATTTATGGTGCGGCGAATTGCACAATTTTTCTTCCTACGTTATACGCGTAGAGATATGAAAGGATTGGACGGGGACGGGGACTTGTGGCCGGGGCCGGGGTGGGGGCAGGGGCGGGGGTGAGGGCGGTCGCGATGATTTTTACGAGCATCCGAGTATTATACCTGGCGTTTGATTCGTGCCACGTAATATACGTGGCCTAGTCGCTTTACGTAGACCCAATCACTTTAAACCATTTTACGTGATCTCGTCCTATCGACAAATATTATTATTAAACTTACGCATTGATCACGCATAGGTGTATTGTCATTACCCGTAACGTTGTACGCTAAGATTCTATGGGAAATAATTGTTGTCGTTATCGTGGTTAAGGAAGGAAAAGATAAGGAAAGGAAAGGGAAGGACGAACGAACGAACACGGGATTGAGGAGGAAAGAGAAAAAGAAACAAAAGAAAAGAAAAGAAAAGAAAAGAAAAGGAAAAAAATGACCAGGAAAGAAAGAAGCAAAAAATCAATGTTCTCTTTCGTATATCGATTGACTGGTCGGTCCGATGTCCGGTCAGATATTTGCTCCGATCTGATATTCCATCGGCGTAACGACGAAGAAGAGGAAGGGAGCTCGGAGTCAAGAGAATAACCATAATTTACGTGGCTACGCGAGCTTCCGAAGTTCGGCGGATATCGCGACGCGTCGACGTCGGTATCGATTTATTATTTTCTGCCTCGAGAGCGGAGAGTTCGAGCGCGTTCATAGGAAGAGAGAGACAGAGAGAGAGAGAGAGAGAGAGAGAGAGAGAGAGAACATATATAGATACCTATGTACACTATCCGCCTATATGCAGACTTACACACTAAAACCTGATACCACGATAATTATACACGCTTTACATCTTCACTTGGAAAATCGCTATTGTCTCCGTACTGTGATAAATCGTCTTTCGAGTTGCTTCTACGTATTATTAATAACGTATGAAGAGAACAAAAAATAGAAAAAGAAAATATATATATATATACACACACATACACACATATATATATATATTTATATATATTTATGAATGAATAGAGAAATCTATGGATAAATAAATTACCATTCTAACCGTGTTCGTTAAATCTCGAGATAGGATGAATAAAGAGAGAGAGAGAGAGAGAGAGAGAGAGAGAGAACATAGAAAAAAAAGAGAGAGAAAAGGGAAATAGACAAGCAAAAAAAAATAAAATAAAATAAAATAAAAAGAGGAAAATAAGAGAGAATACGAGAGACGAAAAGAGAATACGCGAGCGCGGTTTATGCTTCCGCTTCGACGCGAGAAAACTCGGCAATTTCTTCTTCCTTGACCGGCGTGGCGCGCGCTCGACCGATAAGGAAACCTCGGATAAAGGGTACGACGTTTGAAAAAGTAACTGGCAGCTCTGTGTGCGTCCGTGTGAAGAACACCGAAACGGCAGCCCCGAGCAGCCGGCGAAAATAGAGATGGTGGAGGAAGTAAAGGGGTGGTGGTGGTGGTGGTGGTGGTGGTGCTAGTGATGGTGATGGTAGTGGTGGTAGTGGTCGAAGCCACGGGGGTTGAACGGAGAAAACGATAAAGAAGAGGATAGAGAGAGAAAGAGAGAGACAGAAATAGAGAGAGAGAGAGAGAGAGAGAGAGAATCTTGCTTCTTCTCTCGGGGGCCTCCTTACCGATAACGCCTTTACTTCTTTCCTTTTCTATTCTTTTCTTTTCTTTTCTTCTCTGTTCTGTTCTTTTTCCTTTCCTTTCTTTTCCTTACCTTTCCTTTCCTCTCCTTTCTTTTCCCCTCCCATCTCCCAAAAGTCAAATTCGCCGACGATAATAACTTTTCCTTCGACGTTGTACCTACGTATAGGTTATAACCCAATACCTATTTACTTACGTCGATCCTAAAATAATTTAACGAACGTTTAGATCATCCGAGTAAGATTTCTGCTGAAATGCGATACTACTACTGATACCCTTCCCCCCGCCCTCTAGCCTCCCTCCTCCTCCTCATCCTCCTCCTCCTACCACTCTTCGTGTACTTAAAGAGAAAGTATATTTTACAAATGAAAATATCTCTATATCGTGAAGGATCTCGAAGGTATTACTACGACGTTAGATAAGGAAAGTGAGAGTGGGGAGGTGCGGGGGAAGGAGGGACAACTATTATACGGATGAAATGAATCAATTAGGATATCTTCGAGGAGTACAATGACTGTTATTGAGGATACGTACCTTTAAGCGTATTATTCATTATTTTCTATACGGCTATTTAATACATTAAATTGAAAAAGAAAAATATGAAAAGGGGCTAATGACGGTCGTTAAAGGAGAACCCATAGTCAAAATGTACTATATCGGTAGTTCCTTGGGTAAGGGTGATTAGGTAAAACTCTCATTATCCTTGGTATTTAACGAGAGATATTTGGCGAATGCCTGTTGTAGGTATATCCTTCAAATAGGGGAAAATCTTCTTTCTTTCGTGAAAATGGTGGGGGAGAGGAAGAGGGTGGGGGACGGGGACGGGGATGGAAACAATGTTTTCACTTTGAAAGGTTTTCCAAAAAGTGATTGTTCGAGATCATTCGTTCGTTCGTTCGTTCGTTCGTTCGATCGATCGAAGATGCCTATCGAAAATAATTTTCTTTTTATTTTGTCATATGTATATATTGTTTTTTTTTTTTTTTTTCTTTTTTTTTTGTTTCTCGCAAAGTGAAAGGAAAAATTGGAAAATCCATCGACACGTCCTTACTCCGTTTCCTTCGTTTTCGCGAATTTTACGAGTTTAACTTTTTCGGTTTTATACCTAAAAGTCCGAGAAGTATCTATCTCTACCTATCCTCTTAGAAAGTAAACGTCGTAAATTAACGGGCGAGTGCCAGGCCGGGGAAAAGTTCTTTCTTGTGTGTTTTCTTTTGTCTTTTTTTTTTATTTCTTTTCTCCTTTCTCTCCTCTCCTCTCCTCTCCTCTCCACACTTCTTTGCTCTTCCCCAATCATTTTCTTTTCCTTCCTTATTCTCCAGAGATTGAAAGATATATATATATATATATATATATATATATATATTACCTATTGTTTGTTTATACCAACAAATTTTCCCTTGAAACCGCAAAATGTATTCTCTCCTGAGTATTAAAATTTATCATAGCAATATCTATAACTTCGCTTGGTCGTAAACTCGTTCGTAAGAGGATACGTTTCGTTTCGTTTCGTTTCTTTCTTTTTTTCTAACTTTGGTCTTTAAAAAGTAATTAGGTAGAGATAGGTAGGTATAGGTAGTGGATATATATATATATATATATATATATATCTTGAAATAGCAATATAGAAGTTACAACACCCAATGTATTTCTATACTTTTCCTTTTTCGTTATAGTATAAGATCAGAGTATTAAAAAGGAAGATTTGCAAGGTCCTTAAGGGACGACGCTCTACGGCGTTATGTAAAGAAGCTTAGATAACGAATGTACGATAACACGGTAATGACGCGATGGATCATATTAGATTATACGAGAGATCATAGTTTCGACTAAGATTAATTCTAACGCGATAGTATCAATCGCTTCGAAAGCCTTTTATCTCTCAAACGTGACATTTTCAAACGTTCCTGTATGATTTATTCGGTTTTAATTTTATTTGGAGATTAAATGACAAGGATCACTCGACTAATTCGCCCCATAGTCGAACGAAAATAGTAGCGAAACGAAACTTCATCGAGAAACGAGATATAAAAAGTGAAGAAAATCAAAGTGGTTGGTTGACTCTCTCTCTCTCTCTCTCTCTCTCTCTCTCTCTCTTTCTCTCTTTCTTTATCTTCCTTCACGTTCTTTACGACGAGTGAATGCCGCGAGCGAGAAAACTTTGCCGGCCCTTCCTTCCTTCCTTCCTTCCTTCTTAGAGAACTTCCAAGAGTAGATTTACCGTCTGCTAATAAATCGCCGGACGATTAGAATTAATGCCGGATTAATTCCAACGGCCTGATAAATTCTCCGAGGAAGACCCTCTTCGAATGAGAGAAAGACTCCGTTGAAAATAAGTTTAAAGAGAGAAACGGTCTCTCTCTCTCTCTCTCTCTCTCTCTTTCTCTCACACACACATTTTCTCTCTCTCTCTCTCTCTCTTTTTCTCTTGGAATAAAACTTACCAGTGCTTGAGATTAATCGTCTTGGAGAAAGTTAAATTTCGTTTAAAAAGAAAATATATATTCACGAGAAGATCCGTTTAATATTATCAAAGAGAGAGAGAGAGAGAGAGAGAGAGAGAGAGAGAGAGAGAGAGAGAGAGAGAGAGAGAGAGAGTAATACATACATATATATATATATATATATATATATATATATATATATATATATACATAGGTAGAGGATATTTACACAATAGGTAAGGAAGAAATTCTTGAAAAAGTCTGAGAAAATTCGAAACAATCGTATTTCTCCTTTCTCATATTTTTTTTTCTTTTTCTAATTTTTTTTTTTTTTTTGGCGATTCGAAAGCTTCGTATCGATCTGTAAAAAGAAAGAGGAGCGAAGAATACACGTGCCCTTTATCTCTCTCTCTCTCTCTCTCTCTCTCTCTCTCTCTCTCTCTTTTCTGTAAAAGGGTCCAATAATCCACGCGTCCATCTAACTCGACAGAACTCGACGTTCTCCTCCTCCGACTATCCGCAAACTTTTAACAATGCATTCTCTCGTCTCTTACACTTATCCCGAGTCTGTCACAAGAATGAGAGAAGAAGAAACGTACGTACGTACGAAGGAACGAAGGAACGATGGAACGAAAGAAACGAAGGAACGTTGGAACCGAGCAAGTTCTTTAAAACTCCTCTCAGCCCGAAAAGGCCAAAACGTAAACTTCCACTCGCTCGCGTAGCACCTACAATATGTTTTCTCTCTCTCTCTCTCTCTCTCTCTCTCTCTCATTCTCTCATTCTCTCATTCTCTCTTTCTTTTGGCTCTACCGGAGCATACACAGAACCTCCCTCGCGCCTCTACGCTCCTCTTTCTCTCTTCGAGGAGACACAAAGCCAGGCAAACGTTATCTTGATGAACCCTAAGTACTACAAGACCTATTTGGAGGAGAGATAGGTCCTGTGTGCGAGGAGGTAGGGGTAAAACGAGGAGACGTGGCTCGAGGATAGGAGAAAGAAAGAAAGAAAGAAAGAAAGAAAGAAAGAAAGAAATAAAGAATGAAAGAGAAAGAGAAAGAAATAGAGGGGAAAGAAAGAAAGAATGAGAGAAAGAGAGGACCGAATTCTCTCTCTCATTCTCTCTCTCTCTCACACTCTCTCTCTCTCTCTCTCTCTCTCTCTCTCTCTCTCAGTCCACCTTGGAAAAGAGATCTTTCACAGTTGTCGATGCCACCGTGATAAGGAACGGCATTCTCCCGGTTGCTACTCTTTTACTAGTACCAACCTTCCTTACCTTCTCTTATTCGCTTTTGCACTTTCCTAACTCTCTTCTTCCTCTTCTTCTTGTCCCTCTTGTTCCTCTTGTTCTTCTCCCACCTCCTCTATCTCCTCCTCTTTGATTCGGAACTTTTTGGGTGACAAACCACCTCTCTTCCGAAGAAGTGTACTCGTTCGAAGCATCGAACGAACGAAATCCCAAGGAGCGAACGAACGAACGAACGAACGAACGAGTCGTTTCGAAGACACTCAAAGATAAAATCGAATCTATACGTGTGTCTTAAACGTTTACCGTGCAATTCCAAACGCGTTCGCACGTTGCAACGTGTTTATGATACTTCTATCATAGATATAACCGAATGATAATTATGATTCATCGACGATAATTTGTGTTTCATCGTTAGGAGAACGAACTTACGTTTTTTACTCTTTATGAGTTCTTCAGATGTTATAAATAATAGAAGGAAATTAATATATGCTTCGTTTATGTACGTCCGTATGCGCGTGTATGTGTGTGTGTGTGTGTATGTTCTCCTCAGAAACCCCATAGTTCTATATATAGGTATGTATGCGTACGGATGTACGAGAGATCGACTTCAACGACGTGTTTGCAGTTCCCGAGTTTGCGATTGATTCGCAAATGTTGACCAAAGGGATTAATGGGATCCACAGAATCGATCCTGAGAGTGAGAGAAAGTGAGTGAGAGAGAGAGAGAGAGAGAGAGAGAGAGAGAGAGAGAGAACAGGTCAACCAAGCAACGTGTTCTTCGAGAAGCATAATCTCTAACATAATAGAGATTGTCGAGCGATAGTTAAAAAGAGAATAAACAAGGCGTTCTTAATGAATAGTCGTTTGAGGTAGACGGGAATGTTTACATCGATAAAAATCGATACGATTAATAGTTCGAAAATACTTAAACACGATCCGAGCGCCCGAATAAGTTCGAAGAAACCCGTCCGGGTTCGGGTTTCTACTTCATTGAGATCGGAAAAAGTCTAAGGACTCATTTTTTCTTCTCTCTCTCTTTTTTTTTTTTTTTTTTTGAAGCGTCTCGAAAGCCCGGAGACGTGTCGCGCGTTCGGAAAGCAGTTCCGATTTGTCGCGCTGATATTTTTGTATCAGCCCGGCTCTAACGCCAGGCAATTGCGTTACACTCTCCTTTGATTTTTTTTCTTCCTTTCTTTTTTCTTCCCTTTTTTTTTTTTTTTTTTTTCTTTTTCTTGGAAGACCGCCGACGCCGTCACGGATTCACGTTTTTCCAACAACGACGACGGCTTCTAAAATCACGCGCAGGTTTGACTTTTGGTCTTTGAAAAGAAAAGGAGAGTAAAGAGATAGATTAAGAAAAAAAAAAATAAATAAAAAAAAGTAAAACTACCAAATGTTGAATTCTTTGACCAATAGCCTCTCTCTCTCTCTCTCTCTCTCTCTCATATTTAATCGTAGATTAAAAATATTAATTATACCTACTGAACAAACTGCAATTTCTCATCGTAATATGAATCTCGAAAGTGTATCGAACGAGCTCTCCGTACCCTTCTCGATTATCGGTACGAAAAAAAAAAAAAAAGAAAAGAAAAAAGGAAGAAAATAAGAAAATCAAAAGAAAAAGAAAGAAAAAAGAAACGAAAGAATGAGTAAAGGAAAGAGGAAGGAGGGAGGATGAGGAAAAAGAAAAAGAAGCGACGAGAGAGAACGGAGTCGACCACGCCTTTGAAAGAGAAAAGATAAGGAAGACTCGTTCGCTCGCTTGCTCGCTCGCTCGCTCGCTCGCTCGCTCGCTCGTGAGCGCGTGCGCGCGCGCGCGCGCGCGCTCGGTTAACGTTCAGCTAACAGGCGGGCATCATCGATAAACTTCAATTTCGAACAAACGAGGAAAAAGGAGGCCCCGGATATATGTATTATCTTCGACACGCCCCAACACGGTGTAAAACCACGGGACTCTTATCGCTTACTAGGACCAGCACGAGAAAGATAAGTGACCGTTTAGGCGATCTCTTTCAGATAATACGAGGAGGATGCTCGTTCGTTCGTTGCGTTGCGTTCGTTGCGTTGCGTTCGTTGCGTTGCGTTCGTTGCGTTGCGTTCGTTGCGTTGCGTTCGTTGCATTGCATTCGTTGCGTTCGTTCGTTGCGTTCGTTCGTTGCGTTGCGTTGCGTTGCATTGCGTTCACCACCTATCAAGATAATCGTATTCTCGTTTTTTTTTTTTTTTTTTTTTTCTAACGAGAGAAGAAGCTACGACAACGTACCTACAACCCTACGTCTATGTATCCTTTTTCATTCTTTTTAATAAACCTTTCTAAATATCTCGTCTCTCCGTTATTCGCAAACACGGTACAGTTTAATAACCACCACCCAGGACCACCCTCCCACATCGTCCCCACGGGCTCTCGCGTCTACCCATTTTTAAAATACCGACTATATCAAGATCACAATCATCCCCACGTACGGTTGAAACAGATCGATAATCCATGCGTGATTTAAATCGATACGCGTTCGCCATTTGCAAAAGTTCTCTCGCTCGCTTTTCTTCGATTGGTGGGTGCGCTTAGGTAATCCTTCCATTTTGTTTTTTTTTTTTCATTTTTTATTTTTATCGCGTCGTACATGCGTCGTTAAAAAACACGATACACGATACGTCCGAAACACAATACGTTCTTATGTGGATGTGGGATGGGAGGGAGGGAGGGAGGGAGGGAGGGAGGGAGGGAGGGAACAACCGAGTTAGAAGGATCTTCGAAAACTGTCCTCGGAGATTTTTCCGAGATTGCCGGAGTAGAGACAAAGCACCGTTACTTCGTTTCAGGTAAGTAGACCCAAAAAATGGGCGACTCATAATTCTTCGCGCATTCCCCCTCACCTGCCCCCCCCCACACTCACCCCCCTCCCTTATCTTTTTCTTCTTATTTTTCTTTTTCTTTCTTTCTTTCTTTCTTTCTTTCTTTGCTTCTCTATTCTTTTCTCTCCGTCCATTTCCAAACTTCTTAAATAAAATATTGCAACCACGAATCACAAATATGCGCGGTGGCGTTGGTGGTGGTGGTGGTGGTGGTGGTGTTGGTGATTAATCGAAAGTCACCACCTGGCCTGTTCCCCTCGTTCACGCGTGATTCGAATCCTCGAACTTTTTGAGAAATTAAAAAAGAGGAGAAAGCAAATAACAAGCGAAAATTTTCGATATATCCAGTCGTTAGTTATCGACTAACAGACTCGATGAAAAGATCAGGGCGGGATTTTCCGTGCAGACCGAATTTCTTTCTTTCTTTTTTTCTTTTTTTCTTTTTTTTTTTTCACGGAAGAAATTAGGGCGATTCGGTCGTTCCACGATCTCTCTCTCTCTCTCTCTCTCTCTCTCTCTCTCTGTAGGCTCGCCCATAAGAAGTTCGTACCGTAGTTCGGTGGGCCGAGTTTTCGAACTTTAGACAGACAAACTAAACTTTTAAGAAAAATTTCTAACTCAAAAGGGACATCCTTAGGTATCATAAAGCCGGCGCCAGTCTCAAAAACCCACCCCCCCCCCATACCTTTTACCTTTTCTTTTTTTTCTCTTCTTCTTCTTCTTCTTCTTCTTCTTCTTCTTCTTCTTCATTCGCATCCCTTTCGCCTCGTTGCCTCTTTCAAAATCTTTGAAACATACTATGAGGCTATTTTCGTTTTCCGATGAAACTCATTTCTTCTTCTCCTTCTTCTTCTTTTTTTTTTTCTTTTTTTTTTTAATACAGATACAAATTCTTTCATCGTGCAATAGTTCAAATGTCAATGTAAAGATCGTGAAAGGTTTGCAACCATGAAAATTCGTAGTACCTCTCCCGGTCTACGAAAGAATCTTAATCTACCGAACGCGCTCCAATTACGCCAGCCGAATATCTCTCAACCCAAAGGGATTTCTTAAACCTACTGATCCCTGAACGAGAACAATGCGAGCCACCTGTCTTACCGATCATCACCGTTTTTTCTCCCCGCTCCTCCTCCCCCTCCCCCTTCCCTTCCTCCTCGCGGTGATCCGTCTTAAAAGTTTCCGCGATTTCGCATGCGAGAGATCAGCCGATTAGGTCCAGAAAATATTCGCCGAAGTGTACCCGTCAGGATAAGTAGAGCTTAAGGGAGGAAAATCCAGGTAGTGGTAGGTATTTATATATTGGAGCAAGCTAGAGCAAGCTAGAGCAAGCTAGAGAGAGAGAGAGAGAGAGAGAGAGAGAAACCGTAAGAAAAAAAAAAAAAGAAGAAGAAAGACAGCTCCGTTGTTCTTAGGTCTTTCTTTAGCGATCCGCGCTCTAAAATGTCGCAATGTCTTAAAGCTATTGTGTCTACGCGCCGTCTTCACGACAGAAAGAGAGAGAGAGAGAGAGAGAGAAAGAGAGACGAAATAAAAGGAGAAACGTCAACGGTTGCACCCCGCCTGCGTTTCGTCCCATTTTCCTGACCCCGAGGATTTCCAAGAGGACGACACCCCCGCAGAACGAACGAACGAACGAACGAACGAACGAACGCCAACCGTTCGCCTCTCTCTCTCTCTCTCTCTCTTTTGCGCACGAATATACCATGGTTTTATGGTCGTCGCCCCCCACCGCCCCTCTCTCCCACCCCTGCCTGATTTATGGACGGTGCGAACATCGTAAAACGTAAAAAGCGTCTCGCCCGCGCAATGGTCCACCCTACTCTGTTTCTTCTTCCAACTTACCTACCACCACCACTACTACTACTATCTCTTTTTCACTAGCTCGTCCTACTCCTTCCTTAGTCAACTACACCTCTTTTCTTTTTTCTCTTTTTTTTTTTCCTTTTTTATTTAATTTATAAAACCAATGGACTGACTCTCGATATAGATTTCGTTTTTGTTTTGTTTTCCTTTCATTTTTTTCTTTTTCTTTTTCCTTTTTTTATAGTATTCATCGCATAAACTGACTCGTATAATTCACATTTAGACAATATCTCGACAATTTTATTATACCTGTCTCTATATTGGATAATGAAAATGAAAGGAAGAGACATTAAAGAAAAAAGAAAAAAGAAAAAAGAAAAAAGAGAAAAGAAGAAAAGAAGAAAACGTCGATACGCGTTCTCAAGCCGCAATTTTGGGGTTGCGTATAATCATAATTGATTTGCCAAGGTATCGATTTCAAGTCGTCGTAAACGACTGTCCGTCCGACGATGCGGGATATCATTGTGACTCGATGGTTACCTCGCATTCTTTCCAGGGATTATGGTATTATTGTCCGCCTTTATGGCACGGGACAAGAGACACGGACCAAATAGAACTCTCCTAGTTCTCTTCCTTACTTCTAGACACCACTCTCACCCCCTAGGTAGCCATACAAAATTTTTTCTTCTCCCATTTTTTTCTTCCCTCTTTCCTTTTCCTTTTCTTTTCTTCCTTCCTTCCTTCCTTTCTTTCTCTTTTAACCTTTTTTCTTACCCATCTTTCTCGTGCTCTTAAAAAAAAAAAAAGAAAGGAAAGAGAAAGAAGATTACAAGTGTAGAGAGATGCTTTACCATTCTTTGCCGATCGTTTACCTCTTTTCATAAAACTCGCCTCGCAAGTAATCACCGACGGGAGCACAATCGATTTATACGGCACTAAGTCATTAGTCAAATTAAGACGTCGAATTTAAATGCACGATAAAAGTCAAGAGAGGCATTAAACAAAAAAAACAAAATAAAAGGAAGGAAGGAAGGAAGGAAGGAAAGAAAGAAAGAAAGAAAGAAAGATAGAAAGGGAAAGAAGTAAAAGGTAAGAGATTATAAAGGAAGAGAATGAGTGACATGATGCTACCGAAGTTACTAAAGAACAATCATAATCGAGTTTAATTACTATGTAATTACCTGCACGAGAGAAGAATGAAAAATTCCTATCTAATAACAGGCCATCGATGGTTCTTCTCTTTCGGTGGCTATCTCATCTGAAAATTATTCTTCTCCATCACGGAGAGAGAGAGAGAGAGAGAGAGAGAGAGAGAGAGAGAGAGAGAGAAAGAGATAGATAGATAGATAGATAGAGATAGAGAGAGAGAGAGAGAGAAGAATACACAGACACAGACACAGACACAGACCAGGCTTTGTGTGTTTCGGTGGATCCGTAGTTATCTGGTAGCGCATTCCGCCTTAACGACTCTGGATACTTCAACGCCGGAAGTCTACCCTAATTTCTATCATTACGGCACAATATTTTCTTCGATCGAGACGCACCGATCGACGTCTACCTTGCCACCTAATTGCACGTTTACACACGGACCTGCCAAAACGGTGATTCGTTTCGCACGATCTCGACGTAACCATTCATCAAATGACGAAAGAAAGAAAGAGAGAGAGAGAGAGAGAGAGAGAGGAGATTGCGCCCTGGCCACTATAAGAGAGGGAGGAACTCTTAGTTACAGATGTGATTATTCCATTCGGGATTGGTTCTCTCGCATCTTCATATTGCATCTCGAAATTGATGTATATGTAATTATCGATGTGCCCGATTCATTTTTCATACACGTTGTTTTTAATTAAATCCGATGTAAGTAGAGTCATATATCGTATATGGTACACACACACACACATATACATATATGTATATACTCGATGTGATATAATTTCGAGTTCTGAAGTAGAGTTGAAGTCTTATTTGAGAGATTTTTCAGAGATGAAAGAGAGAGAGAGAGAGAGAGAGAGAGAGAGAGAGAGGGAAAGAGAGAGAGAGAGACAGAATGAGAGTGAAACGCTCGTGCCTCGTAACGAGGAATGGGCCGGGCGGTGCCTCCTTATCCTTTTCCTTTCTTCATGGTTCACGAGAACTAAAAGTCGATGGACGTAGACGAGTAACAACGAGGTAAACGATTAGAGAGAGAGAGAGAGAGAGAGAGAGAGAGAGAGAGAGAGAGAGAGAGAGAGAAAGAAAAAAAGGGTAGGTAGGTGGGTCGAAGTGAATTCGTCAGCTACGACGTATAATTCTCAAGGATCCTGGATCGGTGTTAGTATTAGTAATAGTATTAGTAATAGTAGTAGTAGTAGTAGTAGTAGTAGTAGTAGTAGTTTGCTACTTGTGTGTAATGAACGACAGGAGAAAAACGGTACTACACTTGGCTTCGATCGTTCGAGGAGTAGTAGTGGCTTGTAGTTAAGCGCTTTAGCGCCCTCGAACTCTATAGATGTCGATAGGGCAGATCGTAGGCCCTTCTTCACGAAGGTGTACCCACCACCACTCGAGGGAACGAGGGTAGAAAAAAAAAGAGAGAGAGAGAGAGAGAGAGAGAGAGAGAAGAGAAGAAAAGAGAAAAGAAAAGAGGAGGAGGAAGACGGTGAGGAGGAGGAGGAGGAGGAGGAGGAGGAGGAGGAGGAGGGAGAAGAGGAAGGGGAAGAAAAAAAAGAAAAAAAAGGTGACTCGAGTTTCGCGGGACACATCGAGTAGAGAGCCTTTTTAGCGCTCACCTTTCGAACCTTTCTCATTGTCGAGTCACGAAAGACGATGATGCTGAACCGGAAGTCTCTTTCTTAACCCGATGCAAGCAACCGTTCGTTCGTCTTCAATCTAACAATATTATCGATCCCGACGACACGAGTCCGCAACTCTTCTCTTACCTTAACCCCTCCCCCAACCCCCTTTGAAAACCTCACGACGATTACTAACGCGAAAAGCGTTTCTTTTTTCTTTTTTTTTTTTTTTCTTTTTAACACGCCTCACCGAACGACGACGATTCGACGATTTTGAATTTCCGCGTTACTCAGAGAGAGAGAGAGAGAGAGAGAGAGAGAGAGAGAGAGAGAGATCGATCGACGTATTTATGCGCTCATTATGCAACGACCGATTGGATAAGACTTTTGTACGGGAGCGTGGCTAATTGAAACGCCACTCCAAAACCAGATAAGCTTGCTCTCTCGCTCTCTCTCTCTCTCTCTCTCTCTCTCTCTCTCTCTCTTTCTCTCTCTCGCGCGCGCGCGCGCCCACCGACGGAGAGTTACGAGACAATATTATGAGCCCGTCGTACGTCAACCTGAAATTAATTTCGACGAGTATCGCCTCGTGTTTCGCAGATAATCGAGAAGTACGCGAGAGTAGATATCATCGTAGGCAAACACGAGCGTGAGAGAGAGAGAGAGAGAGAGAGAGAGAGAGAGAGAGAGAGAATGCGTTAGATTAAATACGAGAGGAGAGAAAGAGGCAATGACAAAAGATAAAGAAAGAAAAGGAAGAAAAAAGGAAACGCGCGACGCGCGTCGTTATCCACAAATAAATGCGTTAAACGAGATAAAAAAAAATATATTCCCATAAGGTTATAGTGATAAATCGTTTCGTTTCGTTTCGTTTTGTTTCTTCTTCTTCTTTTTTTTTTCCTTTTTTTTTCTTTCTTTCCTAATCTTTGACTCCTCACGTACTTTATCCAACGCCTGTAACAATGACCGAAAATTTCTATTAAATCGTGCACGTACCTTGTTTCTCTCTCTCTCTCTCTCTCTCTCTCTCTCTCTCTCTCTCTCTCTCTCTCTCTTTCGATTCTTAATCTTTTCTTTCGTTCTTCTTCTTCTTTTCTTTTTTTTTTTTTTTTTGGTTACAACTTACGAACTACGTTCAGAAATTTCCGTACGTTGGTCGGTCGGTCGGTCGGTCGGTTCGTTCCTCCTACGGTAGAACCACGTACATAGGAAAGCCATTAACGTGTCCAGCGTTAATCCAACTTACGGGGTATGCGGCATTTCCCAACCGTTTGGTGTGTCTGTCGCTCGTTAGGCTGATTTGTCGCTTTATTAGATCTTAGTTTGTGCCTGCGCGAGCCGGTCGCTGCTTCGGAGGATCGCCAACATTAGCGCATTACATGCCAAGCGGCTCTGGGCAGATTTGCAATTTGCGTAAATTAGACGATTGCGAGCCGTCCGATCGTCGGCAACCCCTCTCGAATCGTCCTTTCTCTCTCTCTCTCTCTCTCTCTCTCTCTCTCTCTCTCTCACACACACACACACACATACACTCGCTCACTTACTCTCTCACTATCTCTCTCTCTCTCTCTCTCTCCCTCACTTGCTCAACTCTCTAGCTTCGTATCTCTAATGGCACGTGTAATTGGCGCGATAATTTCCGGCGCGCACTTTGACTTGCGCCGTTTATCGATACGCAGAATGCTAATTAAAGAGAGAGACTCAATATGCTTACTTGCTGTAAAGAGAAAGTGGGGAAAGATTGAGAATAATTCTTACGCCGTAATACCTCGTATAATCTCGCTCGATCTCCGTCGAAATGATTAATAGCGATGTTATTAATAAAAAAAAAAAAAAAAAAAAAAAAAAAAAAAAAAAAAAAAAAAAAAAAAAAAAAAAAAAAAAAAAAAAAAAGAAAGAAGGGGAATGATATATAATAAAAACAGATTTTTCTTTTCGACCGTGTCACACGAAACTTCGTTTCTTTCGTAAGACGAGAGAGATAACAATATGAATGAACTATAAAGCGACCTGGTTTGTCCTGTTGAAACGGTGGAGGGGGTGGGGGAGAGGGGCGAAAGAAGAAAATAAAGAAAGAAAAAAAGAAATTTACAAGAACTCGTGGAAAGATCGAAAACGATAATGATTCTTCAGGGTCTAGTGGGGTGGTGTTAACAATCTCTGATGCATTTGCGAGAGAGACTGAGAGAGACTGAGAGAGACTGAGAGAGAGAGAGAGAGATACGAAACGTATATGGGGTCAATTACAGGAACGCTTAAGATCAAAACTCTCGTGTTTTGGCCGGTCGGGGGAAGGTCTGGAGCAGGGGCGGGGGGACGTACATTAAGGATCGATTTCACCCTTACCGAAGCGGCGGGGAGGAGGAAGGGCGAGGAAGACTACCCGCTGAGTCCAATTGGCCAAATCAAACGTCCTACTCCATCTGTTCTCGCACAAGTGCATCCGTCCTATCGGAGGGTCACGAGACCTCGGCCAAGAGTTTTAGTAGACAACGATAAAGTGAACAATCGCGCAACGAAGGATAGACAGGGTGTTGACGTTACAGAGAATTATTTTATTAGCTCCCGAGAGAGAAAGGAGAGAGAGAGAGAGAGAGAGAGAGAGAGAAAGTGTGTGCGTCTGAGTGAGTGAGATACCATAAATTTCTACGATGATCTGGGACCATCTGTCGATCCTTTCGACTCTCGCAAAGACGATTTACGAAAGTGGAGGGAGGGTGGAGAGGGTATATTTTATAGTATATTAATAATTATTCGTTATATAATAAAGATAGGGAAGAAGGAAGAGAAAAAAAAAATTGTCGAGAGATGGAAGAAAACAAAGGACAAAGTATGAGAAGATAAGAAGATAAAACACATCTCTCTTTTAAGAAGGAAAGAGAGAGAGAGAGAGAGAGAGAGAGAAAGAAAGAGAAAGAGAGTTTCTAACTCATAGTTACTCGAGATATAGTAAGAGAGACGGTGAAAGAGTGAGAGGAGAAAGAGAAGGAGGAGGAGGAGGAGGAGGAGGAGGAGGAGGGTAAACCGGAAAGCAGAAAAGAGGAGAATAAATCAGAGAGAGCACGCGAACCTTCCACGGAATACAAAACAGAAGAAAGATCGTCCTCGTTGGTGGCTCGTGCGTTTGCTGGAGGATCCTCTCCGAGCGACCGACTATTTTCCAATAATTTAGCCATGTAGCTGCTGGAAAGAGTAGCAGTAGAAGGAGGAGGAGAAGGAGGAGATGGAGGAGGAGGAAGAGGTTGGTTGGTTCCGTCGACGTTCGCTGCTAGGGGTTTGGGGTCTCGACTCTTTCTTTCTCTCTCTCTCTCTCTTCTTCTCTCAGCTAGTGGTTTTCTGGGGGTGCCGGGTTGGTGCAATGAGCGCGCGCGCGCGCGCGCGCGCACGCGACTGACACTATCGCGACCATAAATACTGGGGAGCAGCCTCTGACGTCACCCACCGTGGGCCCGATATTATACTTTATCTCCAAACTAATTCCCCGCGACCAGATTTATTGCAAGAAAGGGGTGAAAAAAATATACCTACCCTCGGCACACTCGCCCTACCTCCCCCTCCCCGCCTCTCCCCCACCCCACGACTACTTTCATCCTTCTCCTCCTTCTCTCTCTCTCTCTCTCTCTCTCTCTCTCTCTCTCTCTCTTTCTGATTCTACGCTGGTACTACGAAGCCGACACCTTCCTATTACATTCCACCTGACTTATCTCACTAATGCGAGCTGGATACCAACCTCCGTTTCTTTTCTCACTCTCTCTCTCTCTCTCTCTCTCTCTCTCTCTGTCTCCTTCTCTTTCTCTTTCTCTTTCTCTTTCTCTTTCTCTTTCTCTTACTCTTTCTCTTTCTCTCCTTTCGCTCTTCTTATTGGTGATCTTTACAAGCGTTATCGGTTGGGCTAGTAATCCTCGCGTTACGTTCGGGACGATGGAGAGAATCCTTCGAAACGATCTACGTTAAGATATAGGAAAAATGATTTCCCTCTCTTCATTCGTTTATATGATCTACGTACAAATATGATGGTCCCGCGAGATATTTTATAGAAAAAAAAAAAAAAAAAAAAAAAAGAAGAAGAAAAAATCCAACCTCCTCCTTTCTAACGAAATTACGGCTCAATGGTTACGCGCATACGTAATTCGCCGAACGTACGAAATAGTAATAATAATAATAATAATAATAATAATAATAATAATAATAATAATAATAATAATAATAATAATAATGATAATAAATAAATAAAAATGAAGAGCTCATTCATTCCGAGTTATCATCATCCCCGTAATTCGTCAACGCGCACGTTTACGCATCGAGAAAGAAGAAGAAAAAAATAAAAAAGAGAGAGAGAGAGAGAGAGAGAGAAATGATCTTTCACCCCAACAGCAGATCCCGGTCGGTCGGTCGATCGATCGATCGATCGATAATTAAAATTAATTTCTGATAGATCGAGAGTCTCTCATCTCTCACGTAGTAGTGTCCTCGTTTCGGGACACCTGCTTCGCGCTACACCTTCTCGAAAAAACGAACGAGTTTTCGTGTATCCACCTCGAAACGAATAATCTTATACCGGCGATCGAAACGCACGATCGGTATCGATGAAACATTAAATAAATACACGTTCGGTTCTTTTGGCACGAGCATCTTTTACGACTTATCATTATTATTTCGTGTCCGGCCTTGCGAGAATAATTGTTTCGAACGACGTCCGTACGTCATCCCGAAACGGCGCAGATCGTTTTTTCAAATATTCTCTCCTTCGATGTACTACCGATTCACGTTCTTGCTGTTGATTTATTCGCTTCTTTTCTGTTTCTTCTCTCTGCCCCATTCCCCCTTCCCCCTTCCCCAATCCACCATTTTTTCGAAGATTTATCCTCGTCGCCGAGAGACGAAGAAAAGAGGAGAGAAAAAAAAGGATGTTATTATACGTAGGGTACACTCGAGAGATACGCTGCCAAAGAATATTTTTCCTGCAACTAATCTCTCGCCTGAAAGCTATCGGAAGTCCAAAGATTTCAAAAAGAAAAAGAAAAAGAAAAAGAAAAAGAAAAAGAAAAAAAAGGAAAAAGAAAAAATTAATGATTTAAACCAAGGATAGTGATACTAGCGTAGCACATAATTTAAACCTACTAACCGTACCGTAGAAACGTAGAACTTCAACTATCTCGTACGATCGTAGCAAATAAATCTTCATTAATTAATTCTAACGCATTGCTACTTAATTCTACCGATTAACTTGCAAACTTCTCTTCTGCCTTTTCCGGTCGTTGATATATCCAAGTAGATCTTTGCTTCACATCTCTATAAAAAGATATACATATATATACATACATACATATATATATATATATATATATATATATATATATATATATATATATAAAGGTAGAATAAATAAGCTCTCTTTCCTCTTAATGGAACCACGTTACCCCACGTGTCGGGAATAAAATTTTATCGACGAAATGTTGAACCTGCTAAGCGAATAAATATAAAGTCTAAAACAAAAAGAAAGAAAGAAGAATAAGAATAAGAAGAAGAAGAAGAAGAAGAGGAGGAGGAGGAGGAGGAGGAGGAGGAGGAAGAAACAGAAACAAAGAAAAAAATAATAAAACAAAATAAGAAGAGGGAAGGCAACTCCTCTGAAAAACGGACAATAGGGAAAAATATAAAAGAGTGTTCGATGTGTTTCGACTGTCCTTGCGCCTACATAAAACACAACCGAGGATGATACCCGGGCACCTAACTACTACTACTACTACTACTATTACTACTACTACTCGCACGTAAAAACACGCGTCAACAAACAAACCTCCGCGTACATATGTAAAAAAAGCACGCTTACGTAACACGTGTGCGCAAACTCAGAGAGAGAGAGAGAGAGAGAGAGAGAGAAAGGGTGAGAGTGAGAGAGAGAGAGAAAACAGAAAGGCCGGAGGCGAACCGCGTTTTACATTTTTATTCGACGCCTTCTTTTTTCTCGGCAGCATGCTCACCCCCGCGTCTCGTTGCCCGAGAAAGAGAGAAAAAAAAGAGAGAGAGAGAGAGAGAGTCGGTGAACGAACGAGCGCACAATCAACCCCCTACCTACCTACCTACCTACCTACCTACCTACCTACCTACCCTCTCTACTACCCTCGTCCACCTCCCACCCTTAACACCGGAGAGACGGTATTTCACATTCAAAACGTCCCCCGTTCCGTTTTCCAAGCCACCCTGTACTCACCACCACCACCACCACCACCACCACCACCACCACCATCACCACCGCCGCCGCCGACTCTCTTGTTCTTTCCCTCTCGTTCTCTCTCTTTTTTACTCTTTTTCTATCTTTTTCTTTTTCTCTATCTCTCTCTCTCTCTCTCTCTCCCTCTCTCTTTCTCTCTCTCGTACGGACGAGAGCATCCTGGCGTATCTTTGCAAGGAATATAAAACATGGATCGTGCGTGAGAGCGCATACGAGGATCCCACCCACCCGGGCCACACACACACACACACACACACACACACACACATACATACACGCACGTCCGTCCATACATACATTTACAGAAGAGAAGAGAACTCGGCTTTAATTTAAAAAATAATTAAACCGCAAAATTAAACGCGCCCGAGATCTCTCGTTCTTTCCTTCTTCTTCTTCGAAAGTCTTTTTACCACTCCCACGCGTACTAGGATATATATATATATATATATATATATATATATATATATATATATATATATATATTCGACACTCGTTCGTTTTCTATCGGAAAAGAGAGAAGATCCTATATATATATATATATATATGTGTGTGTGTATGTGTGTGTGTATGCGCGCGAATGTGTCACGTAAATGTAGGTGTAGGCAGAAGCATGGAGATACCTCTTACGTACGTGACTTCGCACGTGGGTAGGGGTAATTGAAAGTACAAAGAGAATAGACACGGATAACCGATGTCTCCATTAAGCGTTTGCCGATTGCAGCGTGCACGCTCGACTACGCTCCCCCCCTTTCTATCTGTCGTTCTCTTTTTCTTTCTCTATCTCTCTACCTCTCTCTACCTCTCTCTACCTCTCTCTCTCTCTCTCTCTCTCTCTCTCTCTCTCTCTCTCTCTCTCTCCCTTCACGACCAACGAAAAAGAAGGAGAAGAATAAATAAAAAAAAAAAAAGGAAGAAGAAGAAGAAAGAAGAAAAAAAAACGGAACGTACCCACGGAGAGGAAGAAGAGCAGCGAGTAGCGAGAAAGAGTGAGAAGGGGAAGGGGTAGGGTAAAGGGGGGTGATTTCTAATCTGATCGCTCGACTACCAACCGGAAGAGGTTGGTGGTGGTGTTGGTGGTGGTGGTGATGGTGGTTTAACCGGTGACGAACGTATTCACGTTCTGGTGGACAACAGTCCAAAAGAATACTCGATTATTCGATCTACATCTTTTAATTTGATTCTCGGTCTGTAGAAAGAGAATACCGTTCGAAGAAGATGAGGCGTACGCGATATATATATATATAAATATATATATATATATATATATTATATTATATTATATTATATTATATTATATATTATATTATATCGTGGATATCGTTCGAACGAATATATATATATATATATATATATCAGGGATCATGATTTTTCCCCTCCCCTCTTCTCCCCTCCCCCCTAGAGATTTCTCGCAAGAAAACCGTACAGCTTCGAGCACGAATACTACTTGGCTTGAGACAGGTCTCTACGTTGCTATGCATTGTCTCGGCCATTGTCGGTCGAACGTTCGAGAGAATGAGAGAGAATGAGTGAGAGAGAGAGAGAGAGAGAGAGAGAGAGAGAGAGGGAGGGGAAAAGGGAAAGAGCAGCTTTTCAGTTTCTAAAACTGAAGGATTTTTAAGGACCACGTTATGTCCCTCCCTTTTCTTTTTCCGTCTTCCTCGCGCGAACTCCCTCTCCCTCCTCCTTTCGCGTACCCTTGCGAAATTCTCCTTGTCCAAAAGTACAATCGGACATTGAGAGTTGTTACCTGCTGAGAAGGACCTTCTCGTAATCCTCCCGAACAAAAAGAGTTGACACCGAGATATAATGACGGCGAATAATACGAGAACACGGTCGCTAAACCACAAAAAGAGATTTGCACTTAAGTACCGTAAACATTCGACGTCTCTTATTTCTTAATCTCCGTATGTCTCTCTCTCTCTCTCTCTCTCTCTCTCTCTCTCTCTCTCTCTCTGCTCTCTGCTCTCTTTCTCTCTCTATTCTCTTCGTTTTGTCGTACGTATTAATACAATAATCTACATGTATACGATAATAAAATGATTGCACGTGGATATATATATATATATATATATATTTGTGTTCATACGTACTATATATAATCTCGCAGATAAATTATCCAGATATCCGTTCCATTACAAGTAGTAGATATTTAAAATTAGATAGTAACGTTATATTCGTTCGTCTCGTAGCATTGAATTTCGCATTCATCATTTTAATCGGCACATTTTCGAGATATGTAAAATATGGAAGTGCGGCCGAACGATAAAATTCAGGTGTCTCTTTGATCTTGTTCGGTGCACCTGCGAGGAAGAAGGTATCAACTCCTGTTATACTATATGTGCATTCGCCTATCTTCGATTCCCTTCCTTGGTATATTAACCACCTGCGATCAGACGGCATCCGACGTTATTACGTTGCAACGGCGATAATTTTTGATCTCATGAATTTATATAAAAAAAAAAAAAAAAAAGAAAAAAGAAGAAGACGTTATTCGTGTTGCGACACACGGTACGTATATATACCCATACAACATGTACACATTCGCGACGAAGAGATAATCCTAAAGACATATCGACAATTCGCGTGATATTGCCATATATATGCATACATTTAAAAAAAAAAAAAAGAAAAAAGAAAAAAAAGTAATAAAAACAAAGTTATATATTTACTGTTTATTACTCATTATATGACTAGCGTGATAATCTACAAGCGTGTAATAAAATTGATAACGAGCTAATGGATATCGAAGAAAGAAAGAAAGAAAGAAAGAAAGAAAGAAAGAAAGAAAGAGAGGAAAACGATAAAACACAAAATCAGGATTTTAAAAGGAGTACGAGACGCGTCTCTTAGTCCGTAGCATCTTCCAAGTATGTAAGCCGATGGATTAAGAAGAAAAGTAATAAAAAATTAAACAAAAAGTAATACAAGGAAAGAAATAAGAAGAAGATGAAGAAGAAGAAGACGAAGACGAAGAAGTAGAAGGTAGACGATGTAGAAAGAAAGAGAAAATCCATGTGTGTACCCGCCGAGGAGGGTGCATCTCGCTATGAATCTGCTGCTTTACGGGCCGGTGCATCGTTCACGTCTATATAATTATTCTCGATGCAGGATACACATATCTTTATAAGGAAGGGTTCACGTGTACCTCGTAGTATCCGCTACGGTATCTTTATGGCTTATTGCAGCGCTTTAGGCATTTTCGTGATGAAGAGAACGACGAGAAAAGGGAGAACTAAGAAACGGAGGAGAGAGGAGAGAGAGAGAGAGAGAGAGAGAGAGAGAAGAGAGAAAAGAGAGAAAAGAGAGAAGTCAAGTTTACCGGCTTCGATACCGTCACCGGGCTTGAATCCTTTTTTATCACGCGTCATCTCTCTACGTATTGCACACTTTACCCCTCCCCGCCCCACCCCACCCCCCCAAGATTTCGTACTACTCAAGAAATAGTAGTAGTAGTAGTGGTGGTAGTAGTAATAGTAGTAGTAGTAGTAACCTAAGAAATTGGCGAAGAAATCCTTCGGTCGTTCGTTACCGTAGTTCTCGTACCCCAATAAACACGCTCTACCTAAAGCCACTATTCGAAGTAGCTAGCGGAAATACTTGAGATCCAACTTCTAATTTCCCAAGGCGGATATTTCTCATTTTCTCATCCCCGATCTAATCGTCTAAGATCGTGCGATCGTAATCGACGCCGGAGTTTGAACGTTGAATGGGATCGAAAAGAAGGAAGAAGGAAGAAGGAAGAAGAGGAAGAAGGAAAAGAAAGAAAGAAAGAAAGAAAAAAAATGAAAGAGAGAGACAGAGAGAGAGAGAGAGAATAAGAAAAACGAAGAACCTTTTTCTTTCTCTTCCTCTCTCTCTCTCTCTCTCTCTCTCTCTCTCTCTCTCTCTGTCTGTCCCTTTCTTTCTCTTACACATGTAAATTCCCGCATATTTCCATCTCCGTGTATGTCTCCGCTTCACCTTACCGCTTACGACGAAACGCATGGGTTTATAAGGAGTGAGGTGTGTGATGTGGGGTGTGGGGTGTGGGGTGGTGTGTATACTGGGTCTGACCGACCAACAATGCCCTCATTCATGCCGCGTACACACGAACGCATTATTGAATTCATCTTCAAGAGAACGAGAGCGAGAGAGAACGAGAGAGAGCGCGTGAGAGGGGGGGGGGGGGGGGGGCGTAGAGAGAGAGAGAGAGAGAGAGAGAGAGAGAGAAGGGGGATGCTGAATGCTATCTATATTATCCGAGAAAGGGTTTAGCCGCTCACGCTGTTTGGCGTAGA
This sequence comes from Dolichovespula media, assembly GCA_911387685.1. Classification (NCBI taxonomy): domain Eukaryota; kingdom Metazoa; phylum Arthropoda; class Insecta; order Hymenoptera; family Vespidae; genus Dolichovespula; species Dolichovespula media. Next base: position 1,168,709 of record OU426864.1, on the reverse strand, counting down.
TCGAGATTATCTTCCGCAGTATCTGAAGCCGGCGCGCCACGACGCCGACGTCGTCGTGCTGGCGCTGAGGCCGCCAGCCAGCCAGCCAGCCAGCCAGCCAGCCAACCAACCATCCAACCATCCAACCAACCATCCAACCATCCAGCCAGCCAGCCAGCCAGCCAGCCAGCCAGCCAGCCAGCCAGCCAGCCAGCATCACCACCACCACCTCCATCGCCGAAAAGCGAAGTGCTTGCCCGGAGCAAAGAGGGCCAAGAGAGATCACCGCGAGATACGTTTGTGAACGTGCATGTCTGCCCTCCAAATCTAATGTGACGTCTGTGTCACGTACCACCTCTCCTTTTGCTTCTCTATATATTCTACACGCTCGGGGATCCCTCCCCCCTACCCCGCCCCGCTTCCCCTTTTACCCGTACTTCACCTCTTCTTCTGTTTCTCTCTCTCTCTCTCTCTCTCTCTCTCTATCTATCTATCTATCTATCTCTATCTGTATCTCTCTCTCTCTCTCTCTCACTCACTCTTTAGAACTGGCCGAATCTTCGTAGCGAACTCTCCGTGCATTTTTGGATTCGTTCGTTTCGTTGTTATATTTATATATATATATATATACACACACACACACACACACGTTTGATTTTCGTTTAGAATTTAATAATAATCTTCCCCGTACCGTTAACATTAATAATCCGAAGGTATAAGGTAATTAGGATGAGCGTCGGGCCGCACAGGTCAAAGCGAACGGGAACTTAGGCGAGGTCTAGTAGTCGTCGGTCAGGTGCTAAGTGGACGCATATCCTCGTCCCCTTTTTCCGTTTATCCAAATCCTACTCTACTCTTTTGAGTAATGAGCACGGGTCGCGTTGAGGATTTTATGAGGATTAAAAAGGGTGAACTAATCGTTGTAATTTTATCACGAGGCTCCTGTATTTATCTTGTAAAATCTTAGTAATTGTAAACTCACGAGATTTGTTTTCCTTTTTGTTCTTTTACCTTCAACGATCGAACAACGACATTTATGACGATATCTATCGTACGTACAACTAAATCGTGATACATTTCGAGTATAATATAAAAATATAATCTTCGATATTTTTGGTTTTCCATTCCAACGGAAAAATAAATATAAATTCGATTATTCATATCGCTGTTACAATTTATAAAGACCAAAGTACCCTTATCTATATTTTCTGCTCGAACGAAATAAATTCTGAACCTTCTTTTTTTTTTTTTTTTTTTAATTCTTTTTATTTTTTTTTCGAAAAACCCAACGCAACGCAACGCAACGCAACGCCCGCCCGGCCGCCCGCTCGCACGGTACGAACGAATATACTGATTTATTGCAGTTGGCGAATCGAAAAATCGATTCTCGAACGCGAAGAAGACGGTCCAGTCGTGTTAGAGGATCCAGAGATTCGATCCGAATATCGCGTATTAAACCGATCGAGTTTTATTCTCGAGTTCTTCCCGAACCCTTTTTCCCAGTCTCCTCCTCCTCCTCCTCCTCGCTACCGTATCGTTTTATACGGATTTCTTAGGATCGCCTCGTTATGCACGCGTCGTCGAGCGTCGTTCGCGACATAGAGAAGAAGGAGGCAAGAAAGCGAGTTTCTCGGAACGGCTTGTTCCCGACGACGAGCGGAGCCCCTTTTATCGCGAGTACTGGCACATATGTTGTGCGACGTACGTAGAGACGTTTCCCGTGATCTCCTTCGAAAGAAATCCAATTACGAGACCCGAAGAGAGAGAGAGAGAGAGAGAGAGAGAGAGAGAGAGAGAGAGAGAGAGAAAGACAGAGAGAATCGACGTTCTCGTATCGAGTTTATATGACTTGATCGACGAAATAAAAAAAATTGAATAGGATATATTCATGGGGAGGGGGTGGGAGATAGGGGGGAGGGCGGAGGGGGAGGGGTAGGGAGAGGAGGAGGAGGGGATTTCGACGACACAATGGGGCACAAATCGTTCTAACCAATGGGGAATATCAATAACAACAACGACAACGACGACGACGACGACGACGACGACGACAGCGACAACAACGACTACAACAAAAAGAATGAGAAAGAAGTGAGAGAGAGAGAGAGAGAGAGAGAGAGAGAGAGAGAGGGAGAGGGAGAGAAAATCAAAAGGGAACACAAGTCGGCAAATTTTCTATGTCGTATCGTACCCTCTTAATGAGGATGTCCCAGGTTTATAGAGGGAAGAAGAACCGTTGGCCAATCTCGACATCTAAATTCACGA
>OU426864.1:1158968-1163968 GCA_911387685.1 Dolichovespula media | reverse complement strand
CTCTCTAACTTCCGTTGATCACGATCGAGAAATATATCGAACTTTCGAGGAATAGATAAATGTGTGCGCGCGCGTATGCGAGGGAGGATGATGGAACTAAAGGAAAAAAAAATAAATAAATAAATAAATAAAAGGAAAAAAGAAACGCGAAAAAAACGTTCGATCAATTTCTAGTAAAGAAAGAAAAACGGATAAAAGAAACGAAAAATTGAAGAATAAATGGTTAAAAAAAAGAAAAAATAAAGAAAAACAAGAGACACAGAGACAGAGAGAGAGAGAGAGAGAGAGAGAGAGAGAGTGAGAGAGAATATGTGAGAACGCGAGTCTCTCGTAGATCCTAAGCATCGTGATTTCCTGGTCAAGATGATCGACCACCATAGGCCGGCCGTGTACAGGTCAAGCGAAGTTAGTTAAGTCATTCGTTAGGGATCGTCACGGTGCTCTACAGCGTCGTCATCATCGAAATATCATTGTCAGTGACAAATGAGCTGCGCACGATCGCGAGACCAAACCCTTGTCACGCGTTCATCTCCTTTTTGAAAATGGAAGCACGAACGAGGACTCTCGTTCGTACGATTTTGGGAATGGAATGCTTTAATAGCTTTTGGCCTCTTCGCTGATCCTCCTCCTCCCCCCCCCTCTCTCTCTCTCACCCCCGCCTCGCACACGTTCATAAAACGATAGGAACGAAAAGTCTGTTGTGTTAAGCGAAACTAAACAAAAAGGAAAAAAAAGAATAGAAAAAAAAAAAAACAAGAACAGAGACAGAATTACAGGATATAATCGACCTGTTAAAAATGATGTCGGGTACGATGACAAATTATGTGCGATCTGTTGGAAATAAATGATCGACAGAGAGAGAGAGAGAGAGAGAGAGAGAGAGAGAGAATGAGATAACCGAAATTTTCTAGAAGATACGTTCGGGAAGCCCCGTAGAGTCGAATGGGGTACAAAAAAAAAAAAAAAAAGAAGGAGAAGTCGTATACGTTTCTAAAAAGAGGTTTTCTTCTACTCGAGCAGGAAATGGGTGCGGCCTATATAGCGTGGCGCGGCATCACGGTAGCCGCAAATGAGGCCGAGAAGAGGTCGAGAAATCGTTTGAGCTGGAGGAGGAGGAGGAGGAGGAGGAGGAGGAGGGAATGGGGGGTGTTCGTCGATGGTTCCCGATTTAAGTCGTCGCAGCAGAGTCTTCCGTGAGTTAAGTATGGGTGTTCCCAAGAGGATAACAGAATGTCCCTCTGATTGCTCCTCTTGTCCGCGAGATTATACATCGGCTAAGACATGTATTCTTCGGATTTTCAGATAAAATTATTAGCATTTTTAATATCACCTTCGACGCGCTACTAAACTTTTTTAAACTGCCTATCTGATTCGAACGTTATTAAGATTATGGAAATGATACGATACGAAGCGATGGGGAGGGGGCAGGGCAGGGGGCGGGGGGGGGGGTACGAACGGAGAGCGTCAAAAAAAGTATTTCAGAAAGTTCAAAGGAAAATAAAAAAAAAAAAAGAAAAAAAAGGAAAGAAAGAATATGGAGCGAGTGAAATTGTGAATTTGTTGGATGAATGAATTGAAAAATAAAAAAGGTTAAGAAAACCGAGGCGAGTTAAAGCGTAACAAATCCCGTACATATGAATGTAAGTTGAAAATATGACGAATAATGGGGAATACGAATAATATGGGAGGGGGGGGGGAAATAGTCGGAGAGGCGCTTCTCTCTCTCTCTCTCTCTCTCTCTCTCTCTCTCACTCCTGTTCGTAGATCGTAGAATAAAGAAGAGAAGGATGGGAGGAAGTGGAGAGAGGGAGGACTGAGGATTGTGAGGAGAGGGAATGAGGGGTGTGGGGTGTCGGGTGAGGGGTGAGGGGTGAGGGGAAGGAGAGAGAGCCGGTTTCCAACGAGACAGGGCAAGAGATCGCAGCTAGTGCGGAGAGACGAGCCATCGCTCGTCGCTCCTCTTTACTCGTCGCTCGTCGCTCGTCGCTCCTCGTCTATGCAGATACGCCCAACAGATACGTTTCAGCTCCCGGTCTAGTCCCCACAGATAGAGCCGATATTATTCACCTAGCCTCCTCACTAATTCCATTCATTCGCTCTAGCTCTCCTTTTCTAGCACGAGAGAGAGAGAGAGAGAGAGAGAGAGAGAGATAGAGAAATACGAGCGAAGAGGATGAGGAGGATGAGGAGGGTGGTTCCAGGCTTTTGCCTCTTGGCATTCCATTCGTGAAAACGCATCACCACCACCAACGCCACTACTACCCTTACAATTGACATTGACGTGATGATTCCGCCATTTCATATTCCCCTTCTCTTTACCGCTGTTACTGTTATATCACTGTCGTTATTATACTATCGGTAATTACGACGAAACTATGTTGCTCTTAACAATCGTAATTGAACAAATCTCTCGTACGTATTCGATCGGCGACGATCGACGTTATTAAATTTATTTGATGTTCGTAATAACGCTCGTATTGTCCTTACGTACGATATATTATTTGCGATATGAAAATGTCTAAAAAGAAAAAAAAGAAAAGAAAGAGTAAGAAAATTTGTAACATATGTGTCGTTTATGCGGTAAGATCCTGTAACCCATAGATTGTACGTCAGAGCGATACTTTTCGAGAAAGATAGAGATTAGAACGAAAAGAGGGGAGAAGAGACAATGAACGTAGTAGACAACGAACATACGTTCTGCCAACTTGTGCGAATCTCGAAGATCGACCTACAGTTTGGGTAACAAGTGAGAGAGAGAGAGAGAGAGAGAGAGAGAGAGAGAGAGAGAGAGAAGTAGTAAGACTGGCAGATGCGCAACGCGAATTACATGCGGGATCGTCGAAGACAGGATCACCAGGACAGGATCGCCACGGGGGGTTTCCACATTATGTCCTGGCCACGTAACGCTCGTTAAGGGCTTTCTTAATGGCCAAAGAGAGTGAGAGAGAGAGAGAGAGAGAGAGAGAGAGAGAGAGAGACCACCCCCGCCGTATTGCTCGACTATAGTTTACCGGGGATATTAACTCGAACGAGCAACTTGTTCCCCCCCTTATAGCCTGTGCTTCCTAATCCGTATTGTCTAACCTCGATAGCCGATACGCGACCGTATTTAACGATCTAATTAGAACGGGAGGATGGTTTCGATTGGACGCCAGTAGTTTACAACAGACGGTATCGATACCGACAATGTTTTTCTAACAATATGAAATTTTCAATAACGATTTCATGAATATCATTCGATCTCCGTATAGATATAAGTTTCGAGAATCACCGTGATTTTGATAATATAACTATTATGTACAATTAGGAGGTAAAACATTTTAGAATAGCATCGAAGTGTACGATTCGTTAAAACCACGTTGGTAGTTGCGTCGGTAAACGATTTAGATTTAGATGGATCCACAAGTAATACCCCAATGTCCAGATCTACTCGCCACTTGGAAGTTGGTTGCACGCGGAGATCCACGGACTGAGATAACATACTAATTAGTCGCGTTTAATGAACCTTCTCCTCCTCCTCCTCCTCCTCCTTCTTCTACTGCGAGACTTCGATATCGTAGTCGATCGAAAGGTGCACATCAATCGCAACCTTATCCGGAGAAAAAGCGTCGATTCTTTATTAAATATCCGTGAAATATATACTTTAAAAGAAATTAACGCAATATAATTTTCACGCGATATAATTAATCGATATTAATATTTATATATCGTTTGGACGCGTCCACCGAGCTTTTAAGAAGTTTAAATATTTTATAATAACGATTTGTTTGTTACTGTCTGATATATGCAATTGCTTCAAGTTAATTATATATACATATATATATGACTCTAACTAAGTACTTGTGTATCTGATGGACGATTCAGGCTGGAACTTTACGTTCCTGATGGAGATGGAACGATCCACCATCTCTATTTGCGATAACTATTACTGTTGACGAGCAAAATAATAATACAATCAAATATAAAGTAATAAAATCTCGTGCCATTTTTTTTTTTGTATAAAGAGTACACTTTGCGAACAAAAATTAGAAAATCCATGATACATCGTACGATCTATTTATCCGATCGCTTTATATATATATATATATATATATTATATATATTTACTATAATTATACTTTATTGTGCACACGTATATAACAAATTATAACATACAAAACAACATAAAGCGCATAATGTTATTAAATGCTTAATACTAATAAGTATCCAAAATCGTTCGAAAATTTCTGTCGATTCGAGATAAATGAATTTCGAGATAAGTGATAAGATAAATGAAAGAGAAAAAAAAAATGAAAAAAAGAAAGACAAAGTTATCGCAGTACGATCCTTAGGCTAAAAATTTTCTTGCGTTATTAAGAAAATATTTAAAAGAAAAAAAGAACAAAACGAAATTCGCTTACCGAAATATTTCTCGATCCATCGCGCGACGTACATCCTGGCCCAGAACGATGACGTACGATCATGCTCCTTTTATTCGGACAAAATGAAAGATACACGAAATCGTCAGTACCGTTGTTATAATAAAAAAAAAAAAAAAAAAGGAAAAGAAAAAGAAAATAGATAAAATAATAATCGCGATCATCGAAGAGACGTTTTCGAAAAGACAATCACTTGTCGCGGAGTATTCTATAAACGCGTGAATATTAAATTATAAAAGTAATTGATTTAAACGAATTTAATTGATACCTTCGTACATACATCCGTATCAACCGAAAGACTGTATAAGAATAAAGATCTCTTTCTTGTCCTTGAGAGAGAAAGAGAGGGATAGTTCGAACGGTCGGACATTTCTTGTTTTGTTTTCGACCGGAGAATTTCCTGGAAATCCACAGCCGAATACGTATATTTACATGTCGACGAATGGTACATATCTCTGTCTCTTTCTCTCTCTTTCTCTCTCTATTAAGCCTCCCAGTGTGTTATTAAAAAGAGATAAACTTACCTGTATGTGTACGAAGAGAAAGTACGTGTATAAAAACTGCATGCTCGATGCGTAAATA
>OU426864.1:1146468-1153968 GCA_911387685.1 Dolichovespula media | reverse complement strand
GGAAGGAATCTAAGAAAGGAAGGAACGTAAAGATCGAACGGTAGAGCCTCGATCCGAGTTTCTACTAAGAGATAAGTGTGAGAGAGGAGCGAGGAGTGACAGATTCATTTTCGGTCCCTCCGTCCAGGACTCTCCTCTCTCTCTCTCTCTCTCTCTCTCTCTCTCTCTCCACTCTCCCAAATCGAGGAAAAGTACGTTGCCATCGAAGGATCGGCATAAAAAAGTCGGCCAAGGGATGATAGAAGGTGAACGTCGTTCGTCTTTGCTCTCGTATTGGTTCTCGGTTGCTTGGACTTCTCTCTCTCTCTCTCTCTCTCTCTCTCTCTCTTTCTCTCTCTCTCTCTGGACGTTTTGACGGCTCTCCAATAGAATTTTAGTCCTTCCATGGATTTCTCCTGTGTCCCTTTTCTCATACTTGACGTTACGATCGATTCGCGAAACTTCGATAGCCAAACTTCACGTGCAAATCAACAAATATCATTCCCGTCAATTTATATCAAATAATATAACATATTTACGTGGCAAGATGACGACGACGATGACGACGTCGATCGATGACGACGTCGATGATGATGATGACGATGATGGTTTCCCTTTTCTAAGAAATCTATAAAGAGGAGCAGAAAAATGGGAACCTTTTCGTGGGCAAGAAGAGGGTCAGTTTTTAAGATTCGTACCCTCGATGAGACTGCAGACATATATCCTCCTCCCCCTCCCCCTGCCCCCATCATCATTTCACAAAACTTTCGTTTTGACGTTTTTTCGACATATTTTGACGCATCATTCTTCTTCTTCCTCTTCTTCCTCTTCTTCTTCTTCTTCTTCTTCTTCGAGGATTTTATAATCCCAGGCGGTTGTATACGGCCGAGAGTATATTTCGACCTTTTTCCTTTCTCCCTACGACCGCAAAAGATGACAGGTTTGAGCCAGCCCTTACTAGAGTACCGTCTAGTAAATATTACTAGTTCGATTCTTTTCACTTTCTCTCTCTCTCTCTCTCTCTCTCTCTCTCTCTCTCTCTTAATCTTCTTAGAGAAAAATGAAGATTCTTAATCGAATAGTTTCCAACGAGAGGAAAATCGAAATTAATGTCTGCGTCACGTTAACGTGATAGATAATTCTCTTGTTTATGAAGCCCTTCCCCTCCGCCCCCTCCCCATTTAATCTACCGACTATCTCTATCCTTCGAAATATAGATCATTTGCATAAAGAATTCACACGCACACGCACACACACGCACACGCACGGGTGGGTTGGCCATATCGATGCCACATCGATCGAAACTCCTGGCAGCTACTTAGTCATGGGATTCGAGGAACGTTTGGAAGAACGATAGGAACCATAAGAGAGAGAGAGAGAGAGAGAGAGAGAGATAGAAAGGAACGGCGGGGAAAAAGAACGAATGAGGAGTTAGAAAGAAAAGACAGAGGAGGGAGGGTGATAGAGGGAGGAGGAGGAGGGGAAAATGAAAGGAGAAGAGGAGGGTGAGAAAGGGATAGAAGATCGTGGAAAGAAGGATTCGAGATCCGAGTGGCCGCAGAAGCACAATGTTCGTCATGCGGACAATGGAATCGGTGGAGTCTCGATTGGTCGACCGAGAGAAGAGAGCCGACTATCGATACTAATCGATATACACTCACGAATGCAGAGGGCCAAGCACGAATACGCTGAAACGTTAGGAAACCCATGACGGTGAGACTCGATTAGTCTTGGCATTGTGGCTCCCGTCAATGTCCATGGACCGATGGAGAGACCAATAGAATAAGAGAGAGAGAGAGAGAGAGAGAGAGAGAGAGAGAGAGAGAGAGAGAGAGATGCTGAAGTTGAATACGCGTTGTGTGCCAGGCATCACCAGTGAAACAGGGATCGATCTATGTATGTCTGCGTGTGTGTACTCTGAGAAACCTGCACAGAAATGCGCGCGTGTCATTGTTAGCCACCTGAGACCCTAAGTGATTCCTGACACGTTGTCCGTGAAAACGCTCCCGGCAGAAATGGAAGATAGTAGGTAGAATGAAAGAGAGAGAGAGAGAGAGAGAGAGAGAGCGACGTCGATGGCTACTTCTACCACTCGTCCGTTTGGATTTGGATCGATGGCTATTACCGAGCTTCTCTCCTTTCTTTCGCCGATCAAAGATCTCCGATTATTTTAAATCTTCCCTAAGTTTAATAAGACCATGACGCGAGAATCCGATCTCGATTCGGGGTAAATTTTATTCTTTAAAAGTTGCTCGAGAAATTAGCCGATTAATATTAAAGGTCATTTCGACGAAAAAAAGAATTATACCTACGATAGATATACATACATACGTATATATGTGTGTGTGTGTGTGTGTGTGTACGTGTAATAATATATTTGATTCATCCATTCTTATGAGAAACTTACGAGGGTGAAAAATATATATATATTTTTTCTCTAACGAAGTCAGAAAGAGAGTACAATAAAAACAGGGAAACGAATGCGAGCTTGCACCCAAATGCAACCTCGGACCCTAGGGCACCCTTCTTCAGGGTAGGATCGCAAACGAGCTTCCTTTTTGAAGGTGAACCTTTTAGTTAGAGTCGAGGCAGCGAGCGTGGACTTGTCGAGGGAGGAGGTGTCGGTGTCGACGTCGACGTCGACGTCGACGTCGGCGTCGGCGTCGGCCACCGCGTCGGTATCGTTAGATGGTCCAAAAACGGTGGACCAAATAATGTGTAACCGTACGAAAGAAGAGTGTTTAGGTTTGAACCCGGGGATCAAAAGGGACGACGGAAATGTTTGAAACGAACGATTCGAGAGGGGTGGCTAAGCGAAAAGTAGCGTGACAACGTAAGGTTACGCCTGTTTTCTATACGGATTCGTTACGGCCAATATAATGGCTATTTGACGCGTACCACGTCGGCAGGCTTCAACTATCGCCAATGGCCAATAAAATTATTCAAGGTATAGACATTATGATACATACATACACTCGTCGATTTACGTCGAACTTTTGTCCGTGAAGAAACGCCTCTCTTTCAATCTCGCGATATACAATCCAGTCGTCTATCACGGGCTATTTCAATTATCCGTTACGATCAGACATCGATTGTCTCTCTCTCTCTCTCTCTCTCTCTCTCTTTCTCTCTCTGATCGACCGTAACCCGGTCGTAACACTTGCGAGAAGGGGCAAACGACGACAATCGAGGAGGCGTGTGAACTCTTCCGTAAATTGACCTTATCTTCTCACAATAAAAATCTTTCTGATACGAGAGAGAAAGATAAAGAGAGAGAGAGAGAGAGAGAGAGAGAGAGAACTCTTACTTGTCGTGTTCGTGATCGAACCAACGATAACCGAGATTATCGAAGTTCAGATATTTTTTTTCTATTTACATCGCGTAATATTTTCTCGCAATTAAAAATATTACAACAATCGCTACCTCTACCTTTTGCTATATAATCTTATTTGAAAAAAAAAACACACACACACATATATATATATATATATATATATATATATATATATATATATATATTCATTTATATCCTTTTAACCAAAAGACATTGGAATGAAGAAATTTCCACGAAATTCCGAGAAACGATCGAAAGGAAAAGGTAAACGACACCATGGCGTTGCAAAAAAAAAAAAAAAAAAAAAAATAAAAATAAATAAAAGGTGTATACCCATGAGGTATAATAGCGAAGCTTACGAGGAAAGTATGAGAGTTTGAAGGAAGAGGCGAGGTTTCCAATGTTGGGGTAGGAAGGAGATTCGGTAAGGTGGCACGTATATAGCCACGGGGGTGTTGGTCGTATGTGAGTGCGAGCGCGAACGCGCGCGCGGGCGCGCGGGGTCCACGAAGAAGACTTTGCTCCGTGGGTTGTTGTTCCCATGGGCAGCAGGTTGGCCCACCCATGGCTTTTTCACGATGCGCCAGGAAGGGAGGCAACAGGGTGGTTCAAGAAATGGCACGCCAGGGGCTGACACGTCGTACGGAGAAACGGATAGAGTCCTTCGTTCCTCCTGACAGCGGGACATCTTTCGGCCATTCCTATGAGTACCTTTGCCGAGTAAGCGAGCCAAAAAATGGGAGAGAGGTATAGCGAGAGAGAGAGAGAGAGAGAGAGAGAGAAGGCATCAACACAACAACAACAACAACAACAACAACAACACAAGCTGCCAGATATAAACGTGTAATTCTTTCGTTCTTCGCACTCATTGTTCCCCTAAACTATGGATTGCGCCATTGTCACGAATATCGTGAGAGGACTGGCCAAGTTCGAGCTGAGAGAGAGAGAGAGAGAGAGAGACGTATAAGCGAGAGGACCGAAGGACATTATTTTCAAACGCAGTGTCACCGATACGACGCAACCTGCGCAGCACTTCGCTTTTACTCGTTTACCTCCGTCCATTGTCCACAGACAACAGGGGCCCCCTCGCGCACTTGACTCGGTCGTCTCCCCCACTTTTTCTTCTTCTTCTTCTTCTTCTCCTTCTTCTTCTCCTTCTCCTTCTCTCGACGAATCGGCCGAGCCCTTATGATATTAAGAACTCGTCATCGAGTCTATGGGTAGTTCTTTTCATTTAACAAAGGAAACCTAGGGACTCAAACAAATTTCCATGGTCTTTTCTTTTCTTTTCTTGCACCCTCCCTCTCTTCCTCTCTCTCTCTCTCTCTCTCTCTCTCTCTCTCTCTCTTTTGCTTCTTTTCTTCTCGAACAAAAAAAGAAAAAAGAGAAGAAAGAAGAATAAGAAAAGGAATCGGTCAAGGTGTCGATAAAGATTTTCGCACGATCGAAAACGGAACGAACGGGACGTATTCGCGTGTGAGAGAAAGACCGCGTTCAATTAATGAGAGCCCTACTCCCTTTAATCCCCGGCCATTTGGCTGGCGAATGACTTTTCATCCCAACCAACCCTCCCACCCCCGTCAACCCCCTAAGCATAATTCGATCCGCGGTCCCCGGTCTTTGGTCGGTTGAACCGCCTAAGTGAGGATGTTATGGCGACCCCTCTAGACAGAGAGAGAGAGAGAGAGAGAGAAAGCGTTTTAACCCACGAAGGAGAAACATCGGCGTTCCCCATACTAAAGGCATCAGCCACTTATCTGGCACGCGCATCGGATTGCGTTCCTTATCGCTGCGCTGCACTACTTTCACTACGATCTTCCCTTCCCTTCGTAAATGACACGAACGATGGAAAGTAAACCAAAGCACCAGGAAGAGAGAGAGAGATAGAGAGAGAGAGAGAGAGAGAGAGAGAGAGAAAGCGAGAGAATTTATCTCGATTTACGATGGCCCCTTCGATCTCGTCGAATCTACTTGACCATATAAAAGAGTAAGGTCGATAACGAATTTAGCCGAGATCTTTTTTTTTTCTCGTCTTTCTTTCTCTCTTCCCTTTTTTCTTTTTTTTGTTTTTTTAGTTTTCTCTTTCTTCTTCTTTTTTTTTTTTTTTTTTTTTTTTATCTAAACTCGTTAATATCATTTTATTGTTCGTAGGATGTATAGGTTGTGCGATGATATAAAAAATAAATTCACTATAAATTCGTATATACATATATATATACATATATATATATATATATACACGCACACACATTTATATATATATATATATATATGTATATACGTATAAAAAGTTCAGTCATATATTATATCACGAAGAGATTCACTCGTATGGGGGCCTCCTACGTGTGTCAACGTCTTATTCTTATTCTTAGGGGGGGTCTATAGAGGAGAAGCATGGGAATAAAAAAGAAAAAAAAAAAAAAAAAAAGAAAAAAAAAAAGAAAAGGTTTGTGTCGACCCAGTCTGCATTATATCTCGACTCCATTATATGGCTGAAGTGCATTAAAATGTTGATAAATAGTTTACGGTCTTTGGGCTTGACAATCTTTCCGTTTCTTAATGCTCGACATCGGCCACCGTTCGTCGAATATAACCGAGTAAATTTCTTTCCAAAACGTATAAACGTTTATCCTTACCTTCCAATGGGAAACGATATTTTCATCAGACTGGGGAAAAAAAAAAAAAAAAAAAAAAAAAAAGAGAGAGAAAAGAAAAGAAAAGAAAAAAGAAATGATACTTAAAATCCTTTCTTGAAGGATTCCCTCTGATTCTCACGAGTTCAGGTAGAACGAAAAAAAAGACAACATTTTTGACCAAACATGTCCATAAATGTTAGGACCTAACTGTTTCGAAGGGAACTTAATGGGTCTCGGATTTAGATCTTAGGTAAAAACAGAGAAAGAGAAAGAGAAAGAAAGAGAACGAGAGAGAGAGAGAGAGAAAGAGAGAGAGAAAGGTTCATAAGTCAGAGCGGCACGCGATCGTAAGTCAGGATCTTTACGGTGTTCTTGGCTCGGAAAAAGCCGGAAAATTATGCAAAATCTTCTAAGAAGGATGTTTTTCCTTCGGTCCGTCGGCGAACGCTTAGTCGACTGACAGTTAAAGTCAGGAACCCTCGACATCATGAATCAGAACACGATCTCTCTCTCTCTCTCTCGATCTCACACATAAACATCCGGTGACAAATAAATTATTTCGACTTGACGAAAATGTTCCTTTGAAAAGAAAAAAAAAAGAGAGAAAAAAAATATGTCTTATTCCAGTACAACTCGCCGGATCAATCTGCCTATCAATCTCTCTCTCTCTCTCTCTCTCTCTCTCTCTCTCTCTCTCTTTTTTCTCTCTGTTCACTACCTATCTCGTTTTATTTTTTCTCCGGAATTAAAAGTGTTCTGTGTCTCGTCTGCCGGCTATTAGAGCGACTCCGTTAAAGAGAAGAAACTAACAAAACATAAAGAGAGAGTGAGAGAGAGAGAGAGAAGAGATAAAGAGAAAATAAAGAAGAAGAAGAAGAAGAAGAAGAAGAACCTCATACGGATCCGCGTTTCCACGAAGTGCCAGCGACCCAGTCGTGTAATACTTGGAAGCGACTGACGATGATCAATGAAATAGTCCGTAGGCGTGTTGGTGGTTGCTGCTCGATCTTCAGAAAGACCAGAGCATGAATACAAGGAGTGAAAGAGAGAGAGAGATAGATAGATAGATAGATAGATAGATAGATAGAGAGAGAGAGAGAGAGAGAGAGAAGAAACGAGATGGTCACATATACGCACATACAATTAAACGCTCACACAGGGAAGATTCAGTAGAAAACATATACGGTTGCATATACATACACACACACACACACACACACATATATATATATATATATATACACCTTAGCTTGGATCCGGCCACGTATAATTGATAGACTGAGATGCCGGCATAATACCGGATAATTTGTCCGGCTACCCGAACACAATCAGACTTATTGCCGTTGAACGGATGCACCGCATCCGTAATCTTTTATACCTTGCGTGGCGTTCCTCTCCTTCCTCTCTCTCTCTCTCTCTCTCTCTCTCTCTCTCTCTCTCTCTCTCTCTTTCTCTCTTTTTTTTACTTGGATACACACACGCGAAGATAACCCTTTGGAAAAGTGTCTTGTTACCCGGCGATATTAATCCGGCCCATTAAAAAGTGGACGA
>OU426864.1:1126468-1141468 GCA_911387685.1 Dolichovespula media | reverse complement strand
TTATCGCATCGGATATACGTACACGTTCATAACCGGCGAGGTATTACGATTCACTTTAGCACAATGGATATTGTTACCGGTTGACGTGTGACTGACAGCCGCGGCTTTTCTGAATGCATCTCTCAGAACTCCGTTCTCGTTCGTTCGCGCACGAGCCCGCCTGCATTCGCCGCCATCGTTTACGAACGTGATATGTGTGTGTGTGTGTGTGTGTGTGTGTGTGTCTGTGTCTGTGTCTGTGTCTGTACGCCCGCGCTTGTAATATGTACATCGAAGGATATGGATTTCGAATCGATTTAACGTCGATAGTAGTGGAATATAGTCGACGTGGGCATTGCATTGCTACTAACTTGGTCTCATTCAACGCTCAACCATCGTCGTCGTGGATTTGTCGACGAGCTATCCCTCCTCCCCAACTCCCCCCAACGTAAAAACAATAATCCGTAATCGTCTTTTCTCATTTATAGGAGATGCGTTTGGAAAAAAGCACAGCCACGAAAGTCTTCATTTTACGTAGGGAAAAAAAAAAGAAAAAGAAAAAAAAAAAAAGAATGAGATAATAAAGGAAGCGTGTTAGAGTTCGTTCGGAATTTCACGAAGAAGTTCCTCGTAGAAGTTCCTCTGGTAGGGGACCGGGGCCCGGGGCCCGGGGCCCGGGGCCCGGGGGCGGGGGTGCTGAACCGCTCCTGATACGTGGAATTCGGGGAGATTTCTAATCCGGGCCACGTGAGAGAGCGACATTTAAAAGTTACGCGGATAACGAAGCGCGAGACTCGCTAATGAAAGGCCCTGTAGCAATAGGACCGCTAATTAACAGCTTCTCGGGGAGTTAATTTGAATACAAGCTGGCCAGGCAGCTTACACGTCGCTTCTGTACCATGTCCGTGTGGAGTCTCTCCTTCTCTCTCTCTCTCTCTCTCTCTCTGTGCATTTACGTATACGCATATATAAACGCGTGTGCGTGTGTCCAAGTCCTATAGGCGTTGGTCCGTGCGACGTATATACGTGTAAACGTTGTAGCTTGATTCCTGCTGCTCTCTCCTCTCTCTCTCTCTCTCTCTCTCTCTCTCTCTCTCGTTTGCTCTTTCTCTCTATCTCCAGCTCGGACTCAGGCCTGCCAACTGTAGAAGCGACTAATTTAAATACACATGTCGATGCGTGCGAAGATTGCACCTATGTCCCGCGTCCCTACCGAGCGAATCTTTTCTCTCCATTTCTCTCTCTCTCTCTCTCTCTCTCTCTCTCTTTCTCTTTCTCTTTCTCTTTCGCCGTCTCCGTCTCTCTATCTTGCTACAAAACCGATACACATAATGTTATGCGACGACAGCGAACAGGTAACTTCACCTACGTCAGGCATCGCGTCCATAGAAACTCTAGAAATCGAGCGTGACCCTATATCTCCCTTTCCTCTTCCTCTTCCTCGTCCCTTTACGCTTTCATGACAAAGAGAGAGAGAGAGAGAGAGAGAGAGAGAGAGAGAGAGACAGACAGAGAGAAAAAAA
The DNA here is from genome assembly GCA_911387685.1 of Dolichovespula media. Classification (NCBI taxonomy): domain Eukaryota; kingdom Metazoa; phylum Arthropoda; class Insecta; order Hymenoptera; family Vespidae; genus Dolichovespula; species Dolichovespula media. The sequence continues at coordinate 1,139,966 of OU426864.1, read as the reverse complement.
CAAAAAAGAGAAAAATCCTTAAACGTGCAAGTAAATGACGATAACGCCATTGGAATTATTTCCAGCGAGTGAGTAATAGAAATAACATCCCACGATTCTATCTCTCTATCCATCTCTCTCTCTCTCTCTCTCTCTCTCTCTCTCTCTCCCTCTCTCTCTCCTTCTTTCGATCTTTACGACTGTAGTAGATCCTAATCGTCGTTCTGGTTTTACAGGCGCATAATTTACGATCGCATTGTCCTAAGCCTTTTATGACCATAATTCCACGGTTTTATGATCGCGTCACGTCTATCGCGCGATAATAAAGTCCACGCGCGAATTACTACGATTTGAACTCTATAATTATGGTTTTCCTCGGCTCTGCCGGCGATGATGATAAAATATATAATAGGCGCGCGGAGTGGGGGGGGGGGGGAAGGAGGAGGAGACGAGGTGGTGGTTTCTTCGTATTTACGTACGTACATACGCGACGAAATTGAATAGAAAACTTTTTCCAATTGGACGAACGCCCGTTCTCGAGTTTCTCTTTTAAACAGGAACGAAGGTTCTCCCTTTTACGGGTGCGCTCGATTTTCAGCGTTCTCGTTCGTTCGTTCGTATGTATGTATGTATGTACGTATGTACCTTTAAAGGGACGCGTAACATAAGCGAAGACGAAGGGATGACGATGATACGACGAGGAATGTAAGGGAACGAATATACTTGCCACGAGAGAAAGAGAGAGAGAGAGAGAGAGAGAGAGAGAGAGAGAGAGGTAGGTGCCAGGAGAGGTAGGACTCTCTCGAGAGAAAGAGAGAGAGAGAGAGAGAGAGAGAGCTTTGCATACGTCCGGTTAGTCATATCGCTCAGGTGGCATTGAATCTGCTGAATCGCTAATGAGACTAAGAATCGACAAGCCCCGTACGAGAAAAAAGTCAACGGAGCGTAACCAGCCAGGCCGGTTTCTTGAAGCTTCGTTGCTCCTTCGCTGCCTCGTCGTTCTCTCTCTCTCTCTCTCTCTCTCTCTCTCTCTCTCTCTCTCTCTCTCTCTCTCTCTCTTCCCCTTCGTCGTTCCCCGAAGAACGCGCTTTCTACATCTTAGATCTGAATTTCAAAACTACGCGCGCCGTCAACCTTAAAGGCGTAGAAGAAAGATATAAATGTGCTACGCGGGGCGAGGGCGAGGGGGAGGGGGTAGGGGGGTAGGGGGAGGGGTAGGGGCAATGATTCACTTCTCCGACACTTTTCCTTAGTTCGGAGGAGAAGATTCCTTCTGAGAAGTCAAAGTAGATCGATACGTCCTTTTTCCTATTAACGCTCGGCACTTTCACCGGCGCACCAGAGACCACAGTGTTACACACACAGTGAACACACACACACACACACACACACACACTTATGACGCAGTAGCAGTAATAGTAGTAGTAGTAACGCTTACGATAGAATCGATATCACGATTAACATCGCGTTTGCGAGTTAGCCGGCACCTTTAATTCTCATATCGAAGAGCACATCATATCGTCGAACGTGCCACGAGACCCTTCGTTTTTCCATCGGCATGGTTGACCAGTAGTCCCGTTTGGCAGAACGCTCGATCAAGAAGGACGATTAACCTCCTCCTTCCTGCTCGAGGAGGACACTTTTGGCGTATACATCGATATAAAGGATACGACATCGTACTTCGAATTAAAAACGGCGCCGGCCGTGCCTACACTGCTGAAACGGCGGGGTGAACGAGGGGCGGGATGGGGAGGGGAGGAGGAAGAGGGGGAGGGAAGCAGCTGCCGGAATTGGTACTTCGATCGGATAAGCCACTTAATTTCGGACGTATTAAGAACGTACATTTTCTTCCTTTTTATTCTTTTTCTTTCATCTTTTCTTGTTTTTTTTTTTTGTTTTTCTTTTTGTTTAACTCTTTCTAGAGTCAGCGAACAGCGCTTGCGCGAGTGCCTAATAAAAGCTGGCCCCTGGGAATTCGGGGGGTGATGGGGTAAGGAGGGGCGGGGAGGGATGGTGGTTAGGCGGGGTAGTAGTAGTAGTTACTCGACGTCAAGGCGAGACACGTAATAAATGATTTCGAAAGTACGATAGTACACGGTTATATACCGGCGTCGAAGAATTTCGATCGATCGGGACCGACCTTATACTATCTTATCCGACTCCTGCAAAATCGCGTTCCCTACACGCGCGATCGATCAAGGTATATGCATGTTATTATTACGACGTCGCGATTGACGTCACATTTTCTATGCACGCTCCAGGGTACAACCACGCGCGCTATATTCGATATATCGCCGGATTCTCGATGAAAATGATGAATAGAAAGAGACAAAAAGAAAGAAAAAAAAAAATGCAAAAAATTGAGATCGACAGGGATAACGACACCCGTCGCGGATTCGACTCTAATGACAATCGATTTGATTTATGTATTAAAACGAGCTAGCGAAAAGCTACCACCTCCCAACGACCCAACGAAAATAATCATGTTACGATAACGAACCAGAGGGTGAAAAATATCCCGTGCGATGTCTAGCTTATCCGTATAAAGGTCAATGAGACACGGACGGGACTCACTCCTTGCCTTTTTGGTATAAATCGCGGCCATGATCTTTACTGTGCGAGGCTGCAACGAATCAAAGTTAAAACCTCCAAGTAGCAACCCCGTCAACAGTGGGTAGATGCTGTCTGCAGGCACGGAGATGCGATCAATATTATACGCTTCTCTCTCTCTCTCTCTCTCTCTCTCCCTCTCTCCCTCTCTCCCTCTCCCCTACTACCAAAGAGTACTCTCCCTACTCCACCCTCCTCCTCCACCTCCTCCTCCTCCAACCTCTAGCTCCACTTCCCTCCTCTTGCTATCCCTCGTACTTCAGCTCGTGCTTTCTGTCTCTCTCTCTCTCTCTCTCTCTCGATTCGTGGTTCTGTCTCTTCCTACGTTCGCGGATTCTCCTCTTGCCTCGTTCTCCCTCTCTCCTTGTCTTCTCCCACTACTGTCTCTTCTTCCTCTTTCTCTATCTCCACCTTCTCGCTTTATCTCTCTCTCTCTCTCGCTCGCGGGCTCTCTCCCTCACTCCCTCTTCTTCTCTCTTTCTATCTCACCGCGTTCGCGTTCATCCACCCTACGTCTCGCCCGTCCCTCTCTCACTCTCTCTCCTTCTCTCTCTCTCTCTCTCTCTCTCTCTCTCTCTCTCTCACTCTCTCTCTTTCTCTCCTTCTCCGCACACATCCGAGCCACCTGTGACGTCACTATCGTGGGACGCCATCTTGCCATCAGACAACCGAGTCCCTCCGTTATCGTTCGTTCCCTCTGTACACCCGCACCCCCGATTACCCGACTGGCTTACTGGCTGGCTGGCTCGCTAGCTGGCTGACTGGCTGGCTTTTCCAACCCTCCTCCCCTAACATCCCTAGAATCCTAACTAGGATCCCGTCACGAGGATATTCCAACTACTCTCTCTCTCTCTCTCTCTCTCTCTCTCTCTATCTATCTATCTCTCTCTCTCACTCGCTCTCTCGCTTTGTTTCTTCTTGGTCCATACAATTTCATCGCTCACAGTCGACGCAAATTAACGAGATTCCTAGCTCGTTCACGTATACGACGGTAACATCGTTTAGACCGTTCCAAATGAAAAACGCTAAAATTGTTCTATCTATTATCGTAGATTATTTATAAAGATGAGTAGCCAACCTTTGGTCCCCGAGAAAAAGTATCAATTACTTTACCTACGTTCAAGGATCGTACGCGTGAACGTTTTCGAGAGATCCGTTTCCTCAAACTAAGCTCTCTCTTACGACTAGCTTAGCAGCACAAACGTTAGGACAATAGAAAACGTCCAGTCGTATTATTGGTCGACGTCTGCTAAAGGAGTGTGCGAGGCTAAAATTGAAAGCATCGCTTGATCGACGCGTTGGTGGTCCCTCTCGTTCTCTCGTTCTCTCTCTCTCTCTCTCTCTCTCTCTCTCTCTCTCTCTCTCTGTCTCTCTCTTTCTCTCGCTCGCTCATTCTCGACGACGGTAGCCTCTGTAAGTTGAAACAATAAGGCTTAACTACTACAACGACGACACACTCGAGTCATCCCTGAAGTGTTCTTTGTGAGGGCACGCGCCCCTGTCATTGCGGGAGCGAAGCTGCGGTAGGTTCGTGGAGCATGGGAAGTTTCTACGTGTGTGTGCCACGCTTCTAAGAGGAGAATTGGAAGAGAGAGAGAGAGAGAGAGAGACGCGCCTGTGCGAACGTATGTCCTATTGTGCCCGATCGTGCCAGAATGCTCGTTACGCTTACACCACCATACCCGGAGTTTCCTGCCCCAGCAACACTTGCTTATTTCTTACAACTTCTTTGCTAACTGTTAACTTTCGCAATTCGAACGATAACGATCTCGCGAAATTATATATGTCTTTGAAGGTATTTTTTTTAAGAATCGAAAAGGATGCTATACTACGATTTCTCATTATTTTTCTTTTTTCTTTATATATATATATATATATATACACATATATTTTTATCATCGAAAGGATACGCGTACGTATGTACATGGTACTGAAGAAATCGTAGAAGAGACGTGTCGAAAGTACAGCCTCGGTGAGGATCGACCGATGAGTACAAAGAAGAAAAAAAAACAGAGAGAAATAGAGAGAGAGAGAGAGAGAGAGAGAGAGAGAGAGAGGAAGTTGCGTGGGTTCGTACGGTGGTAGGTCCGCGGGTTGCGAACAATCGGCCGGACGGATAAGTTTCGCAACTGATTCGAAGCATATGCGAGACACTCCAAGGCAAAGTGCTCTACGCGCAGCTTGGCATCTGTAGTGCCAGCGCGTGCCCGACAATGCGCACTTGTGCGCCGAGCACTCTACCGAGTGTGTTCTCCAGTTTATATTATATATTATCGTTACCGCACTTAGATTACATAGGCGCCTCGAAGCATTCGAGCTTCTACCACTGCTGCTGCTGCTGCTGCTGCTGCTGCTACTACTACTACTACTACTACTACTACTACTACCTACTGCTACCTCTTTTTTAGGACCACACAACGTACGCCACATTAGCTACGTTAACGAGCGAGCAACATGCAATAAGCTAGCCGGAAGACCGACTACTCTTTTTCCTTTCCCTCCCCCTCCCGAACCCACCCCCTAACCATTGATCTTTCTTCCCTTTAACATTTCTTTCTTTACGATTATATAACCGACGAATAAGCGAAAGTATGCACGAATGTGGAAAGCGAACGATAATCGCGAATATAACCGTGAGATATAATTTGGTGGAACAAAAGGATCGGATACAAAGTCGAGATTAACGATTTCGAAACGACGAAGAATCAACGTCGATGAAATGTACGATTTTGGCAATTAGATCTCTCTCTCTCTCTCTCTCTCTCTCTCTCTCTCTCTCTCTCACACACACACATACACACGCACGACAGTGGTAGAGAGAGAGAGAGAGAGAGAGAGAGAGAGAGAGAGATCGGAAGCGGAGAAAACGCCGTTTCGGATTCATCGCTCGACGAGTATCACTCCGGTCTATCTTCTCCGGGTCATAAATCTCAGACGATACTGCGCGGTTTGCGCAGATTCGAGCCGTCGCACCTCCCTTCGAGCCGTCCCCCGTCCACCTCCCCCTCCCCCTCTTTCAACCTCCAGCAGCAGCAGCAGTAGCAGTAACAGCAGCAGCAGCAGCAGCAGCAGCAGCAGTAGCAGTAGCAGTAGCAGCAGTTCACCCCCTTCTCGACCCTCCTCCTCCTCCTCCTCCTCCTCCTCCTCCTCCATGCGTCCGTTAGTGAGTCGAGATTATGCTGCGGCGTGTGTCACAACGCTTGAGGAATTTATGCTTAGGCCGATATCTGGCTGCTCGCGCTTTGCATACTCTCTCTCTCTCTCTCTCTCTCTCTCTCTCTCTCTCATTCTCATTCTCTCCCGTAACGTTAAGATCGCGTATAGAGATTACCAACAAAATTTATAATGCACCCCCAAGGCGAATAATTGTTGATCGAGTACCCAAAGCATAACTACGTAAATTGGAGAGAGAGAGAGAGAGAGAGAGAGAGAGAGAGAGAGAGAGTAGAGAGAGAGAGAGAGAGTTCTCCTTCTCTCGTTCTACCTCCGATTACGTTAGTTAGAACATTCAACGAGTTTAACAACAAGATGGCATCATGAACTTTGTTGATTCCATGAAAGGTACAGTTAAACTATGTTACCAACCGGGTTGTATGTTGTTCGAGCACGTTAATCGTACGACAGAATTCCGGTCTCGATGAATAAATATATTATATAAAAGGTCCATATATATTATATATTTATATATATATATGAATATATATATATATATATATATATATATATATATATATATGTACATATGTATCTGGACACTCTCTTCACAGGCAAGACCTTCTCACGCTCTGGCGCACCAAAATGGCGGCATAAAAAATGGAAAGAGTAAAAGGTGGCGGTAGACAGAGGAGGCAAAGAGAGAGAGAGAGAGAGAGAGAGAGAGAGAGAGAGGAGAAGGATGAAAATGGTGCTTGAGAATATTGTCACCGGTCACGAGAGCTCGTCCCGTGTGCGTGCGCGAGGGCGTTCACGATACTCGTCTAAAGGTGAGCCAATGGGAGAACGAGAAACACGTTGCGTGACACGGGACGGAACTTTTTCGCTCTCCGGAGCCACGCTCCACCCGTGCCATGAAACGAAAAAGAAAACCTCTCTACCACTGTCATCGTCGTCCCTCCTTCTTCCTATAATAACGCAAGAATAAAATAAAAAAAATAAAATAAAAAAAAAAGAAATGAAAATGGGGAGAAAAGAGAGAGAGAGAGAGAGAGAGAGAGAGAGAGAGAGAGAGAAAGGAAATGATCAAACGTCGGACGTCACGCTCTAAATTTTTTCACCCATCGTGCGCATCTTTTTCGAAATGCAAACGAGTCTGATTGGCGTTGCATTGACGTGTACGGAAGGAAGGACCCGTCTCTTTCTTAAATGAATTCTACGATCCTTAGCTGGTCATACAACTTAGGTCTGGATCTTTAAAAGAAAGCACATCGTGGACTCAACGAACGATACGATAGATCACTACACGGCCGAGGGAACTAAGCAGGGTGATCCAAATAAATATCTCAGCGTAGCTCATGAATCACTGATAGGATCACGCCACGAGCACTTTTTACCTTCGTTCTTCCTCCGCCTGCAGGGTCGGGGTCTCATTTGGAAGACTGGGAGTCCTCGTAGTTGATAGGTGTCGCATGATTGAAAGGTTCGCTCCGTGAGCAGATCGTCTATCGAACGATGATTCCATTTCGGATTCTTTTGCAGGGAACGCTTCGAGGAGTTGAGTAAGAGAGACAGAGAGACACACACAGAGAGAGAGAGAGAGAGAGAGAGAGAGAGACAGAAGGATAGAGGTAGCATCCCACCCTGCTTTCTTAAACAGAGAGCAAGATCTTCGAAGAAGATACAAGGGCAAGAGCCGATCTCACGAAGGCCAGGTACGTCTCTTCCACTCTTCTTCTTCTTCTTCTTCTTCTTCTTCTTCTTCTTCTTCTTCTTCTTCTTCTTCGTCTTCTTCTTCTTCTTCTTCGTCTTCTTCGTCTTCCTCTCCGCTTCTTTGTCTTTCCTGTCGTTTAGACAGCAGAGATAACGATATTGAGAGATATTGACTCGGACTTTGAGCTTCCCCCAGCTCGAATATTAGAACCCTACCCGATGATCCCTGTTGTACGTTTAGAAAACTAATCCAGATGAGTTACCTTTCGTTCGTCTTACTTAACGATCGATCAAATAACCCCGGGTTACAATCGGAAGGAATATCGTGTAGGAAAATAAGAAATAAAAAATAAAAAATAAAAAAGCAAAAAAAAAAAAAAGTTAAAGACAAAAGAACAAAAAATTCTTAGAACAGACTAACTCGGCAAAAGTTTTTCTCTTAGACCCATGACGAGGAGCGTCATGCGTGTCGTGCGGATGAATAATTAATAGCAACCGATGGAGGATGGAGGGCGACGGCAACTATACGACAGCATCCTTCATGAATGCAGATCTTCGCTCGAGTTAACCCAAAGCCTGTTCGAGCATCGCTATCAGAAACTAATCCGACCATTAGGGTGACTTCGCTTCTAGCAGAGATGACGTTGTCGGCACGGCTTACCTTTTCAGAGGGTGGGCGTTCTATATTCTATACTCTCCCTTCTCTCTGTGTCATAAAGCGTCGATACATCAAGCTTTGCATTCCTGATATGGGAACTACGTTGCCGGAGTCGAAAGCCAAGTCCTGGTATTGCACCGGGGCAGAGAAAAGGCCAACCTGCAAAGGTCTATGGGAAACTGACGAAGTTTGTCCAAAGGATCAATGCGCGATCGTTTACGAAGATGAACGACTAGAGCATTGTAACTACGTCGAATCGATCTAACTTTCATACTTTACAGACCGCTCTCGTCCTATCCCACTCTGCCCCCTTACCCCCACCCCGTCCACCGACCACCGGCCCTCCGCATTATCCGGTAACAACGCTATTTCTAACTTTCGCGAACGAAAAACAATGTAGACTTACGCGTAAGCCCGATCGAAAGTCCGTGTATTTCGAATTCTCGAGATTCGTCTTTTATTCTTCGTTCGTTCGTACCTTTTCTTCGACGAGAAGAAATCATCGGGGAAGATATATTTCTCTCTTCGAAGAAACAAACGAAACGGGCTCTAAAAACAAATACTCGATAAAAGATTCGATTCCCCGTTGACGTCCGATGACTTAGCAGCGATTCTCGGCCGGAGTTAGATCTCCGCGTTTTGCTGCTCCGTACGAAAAAGAGGGAAGACGGGGGTGGAGGAGTAGGAGGAGGAGGAGGAGGAGGAGGAGGGGAATGGGGATTCGTGAAGAGACGGCAAAGGGGAGGGTAGTAACGGACGGCAGTAACGTCGGACTTTTGTGCTTGGCAGTGTGTCGGAGGGTGCGACCGGCACGTGCCGATCTCTGTGGGATCATTTGGGGAAGGGCGCCAAAATCAAAACTATATCCCCTTCCCTCCCCCTTTTATATGATAGGCGCGTTTGGTCCTGTACATTTCTCCCCTCTCTCTCTCTCTCTCTCTCTCTCTCTCTCTCTCTCTCTCTCTCTCTCTCTCTCTCTCCCTTTCTCTTCCCGGACACTTCAGAATTAAGTCCGTCGCTTTGTCGGCTGTAGTAGTTGGTTGTATACATTACACTTAAAACGATCCTTAGAGATCGGTATTATTCATATATGATATTCGTGAACGTAATTTTCCTTTGCAACAATGTGTACCAATTTCCATCGCGATGGTGAGAGAGTTCTTGGGTTAAGGAACGGATGAGTCAGGTGCGAGCAGGAAGAAGAAAGAGAGAGAGAGAGAGAGAGAGTTCATAGGTGTGTAACATTTAACAATGCGCTTCCAAGCGGTTATACCTTCCAAGTGCGTTCACCTAACACCTCGGCCACTAGCTAGAGCAACGATTTATGTACGAAGGAGTCCGCCCACCTCCTAGTATCTTCATCTCAGCCCGCAGGACGTGCTCGACGAGTCGACGCTAGAGGTAGAAGGGAGAAGGACGATCTTCTTCTACCTTCTACCTTCTACCTTCTACCTTCTTATTCTTCTTCTTCTTCTACTTCTACTTCTTCTTCTTCATCTTCTTCTTCTTCTTCTTCTTCTTCTTTTACTTCTACCATTCTCGTGCGCACGAGCACATGAGCCCTCACGCGCACCTCCCACACGCACACCCATGCGGTCCTTGTCTTACTCGGCTAACCTCTAATTAATAAACGTACCGACCGGAGCTTCTACCTCCGGCGACACGTGTATCTGGTAAGTGTTACTCTCTCTCCCTCTCTCTCTCTCTCTCTCTCTCTCTCTCTCTCTCTCTCTCTCTCTATCTCTCTTTTATCTATCTATCTATCTCATTTTCACTTTCTAAATTATGAAAAGAACTGTAGCGAACTTTTCTCAATGAAATAATCATTCCTAAACTGGTTAATGAATTTTTGTTCAAATTCAGAATAGAAAAATACCCCAGAGTTAATTCATGTATATTCCGAAGAAAGAGATAGGAGACTCCATACGTTATAAATCAAGTGGCAAAGCATCCCTAACTAAATCGACTTTGCGTAACCAAAACTACAGCGAGAAAGGAGGAAGAGGAGAATATATGTCTAGTGAACTATAGTAAGGGAAGTCGAAAACGCTTTGCGGTGGTTACCGGTGTGAAATGTTCCCATGGGGGGTCCACAATGACTACAGGGAGAATACGAGAGACAGAGAGAGAGAGAGAGAGAAAACGAGGACGTCCCCGATCCTAAAGTCTCCTATCGATGATGGCAGTCGTGGTAGTGGTAGTGGTGGTAATGGTACTAGTAGTGGTGATGGTGATGGTGGTGGTGGTGATGGCACCCCTAGCAGAACAATATGTTAGCCGTCTTTCGTTACGCGAGCCACCAAACATCCGATTATACTTATTATCCCGTAAGCGTATCGATCCACCCGCAAAATCTATATATATATATATATATACACATATATTTATCTCTGTGAGAATCGTCGGTGCACGGCCTCGTAATAATTACGACGTTATCGGGGATTAATTAATTAACGTGTTTTTTGTTTCTCCTTTTCTTTTTTCTTTTTTTACGCGTTAATATTTTCCATTAACCCTTGTGCGAATCCGTGTGTCACGGGTACACTGTCTCGAACTTGCACTTACGAAAAACAATGGAATCCGTACGAATTCGTACGACACACGGATATTCATTGTTAATAAAGGAATGGCCGGTCCGTGTTCGTATGTAAATCCTTATAGCGAGGAAGGAACAGAGACGTAATCACATAGGGAACGGACTCGTAAATCTTTGGAACCGTGTCATTCGCGAGTTACAACTCAGGATTTAATAACATATCCTTCGGAGGCAACGTACCGACCTAAGCTGTTATTTGGCTATGCAACTTCGGCCCTCGCGGGCCGATCACACTTTCAAAATGTCTTTTTGCCACGGGAATCACCTTCTGCCTCGTTTATGGCTTTCGTTAATTCGTCCGAATTACCCTAACCCTTTTTAGAAAATATTCAACGAGATTGCCAAATTACAAAAGAAAAAAAAAAAAAGAAACGTCGGAGAGATTTAATATAGAGCCAAGTTAAATCGTGTTAACCGGTGGGTGGTGATGAGTGGACGGATTTGTTTAGGATTCGTGAAAAGACCCTTCTCTACGAAACAACCCTCTGAAATTCGTTCGACTAAGGGGTGAGCATCGAACGCCACGCGGATATCTGGGGGGGCTATCGCTGACGCGGAGTCACCCTTGAGTACCAGGATTAAAGATTAAATAACCAGCGTCTCACCGAGGCAGCCAGTTAACCGCCCATTTAGCACCGCTCGCGTCACGATCTCTCCCCCTCCCCCCTTATCCTAAAATATCGAAGAACGATTTTCTCTTATCCGGTTGGTTCATCTTTCTTTTTTTTTTTTTGTATTCTCTTTTCTTTTATCTTTTTCTTGCGCCATATCTACGAACCGATAAAGGTATCGTCGAATATCGTCGAATAAATGAAAAAATTATGAAGATCGCTATCGGCGTTCTTATCGGTGTAATTAATAATAAAAAAAAAAAAAAAATAATAATTTGTCAAAGATACATCGGAACGTACACGCCTCAACGACTGATACAGCTTGCGCTCAGTCCAAAGGTTTATTGCTTATTCAGGAAACGTCGTGCGCGAGTATCACCTGCTGCACCTTTTGCCGGACGCATCGAGCATTGACCGAGCGGGAATCTAATTTGTTCGCCGACTAAATTCAACGCCTCTCTCTCTCTCTCTCTCTCTCTCTCTCTCTTTATCCGAGATCCAATTAACGGAAAGACTACGAAAACAGAAGCAACTGTCGTCGTCGTCGTCTTCGTCGTCTTCGTCGTCGTCGTTGTCGTCGTCGTCGTCGTCTTTGCCATTCACAAATTTTCTTTACTAGAAGACAATAAGAGACCGCTGATGGTCGGCAAACGATATATAAACGACCCATGGAATTCTCGTAATGTATACTGTTATTACTTTAATGGCTTTCGTTGGATAAACCTGCTTCCTTCGGGAAATAGTAATTAGAGGATATAATCTACCTACGAGATCGTACCTGAAACGCTATGCGAAATTAATTTCGCGTCAAGAACTTTATCGTCCTTATCTAAGAACAAAATTATCCTTCTACGTAAAATGACATAAAAGGATTATCTAGCGATGTTACACTCCCGATACAGTTCTACGAGTTACAGCAGTTATTATTCGTCATGGGAGAAGAGAACTTGATATACCAATGGGGATCGTGTCCAACAAATTCCATAAATCCAATTCTAACTGTGCAGTCGTATGGTATTAGAATAAGCAGTTAACGTCGGTGAACGGCTCACCGTAGAATTCTCACAGGGATTAGAATGAATATTAGTAGAACGTTAGCGTTGTTGTATGCCGGATGATTCACAGGACTTTTCGCAACGATTCCAACTTGTTGGTATATCGTAGAATGGTAGACACATTTATGTTTGCAATGTATTTAAACGAATCGGACAAATTTTTCGTTACTCTTCAAAAAACAAATCAATTATTAGCATTGCCGTGGGTATACGCGTTAACGGGATTCCACTATCACTTAAAGCGTATAAATTCTATCTGATAACACGGTACTCGGTGATATAAGCTTCGATAGCATCATCTCTGTCATTGTCTTCCTCCGCTTTAATCACGCTCCAATAAGCTCGGCACGATTTATCAAAGATAAATACTATGTCCTAACGTTCCCCCCTCCCCTCCCCTCCCCCTTCCCGTGCGCGCGCGTGCGTGCTCTTACGTATCATTTGTAGGATACAACGGTTAATAGTGCAAATACATTAGGGTGAACCCGTCAGAATTCTTCTTTCTAGTCGTGGGACATGGGAAATGAACAGGCGCATCTCCTGACCGCATTCTCGCCCCATTAACTGGACCATCACTTTGACACAGACAACTCTTGCCACGCGTGCGTGTTAATAAACTTCTCATCTTCTCTTTTCTTTTCTTTTTTTTTTCTCTTTTTTTTTTTTTTTTTTTTTTTCTTACCCAAAATTCTTACGAATCTCAAACGGAGGAAACATTTACTTCGAGATGAGAATGATCTCACGTTAACTCGGAAGGATCGATGATGTGACTTCGAACGCGTTAGGTGAGAAGGGAGAAGGGTGGGGGAAGGAATAGGGGTGAGAAAAAAGGATTACAATCTAACAAATTGATGACTTAATAAATAAGTAACCGTATCCGAACGTAGGAACCCTTCGACGATTTGAAATTTTCAATGGAGCCCCGCGGGGGAAAGGGTGAAACCTTTAAAACGCGGACGCGTGTGAAATATTCCAAGTATACGGGGTTCGTTCGATTGTTGGCAATGACAATATGGTCCAGAAGGAAACGAAAAAAAAAAAGAAGGGTCCGTTTTCCGGACGATCGGTCAAACTCTTGACAAGAGAACCCGATAACGCCGACTTTTCGCTGCCAGCCTCCTAC
>OU426864.1:1106468-1121468 GCA_911387685.1 Dolichovespula media | reverse complement strand
CGAAAGCATGACTCTCCACGGGAATTCATTATCTTACGCAAGACGTGAACGTTTTCACGCATCTCTCTCTCTCTCTCTCGCTCAATCTCTTTCTCTTTTTTCTCTCTAAATCACTTTCGCAAAACGTTCCGCAGATGTATCAAACTCTCTCTCTCTCTCTCTCTAATCTTTTAAAAAAATAAAACTAATGCATATAATGACGTAGTGATTCATCGAGCGTAAAAATTAACAAGACTCTTATCGCTGCAATCGTATTAGGAATTTTCTTCTTTTCTTTTTTTTTTTTTTTTCTTCCTTCCTTCCTATCTTCCTTTCTTTTATTCTTCCTTTGCTAATTTTCAAGGATTCTCAAAAAGTATTTGAACTTTTCAACCGTACTCGGGCAGATCCGATGCGGTAGAACGAAACTAACCGAGAGGGAAGAGAGTATCGTGAAATCCTTGGATGGGATAAGAAATAAGAGGAATATAGAAGTATAATAATAAGACGTGGAAGAAGTTGGAAGAGGAGTAAGAGAAGGAGAGAAGAAGACGGGAATTATCTGAAGCTATCTCGTTTTCTGAGCGATCGTCTTTTGGTTCGGCTAACGCGCGCGCGCCCGAGAAAGAGAGAAAGATAGAAAGACAGACAGACAGAGAGAGAGAGAGAGAGAGAGAGAGAGAGAGTACCGCGCGACGAAACCGGAAATTACGTCTGGGCTTCCATCTCCGGTGTTGTGCCGAGAGAGAGAGAGAGAGAGAGAGAGAGAGAGAGAGAGAGACTCGGAGAACTCGCCTTGGTGGAATTCGCCGTGAGAAAGCGTTCGCGACGCGAGGAGGATAGACGCCCTCTTCGTCCCTCCACCTCCACCTTCACCTCCATCTTCATCGTCCTCGTCGTAGTCGTCCTCGTCGTTGTCGTCGTCGTCGTAAAGGACGGAGAGTAAGGAGTTATTAAACTTGTAAACCTCCACCTCCTCCTCCTCCTCCTCCTCCTCTCCATCTCCACCTCCACCTTCACCTCCTACTACCACCACTAACCGACGCCCGCGAGATACTCCCGTTAAACTTGCTTTCGCCTTCTAATAATAACGTTCACGATGATGATGGAGAAACCCACCACTTCGGAGATTCGAGAAGCCACGAGTTTTGTCAGTTTATCGCGTAAATGAATAACGCGATCCGTTTCCATAAAGAACTTACGTACCCCTCCCCTCCCCTCTACCCGGTTTCCCCGGTTGAACGGTACGTTTATACATCTCATAACCGATCAGATAATCCTCGTGTCTCGTGGTCCTCGAGAAGTTATCGTCTCGCGTTATCCGTAACCACAGTTTTTCGATCGGGTTAATTTATAGTCCCTCCACTATCCTCCACGCCCCCCTCCTCGACACTCGGACACACTCGTGCCTGTAACACAGATCTCTGGTCCTAATACGATCTTGTTTTCTTTTTTATTGTTTCCTTTTTATTCTACGTTTTAACCGGTAAATAATCTCTTACGTTTACCGACGATTCAAATCTCGTAATTATCGTCACTCCCGCTTATCCCCTCCCCCTTCCCCACACCTTCCCCGTTGATACATCGATCCGTCAATATACGGTCGAACCTTTCTCGATTAGGATACAGAGAAAAGAAAAGAACAGAAAAAAAAGAACATAAAAATCTGATCCGTACAGCTGCACGTTGTTAGAATATTACATATACATACATACATACGTATAAATACATATAAATTACATATACATACATACGTACATATATATATATATATATATATATATATCGATTCCGATGATGATAAATCGATCAACCACGAACGATGGAAAAACATCGTAATTATCCATACTTTGGCAAAAAGTTATACGACGACGAACAATTGATACAAAATATACGAACGATTGAAACGACGAAACGAGAGGACACCAATCCCACCCCCAACCCCCTCTCCTTCTTCCCCCCTCCACCCTACACCCTCCACCGTCCTTGTTGGCCCTGTCTAATAAACCATTTCTACGTGTGTTGTCAAGAGATTTAGCAGTAGCGCAAAAGTCATTTCCTAAAGGCAAGGTTCAAGTTACTGTAGCAACAGACCGAGCGAAGCCTCGGTGGTAGAGGGTAATAAAGCCATCTTGCTGAGGGAAGCTCGGGAGGGTGTTTTACCTCTTCCACCCTCTCGCAAACCGCCCCCGAGGAGGTGCCCGGATAGCGATCTATACTGCTGGGCACCCCTCTCGACGTTGCCAAGCAACCACTCTCTCTCTCTCTCAACCCCTTCTCTCTATACCAGGGAGAGAGCTCTTCCACCCTACAAAAGAGACAGAGGGAGAGAGAGAGAGAGAGAGAGAGAGAGAGGGAGAGAGATAGAGATAGAGAGAGATAGAGATAGAGAAATCGCAAGAGGATTGGAGAAAGAGAGAAAGAGGGAGATTGCAGTCTTATCTCGCAAGATACCGACGACGGTACCGCCCGTCACCCTCCTCTACCTCCTTCAAGCCTCCTCTCGTTTCATCCTCCTCGTTTTCCTTCTTCTCTCCTACCCTCCTACCCTCCTACCCTCTTACCCTCCTTCACCAGTTCTCATTCTGGTCACCGTCTTCTACTCTTCCTCGCAAGTCCTTCCTTCCTTCCTTCCTTCCTTCCTTCCTTCCTTCCTTCATTCCTTGCTTCCTCGCTGTTTCTCGTCCTTTCGAGGATCTAACCTCCTCGATACCGTAAAGGATAAGGGCGGGAGAGGGGAGGCGAGGGAGAAGGGCTCTCTAACGTCCTCCGATTTCGACTATCCACCGAATTTTCATCGAATCCAGAACAACGAAGCCCGGATTCGTTCTACGTTCTCGTAGATCTCTCAATTTCTCTCATTTCCCGTTCGTTCGAAGGAAGAACAATTCGAAAAAAAAAAAAGAAAAAGGAAAAATAAAAGAACGTATGTATGTATGTATGTATGTATGTATATATGTATATAATATACATCATTCGAAGACATAAATCGTTTCATAAATCTAAAAGAACGTTTCCGATGGCGACGGATAGCTCGCACACGAATAATCTTCGAATCGCCAAGGTGAGGAATATGTATGTATGTATGTAAGGCAGTGAGAAATAGACTGGCCGATCCTATCTTCGGTAGTAAAATTAGCTGCATGACTGCCTAGATAATGTCCGGAAATTCCCAGCTAGCTCGCGCGCGCGAGCGAGCGAGCGAGCGAGCGAGCGAGCGGGCCTGGAGGCGGAGGCGGAGGAGGCGGGGGCGGGGGCGGGGGCACTCGTTTCAACGATTGGATACCGCTCTCCTCTTCCTCGAGAACTAGCTATGCAACGTTATTCAATGAGGAGGAAAATCTGGACAATACCGTTCGGTTATTGGAATTTATTGTCGTGGTCCTTTAATAAGTAGACGACGACATTTTCCTTCCTGATAGGAGGTTTGTTAATTAAAAAAAAAATCGATTACGATCGATGAGAAGATCCGAAACGTGCCAATGTGATAACTTGATCGCGATCGCGATCGCGAGAGGATATGATTGGATTTATTTGAAAAAGAAAAAGTAAAAACTAATTTCGAAATGGATTTATATTATGTGTAAAAGAATTTTTTTTTCCTACTTCGTTCCCCGTACGTCGTGTTCAGCTAACATCGCCATCTCGTTTCCCTTTCTCTTTATTCACAAAATTTCATCTCCACCCCTCCCCCGTTTTACCACCCCCCAAATCTTCGCGATTCTCTCCCACCATCTTCCCCGTCCTCGATTCGCCCTCCAGCCGACTCTTTTCGATCTCTCTCTCTCTCTCTCTCTCTCTCTCTCTCTCTCCCCCCCTCTCTCTCTCTCTCTTTATTCTTCCCTTCGGGAAGAGAGAGGAGAAAGGACGAAGCTAACTGATAACGATTTGATGTATGGCCCAGTGACGTCACAACTCCACGAGGGAACCAACTCCTATCCCTCCTCCTCCTCCTACTCCTCCTCCTACACCTCCTACTCTTCCTCTCACCCTCTTTTCCCTTCCCCAACCGAGAACATATTACGCAGATCGATAGAGTTACGAACAAAGGAAAATCGAAAGGACCGAAGTTTATCAAAAAAAAATCTAGCAACACCAGTATGATTCATATTTTTCTTCATGAATTATCCATACGCAAGGAGATGAGTCACTTAACTTTCAACGCGCGAATCAATACACACACACACACACACATAAATATATATATGTATATTTTATAATAATCAAATTATCGTCAAAATCTCCAAAAAAAAAAAAACAACGACGGTCATTTCATAAATCATTTAAATATCTTCCAACGGTACTCTTTCTTTCTGAATATATATCTTGTCTAATTATTAACTTATAATAAGTTACGTGACTTTAACCCTGATACACACATACGTGTGTATATATATATATATATATATATATATATATTTATTATCTATCATGTTAATCTAACCTAAGATAAAATCGATTCGATCGTTTATTAATCCCATTAATCGTATTAAAGCCGCGTTCACCGATTATCTCGATATAATTGGATCGCTTAATCTCAGGGGCAGATAACGATGTACCTACCTACCTACCTACCTACCTACCTACCTACCTACCTACCTACCTACCAAGGCAAGTTTCTTGTTTAGCCCGTAGTCCGTTTATACGCGAACAGGATGCCGCCGTTGGTTTGGGGGTGGTGGCTAGAAAGGAAAGCAGAGGTGGTGGTGGTGGTGGTGGTAACGGTGATGGTGGTGGTGGTGATGGTGGTGGTGGTGGTGGTGGTGGTGGTGGGAGTTGGCGGGTGATTTAGTAAGATGAAAAGCTGGTCCCCTCACCCCTCGCACCACCACCACCATCGCCACCACCCCCTAGCTCTCGACGTTATCTAGCGCAGACAGAGATTGCCTGTTCCTTACAAAACCCTTGCGGAGGGCGACGTATCCGGGATATCTTTCACCGCTTCTCAAGACCTGGAAAAGCCTGGCCCTTCTTAAAAAGAAGAAGAAAAAGAAGAATAAGAAGAAGAAGAAGAAGAAGAAGAAGAAGAAGAGGAAGAAGAAGAAGAAGAGGAAGAAGAGGAGAGAGAGAGAAAGAGAGAGAGAGAGAGAGAAGTAGGACTCGAATAAAACCCTTTCTCTCTTCTCTTGTCGAAACGTCGAATTTCTTTTTTTTTTTTGGTTTTACGCGCCGAATTACTTTTCCCCCGTCCATCAAATTTTGAAGGACAACGACCGACGACGCAATGACGTCCCACCCGCGTCCTAAACATTCTCCCAACGAAAGGATGAATCAATCGTTTGTTTGTTTGTTTGTTTGTTTGTTCGTGTAATGCCTCATTGAAGGAAGCAAAAAAGAAAGATATATCATAAAGTTCTCATTTACCGAATCATTTTAATCGATCCATCCAAAGTTTCCTCCTTTTACGGTTAACTACTAGGATAACAAAGTTGTACTTTTTAATCGAATTATAATTTTCTGAGATACTCGTTCACGTTCGTTCGCCAAGTCGCAAATCCCTTCGAGAGACTAACAGGTTTATTTTATCGAAAGAAAGAAAGAAAGAAAGCAAAAAAAAAAAAAAATAGAAAAATATTGACGGGAGACACTAGCGCTGTAAAAAGAAAGATTTGTACATGTTATTACGTTCGATGATCGATAATGAATCTCGTTTCGTTTGATTTGATTTGATTCGATTCGATTCGATTCGATTCGATTTCGTTCGATTTGATTTGCGAGAAAAATGTGAAACAAAGAAGAAAAGTAAAATAAAGAGAAGAAAAAAAAGGTGGGAACGAGAAGTTCATGCTGAGAGTTCAGAAAGAGAGAGAGAGAGAGAGAGAGAGAGCGAGAGAGAGAGAGAGAGAGAGTTCCACTTTGTAAACTCGAGACGCAGGTATTAAATTTTCCCAAACGATCCCGCTAACGAGTGTAAGAATGGAAAAAGTTTCCTAGAAAGAAGAGAAAAGTTAGGAATAGAGGTTGAAATATCAAGGATGAGCTTTCTCTCGACCTCGGAATGATAGGAGAGAGAGAGAGAGAGAGAGAGAGAGAGAGAGAGAGAGAGAAGAAAAAAAAAGAAGAAGAAGAAGAAGCGAAAGAAAAAGGGGAAAGGATTTGAGAAGAAATTCGAGAGCGAAGGGCCCTCCGGCATTGGTTGGCGGTGGCACGTCATTCTAAACGGGAGGAATTAAATTTTTATATCTTTCGTTGAGAGTTTTGAGCGATAGGAGAGAACGAAGAGCCCGAGGAGAACCACTCGAATCGCGATCTCATTTCGAAAATCAAATCTGATATAATCGTCGAGAACGAAAAAAATTCAACGAAAATCAAAAAAGGGAAAAAAAAAAACTAACATATTGATTTCATACGACGGTATCTCTTCAAGTTTTTTTTTTTGATTCTTAATTCTTAACGTTTTTTTTTTAATCGCAAACTTAAAAAAAAAAAAGAAATTATTTCTCCCTCTCTCTCTCTCTCTCTCTCTCTCTCTCTTTTTATTTTCAGAAGAATAAATATATATTTTCTCTTCGTGTTCATTTCATTTTTAAACAATTCAAATCCAAGCGTTAAAAGTTTAACACTCGGAAGACCAAAGAAAAGAAAAAATACATATGTATATATTTATATATTCTCAAATAATAAAATAATAAAATATTTCATCAAATGATAAAATATTTCATTGATATATATTTTCAATACTATTGCGAATCTCTCTCTCTCTCTCTCTCTCTCTCTCCCTGTCTCTCTCTCTCTCTCTCTCTCTCTCTCTCTCTCTCTCTCTCTCTTTGTTTTTTCTCTACCTTTAAACTAGACTCCTCGAGACCAAAAAACATTTCGAACGAAATCGTGTGATTTCCGACGCGAAGCACAGTAAAAAAGGGATAATAATAAAAAGGACGAAAGGGTTGTTACGGTCGATCTTAAAAAGAGCCCAAGAGTTAACGTTAGACGAAGCAACGGTACAAGGTTGATGATAAAATATAATGAAAAGAACGGTCGGACGATAAAAGAAGTGAAAAGATAAAGCGACGGAGGAAGATATTGAAGTTAACTGATAGGACGACGAAATAGAGAGAAACGCGCGTGTGTGTGTGTGTGTGTGTGTGTGTGTGTGCGCGCGCGCTTGGGCGTAAAGATGTCATAAACCGCGTAATCCTTCGCGTAAAAAAGAAAAAAAAGAAAAAGAAATGAAAGAAGAAAACGTATCTCGTCGATGGATGTAAGTCCTTCGAAGGATAATCAATTTTTTCCTTGGTTCTTCTTTTTTCTCTTTTTCCCCCGTGACTCAAGAATATCTTTTAATTTGAAACGAAGTACAATGTGCAAGGATAAAAAAAAAAACAAAAAAAGAAAGAACAGAACGTACGATGGAAGAAGGATCGACGACGATGATAAATATGTATCCGCGGATCGATTGACATACAACGGATCGTCGACGATCGATTACAATCGATTAATATTTATATCGCTTGTAATCGACGTACGACGAAACATAAAGAAATTTCGAAGTGTGGGGGAGGGAACGAGGAGAAGAAGGAGCGTTCTTAAAAGATACGCTACAATACACCCGTATATATATATATATATATATATATATATATATATATATATATATATATATATATAGTACGAACGGTAGAATTAAACGCGAGATACGAATAAGTTCTGAACATAAAACAGCATTGAGAAAATTCTCGCGGAGAGAGAGAGAGAGAGAGAGAGAGAGATAGAGATAGAGAGAGATAGAGAGAGAGAGAGAGGTATCAAAATCTCGGCTATAATGAAGTAAATCGAGATGAGAGTGGGTGGTAGTGGGTGGGAGGATAGAGGGTAGGAGGGAGGGAGGGACGGCGATCTAGCTAAATCTTAGCGAGTAAAACAAGCTTAAGGAGCGAAATTGGTTTCATCTATCGTCGCTTAACGTGGAGTATAAGAGAGAGAGAGAGAGAGAGAGAGAGAGAGAGAGAGAGAGAGAGAGAGGGTGAGGGTGAGGGTGAGGCTGAGGGTGAGGGTAAAAGAGAGAGAGAGAGAGAGAGAGAGAAAGGATGAGAAGATGAGAAGAGAGTTTGCCGAGAAGGGAGAAGGATCGATGCAGTAATTTCAAGTCCTGTCTTTCTCTCCTCTTCTCCTCCCTTTATCTTATTCCTGAACGTTCGTGAGAGCGCAAGCTCACGAACGATAGAGAAAGAGAAAGAGAATGAGACATAGAGAGAGAGAGAGAGAGAGAGAGAGAGAGAAAATAGAAGGGTCGAAGAGAGGAGCCATCAGATAGCCTTGGCCTTAATATCCCTCTCAGAGGAGCTGCTGCTCCTAGAGACGAAATCCTAGGACAGCCCTTATAGTCCTGACTCTCTCTCTCTCTCTCTCTCTCTCTCTCTCTCTCTTTCCTCCCTTTTACCCAAAGCACGTATACATACATACGTACGTACGTACGTACGTGTTATTCAACGTCTGCTTATCCACGAACACACAAACGTTTTCGCACGCACACTATCTCAGAAAATCGCAAGCGCGATACCAGTCTAACGTTATCCTCGCTCAACATCAGGGAAAATCCTTGTGCAATGTCTGCTGGGCACAAAGAAAAGAACTTTTTCCCTTTTCCCTTTTCTTTTCTTTTCTTTTCTTTTCTTTCCTTTCCTTTCCTTTTCCTTCCTTCCTTCCTTCCTTCTTTTCCTTTTTCCTCTTCCTCTTCTTTTTTCCTTTTTTTTTTTTTTTTGGATAGAATCGAATTTGATAAGTCTATACAAGTAAAATTGCGAATTTCAATTTATGAGCTTGACATTAAAATATGATTATTATTATTATTATTATTATTATTATTATTATTATTATTATTATTATTATTATTATTGTTAGAGTATATCGGATTTTATCTCTCCTTTGATTCGACTCGTGAGTGTACCTTTAAAAAAAAAAAGAAAAGGAAGAAGAAGAAAGAAAATCCATTGAACCAATCCATTTGCAGTAGAATAGTTCCAATCGAATAAATTTATACACGCGTAATATAATCGTCTAGTAAGCGTTCTCTGTGCCTCTATCGAATTATTACAATACCGCTATACTTGCGAGAAGCTCTCTCTCTCTCTCCCTCTCTCTCCCTCCCTCCCTCCCTCTCTCTCTCTCTCTCTCTCTCTCTCTCTCTCTCTCTCTCTCTCACCTCCTAACGAAACCGATCCAAACGATATCCATATATAACGCCGGCGCGTAACGATTAAGCGCGCGTGCACTGATCTCTCACGCGACGATTCGGGCGATTAAAAAAGTTACGAGCGAGCGCGCTCGGGGATATAGCGACGATCGTTTCGATAATAAAAAAAAATAAATGTGCGCACGTTGATACGTTTAAAAATTTCCTTTCGTTCGTTTTAACCAACGTTCGAATATTCCAATGCGATCGATCCCTGTACCCCCCACCCCCACCCCCAACCCCCAACCATCGTAATTTTTATGCAACGGATTATCGGGAATGGCGAAGTAAGACGTAATGGAATAAGAAGTAAGTAAGTGGAAGTAAGGAAGAGTAAAAAAAAAAAAAGAAAAAAGGACGAAGAAGTACGAAGTAAAAAGTAAGAGAAAAATTATGAAGGAGGAGGAGGAGGAGGAGGAGGATGAGGAGGAGGAGGAGGAGGAGGAGGAGGAGAAAGAAGAAGAAGCGCGGCATCGGGAAAAGGAGCTTCTAAATGTTGCCGTAGGACGTTTGTAGAATTCTTTGGCAAAGCCGACCTCTCTCTCTCTCTCTCTCTCTCTCTCTCTCTCTCTTTCTCTTTCTCTCTTCTGTACGTGCGCGCGTTTCGCGTATAGAGCCGATAATCGCATTTTCTCATGAATCCGTAGCCCACGCCTCTTCATTTCGTAGGCGAAACATCCATCAAATTAATCCCTAGCGTAGCTGGCGCGCCGAGCGCATGCAAAGCGATTTGTTTGCGCACGTGATTGCATCCGCGCAAAGCTTTGCCTCTCCTCTCTCTCTCTCTCTCTCTCTCTCTCTCTCTCTCTCTCTATCTATCTCTCTATCTCTATCTCTGTCTATATATGCGATCGAACGAACGTTGGCTGTGCGTTTCTCTAACGGTAAAATCTCTCCTTCTCTCATATACAACACACACCATCGCTCCTGCGCTCATTCGTTCCGTTTCTTTGTTCTTCTTTCAGCTTTTTCCTTTCTTTCTTTCTTGCTTTCTTTCTTTCTTTCTTTTTCTCTTTTTCCTTATTTTTCTCTTTCATCTTCTTGCACTCTAAAATCTCTTCGATAAGAGACTCGCCGAATAAAATTAGCTCAACGTATACGAACTTTTATCCACATACAGCATACACACGCACAGCACACACGCGCACACACACACACACACACACACACACCATTTTCTTCTTCGAAAGACAAAACAGGAATAGAGGTATCCTTCGCTATCGATTAAAAAGGATTTCTAACGCGTTTCGTTCGCTCGATGTATTAGACAAACGTACGCGTATATATTAGAATGCTGATACAAAAATTGTTCGATAGCAACGTGACGTTAATCGAACGCATTCGGAGTTTTACTTTTACAACTCTTTCCCGTATCATCACGAGGACTCACGCTTCCCGAAACTCCCCGTTGATCTCTCTCTCTCTCTCTCTCTCTCTCTCTCTCTCTCTCTATCTATCTATCTATCTCTTTCATTCCCTCATATTAAGCGAAGCCGAGTAGCAAGCAGTAGAAGGCTGCCAGATGAAGGCAGCTTTGTAGAACGATATCGGTAAGTGGAAATCAGTGGTTGGGTGGCGCCTCCTAACCGCCGCCTCCTCTCTCTCTCTCTCTCTCTCTCTCTCTGTCTCTCTCTCTCTCTCTCTCTCTCTCTCTCTCTCTCCAGGACGTCGCTTTACGCTCCTGGAATCGCGTCTACGAGCTTACGATGCGAGCGATAGTGGGCCGTTACTGGGAACTTGCTAACTTCATTAAAATATTACCATCAACACCGAGTCCCATTGTTTTCGATCGTACTCCGTGTCTGACGCGTTGTTCCTTTTCTTTCAACGTAGAAACTCCGATCGTTCCTATTTCCTTCTCTTTTTTTCTTTTTTTCTTGCTCTCCTTCTACTTCTTCTATTTCGTCGTCGTCTTCGTCGTCGTCGTCGTCGTCGTCGTCATCGTCGTCGTCGTCATCGTCGTAGTTTCCTTCGTCATCAGCATCCCGTACGCGTTCACAGAGAGATAGAAAGAGAGAGAGAGAGAGAGAGAGAGAGAGAGAAGAGTCCACGTTCGACGGTACGGTAAATCCTGACACGGTGAACTCTAACACGTTCGTGTCGTAGCGACAAAAGAACGGAACACCGAACATAGTTACACGTCTACGTCGAGAACTACGCTCGTAATTCTTACACGTCTTGAGTCCGACAAACTCTTTAATGATCGTTCGTCTCTCCTTGGTATAGAAGCACGAGCCCAGCAAGAACGACTTTTTTCGTCCCTTTTGACAGTCCCTGTATATATATATATATATATCGGAGCGTGCACCGATTTTTGTCCGGTAATGCATTCTCAGACGTAATAACGCGCCCGTCGATCTTCCTCCGACGAGCCCAACATGTCGGACTGACATTTCGCGAGTAGACCTCACTCCTTAAAACTCAACTGAAAAGATTAAAGAAAAAAAAAAAGAAGAAAACAAAACGTACCAGTTAAAAGAAAGACACGTTCGGGATTGATACGAGGCTTACTCGCGACTCGAATTTTTCATTAATGCCCCAACTAATCCGGCTTGTTAATTTATCGTCCGACGTCATCCATAAAAAATTTTCTACAAAATATATACGTATGTGTATATGTATATATATATATATATATATATAGAGAGAGAGAGAGAGAGAGAGCGAGAAAGAAAGAGAAAGAGAGAGTGAAAAAAAAGAAAGAGAGAGAGAGAGAGAGAGAAAAAAATACTTCGATAAATTTTCCAAGACGTTTTTGTCGTAGATAAAAAGTTTTAACTACTCCGACGTCGGCAGTCAGAGGAATGACAAAGAGCTTTCAAACGATCCGACAATGTCCGCCTGACTGACGCAGGACACGAGCCCGTAAGACTTGTTTTCTTTCGACACCACAAACGACAGCGAACGTTTTAGATGTAACATAGCGGCAAACGGCATCAACGACGTATGAGAACGAAAGAGAGAGAGAGAGAGAGAGAGAATGAGTGTGAGTAAGAGAGAGAGAGAGAGAGAGGGAGAGTGAGATCATGGACCACTCACGTCGTACGAGGAAGCGGCTTCTCCTCCGTGCACACTTTTTGCCGCTTGTGTAATTGAGCCTGTCTCGTCCGACTACCGTCCAAATGAATTACGAGGCGCCGTCCGCGTCGTCCTCTTGAATTCCTTCCGTGGAAGCACTTTTACCATCCACCCTCCACCCCCCCCCCGTCAACCCTCCCAACCCCCATCTCTGTCTTTAACTTTCATATCGGTTACACCCAAAAAGTATCGTCCGAAGGATGTATCGATTCGACGACTACATCTTCTCTTTCGTCTCACAGTCGGGGAAAGTAAATTGTTAATCGTAAAGTTAATCGTTTTTTTTTTTCCAACTAAATAGAGTTCGAGATTAATCGTATCCGGTTTAACGAGAAAGGTTTCTTTCATAGGAAAAATCGATACCCCCCTCCCCTCCTCACAAGGAAAATAAAGTTTGATAGTTCAACCCGTACCAAATCTTCGCGCCAGTGTTCTTTCATCCAAACGCCATCTTAAGGATTTCAGAGAAATTAATATCGGTATGTACCGACAGTGCGATGATATTACCGACAGCGGGATGATATTACCGACAGTGCGATGATATTACCGACAGTTCAAAGTATTACCTACAAGTTTGATATATTTACCGACGAACGGTTCGACGTATTATCGACATCATTGATCTCGAAAATAAAACAAACAAATATCGCTTTTAGAATTGGTTAATTGCATTGTTACGTTAATTAACGACATTGTACAATACTACGCTATATTGACCGATCGCCATTGATAAATCTATAAAATAAGAACTGTAGTTTATCTTGGGATAATAAAGTTTCTCTAGGCGATCAATTTAACCGCGAAATCGTCCGACGTTCAAATGCCATGAAGAAAAAAGAAAAAAAGAACAAAAGAAAGAAAAAATAATTGCTTATCAAGCGTTCAAGTATTTACATTATTTTAATTATTAAGACGTTTTATCGGATATCGGAGAGCTTCATTTTAAGTTATTACCGTTGGGAGATATAATAAAATAAGGTATATATATATATATATATAACGTCGATTGATATCAAAGTATAATATTACAACGTAAATGCGTTAAAATAATTCGTAGGAACATCGTCAGAGATAATTAATTAAACACCTCGAATAACAAACTTTATTTACATTCACATCATAATATATCCATAACCGAAACCAGAGCGTATTCAAATATTGGTAAAATATTTCTAGACCAATATAATCGAGAACATATCTTTTACATCGTTAAGTCGTCTATTTATTTCTTCTTCTTTTTATTTTTCTTTCTTTCTTTCTTTCTTTCTTTCCATCTTCTTCCTCCATAAATACTTTCTATTTATTGTTGTTGTTTTCTTTTATTTTTTGCAAGCAACAAACGCCTCGACATCGTTTTTTAAACGTCACAACGCGGAAAAAAAAAGAAAAAAAGATTCTCTTTTCTCTCCTCGCGACGATGACGTAGGAGGATATTTTACGTCATCGATCTTAACGTTGCACATTTCGCGCATTTTACATATACATTTATATATATATATATATATATATATATATATATATACGCGTATATGTGTGTGTGTATGTGTGTGCATATATACATATATACGAATCATACACATACGTTTGAGCAAATAATATAAAAATAATTCTGAGGTACTCTCGTCTTCCTCGTAGTCTGAATTCCTTAACTAATTGGCAGATCACGTTTCTCACGATAATCTTCATTTATCTTGTGGCTCCCTTTCTCCTCTCTCTCTCTCTCTCTCTCTCTTTTATTTATTTTTTTTTTATTTTTTATTCCTCTAATCTTTTTCTTCTCCTTCTTTTCATCCCTCTTATTGTTCATCTTCAACGATCATTAACCTTACAAATGTTCTCATCATCGCCGTTATCGTCGTCATCATCGTCATCGTCATCGTCATCGTCATCGTCATCGTCATCGTCATCGTCATCGTCGTCAGAGTCGTCGTTGTTTTCGATTTACACGTTTTCTCTACGAGACAGGTTCTAAACCCGCGAACGATATTTAGGCACAGGGGAAGTCCTGATCATTTTTATTCCGCTGTGTGTGTGTGTGTCCTCTGTCTATTCTGCATATGTCTCTATGTGTATACAGTGTACGTATGTATGTATGTGTTTCTGTATATGACAAAGAGAAAGAAAGAGAGAGAAGAAGAGGGGGAGAGAGAGAGAGAGACTTATTAACCAACAATATTGCAACGATTTGTTAATGAAAATCGGTCTTTATTTTTCTCCCCTCTTTCTTTTTTCTTCCTTCCTCTTTTTTCTTTTCTGCCAGATAAATATTCGCGCAAATATTTGTTACAATTTCTTCTTTTTTTTTTTTTTTTTTTATTTCTCTCCCTTCGATTTTCATTTTAACCACACGACACGTTCCCTCGAGCAAGGCATCTTTTATACATTTGTCTGCATACATGTAAAAAATAATTCTTCGTTCAAGCCACGCTCTTTCTTTTTTCTTTTTCTTCCTCCTCCTCCTCCTCCTCCTCCTCCTCCTCCTCTTCTTTTTCTTCTTCTCGTCTCTAAACATAATCTATATACCCAGTTTCTCTTTTTCTTTCTCTTTCACTTCTATGTACGTACATATATATATATATATATATATATATATATATATATATGTACATACATATGTAGATATCTAAAATTTAATTAGAAGCAATCGCGTTTCACCGCATATCTCAAGTATTTATTATTATTATTATTATAAGAATTAGTAATATTATTAGTATTAGTATTATTATTGTTATTATTATAATTTTATTTTATTAATATTTTTGTTTATTTAT
>OU426864.1:1096468-1101468 GCA_911387685.1 Dolichovespula media | reverse complement strand
TGCTTTCTGATATAAGCCATAACGAAATGGTTCCATTTTTTCTTTTGCAATCAAAGAGATAGTATCTCGAAAGAGAAAGAAAAAAATAAAATTAAAAAAAATAAAACGAAGTAGGCAGATATAATGTAGGAACACAGTTGTGTCTTTTGCTATTCGCACTGTACACCGCAGCAGATTTGCATTAATTATGATATATATATATATATATATATATATATATATATATATATATATATACCGATAGATTTGTATAATGGGAGAAAATATAAATTGGATTTGTATATAAAACGCGTTTCAGCTCCGACTTCCTAAATCCTACGTGACAAATAAAAACATCTCTATAAGTGATAATAAAGTTCTATGAAAAGAAAAAAAAATAAGTAAACGATTACATGTCGCTGTACAAAAAAAAAAAAAAGAAACGACAAAAAAGAAAAAAGAGGAAGAAGTAAAAATACAGCAATTCCTTTCCCCCATCTATCTCTCTCTCTCTCTCTCTCTCTCTCTCTCTCTCTCTCTCTCTCTCTCTCTCTCTCTCTCCTCTCCTTTTTTCTTTTTTTCCTTGTTCTTCTTTTTTTCTTTATATATATATATATATATATATATATATATATTTTTTTCTTTTTTTTCCGTTTAAATATTTTTTTAATCAAAATTATACGCAAATATAAGACTATCATATCATTTTTGTGTGCAACTGAGATTACACAGAAACGGATTTTCTATTTGCTGCTTCCGGGTCGTAGAAGTTATTTTATACGGCAGGTCGATTGAAAGATATAATAAAGGCGATTATTATTATTACATATTCTTACTGTTATTTAATGAGAGGTATTAATGGAATTTTGCGCTGTTATCGACTGTACGATTTGAGCGTATATATATATATATATATATACATATACGTTGGATATTATATCTGGTAATAAATCGGTTCTTCGACTTCGATCGTTCGGCATTACGCGAAGAAAGCAAACATTTTCAATAGAATGTTATTATCAAAATCGCCGATTAATCAATCTGAAAGATCGAAGACGCGATATTATTACACCAGACTTCATTGACACGTTTGACGTGAACGTTCACGTAGCACACGTCGTTGAAAGTAAAAAAAAAAAAAAAAAAAAAAAAAGAGAGAAAGGAAATAAAAGGTAAGAAGAGAAAAAAAAAGAAAAAGAAAAAGAAAGAAAGAACCAAACAAACAAGGAAAAAGAAATATAATACGAACTGTTTCTCCCCCTCAAAAAAAAAAAAAAAAAAAAAAAAAGAAAAAGAAAAAGAAAAAAAAACTCGAAAATAAAAAGAGAACGAAAGAAGAAGCGATAATATAGCAGTCGTTTTGAAATATGTACGTTCGTCGTCATAGTCGTGTCCTAATAAGAGAAAAAGAAAAGCGTGTAAAATTTATCATACGATCCGAAAAAAAAAACAAAAAACAAAAAAAAAAGAAAAGAAAAGAAAAAGAAATTAAATTCGAAGTATCGCCGGGGAAAGATGTTATCATCTATTCAACTGGTGGGTGTGACCTGAGAAACGGTAAACGGCGTCACCTGGTAAAGGAAACATCTATTGCAGACTCTGACGGGCTTGGTATGCCCGTAACGCGGTAAAGGGACATTGTTGCTGCTACAACGACCGCAAAACACTTTACCGCAGTTTCTACAATGATGCCTACGCCGTACGACGGTAAATCCTGCCTGACAAGCCATGCACCTCGGCGCATCGTTGTCCGGCACCCACGCGGGTGCCCTTTCGACGCATTCCTCCCCGCGTTCCATTGCCGGTGAAGCTACAAATAAATTTAATACGATATCAAACGAATTGTTAAAACGATCAATAATATTAATATATACATACACACACACACACATATATATAGGCAAAACAATATACGGATATGACGGTCTAATAAATAAAATCTTGTATAAAATTGATTTCTACTTTGTTCGTTCGCAGGTGAGCTCTCCTCTTCGTCCTCGTAATCCTGCAACGAGTTTTGCCGATCGTGATTGCTGCTCGTGCCTAAAGTGTGATTCGTAACGACGGCCGCCTGATTACCATTGGCCGATACCAAATACTCTTGCTTCGGTTCTTCGTCCTCTACGGTTTGACTACTGTTCATAAGAAAGACGCACTTGAGTATATTACGAAGGTCCGATGCAAAATTCGTTTGTAGCTGATCGGCTACGCCGGCTATACAGACGAACAATCGATGGACGAGATCTTCCGAGGACCTAATGGATCATTTGAAAATCTATTTAGAAAAAGTGTGTATATATATATATATATATATATATATATATATATATAAAAAATATATATATATAAAAATAAAAAATAAAAACGTTTCGACGGATATATAATATCATTGACGTAACAAATGAGAAATAAACGTTGTTACCTAAATTTCGCTCTGATCTGATTTCTATTAGCTATCTCCGCGGCTTGCATAGCCAATGCTATCTCCTCGTCGTCCTGACAATCGCTCTGAAACTCGCTCGTTTCCGAACTTGAGTCGCAATAACTCGAACAACTGCTGCTCGAACCAACGGGCTGCTGCTGATCCGTTGTTTTCTTCTGCGACTGCTTTTCCTGATCGAAGGATCGCGTTGTTCCTCCTGTCATCACCGTCGATGAATTAACCAGTCTCGTGGTACGCGGAGGAGGCCTTTGTAAATTATTGTCCCTCGTATTTTCGAGCCTATAACATGTATTCGGTGACGTGACTACGGAGGACGATATAGTTTCCGTAACCAAACCGCTTTTGTCCGTTCTAGGCCCTAAACCGTCGTTCAACAGGTCGTTAGGACTCCTGTTACCAAGCTTCCTCTTCGTTTGTTCGGATCGATAACTCAGTCTTTCATACCTGTCGCGTTTCTCAAAGTCCTTTCGCTTCATACGAGCTATCTGCTCGGACCTAGATCTTCTGTGATCCAAAAGCTTTCTACTTTGAGGGGAACAATTTCTCGTCGACTTCGATATATTGTAATTTCGTTGTCTCGAGCTGTCGCGCGACTCGAAGTGTTGTAGCCTTGGGCTCGCGTGCGGACTGTGACTACCAAAATTTGGCATCTGTCTGGTGTTTTGGCTCGGATGCAGGCTAGCACCGAAGTTAGTCAATCGTGGATTCAAACACCTGTCTATCGAGTTTGACCTTGAACTTTCGGTGCTCGGGGTCGACTGAACACAGTGATTATTACCACCTCGCGTAACCTGCTGACATTTCTGAAGGCCTTTCTCGTGCTTCCGCTGATGATTGCGCCGTCTCTGTTTATTGTCCTCGCGTACCTTCCTAGCGACGACCTTTTCCTGAGCGTATCTCTCTATCTTGTTTCCCATTTTATCGATGCTCTGCGACGTTGACGGACAGTTCTCGCATTTAAGATCGCTCCAAAATTCCTTCCTCGAGGTCGACGCGTCTATATTCAAATTGAGATTTTCCCAATTTTCGGAATAATTCAATTGAAAGCTCGTCTGATTGGAGTCACAGAGCGGCAGGTGGCCATTACCGTAAGCCAAACCAACGAACTCCTCGTTGGTGCCGTCGAAATTCGACGATATCCTTGGAATGTTTTTACCAGAATCGTTGTTTCCCGAACTCAAAGGTGTCACGTCTATCGGATGATCCAAAGACGCGACGATGCCTTTCGAAGCTCTTATACCGCATACGCAAGAACTTTCAGACATGTTGGAATTCTTTCTTTTCGGTGAGTTTATGTTCGAACAGGAATAGCTGTTATTCTCCTGTGTGTCATCCTCTAAACCACGCTGCTCGTCGTCCTGAATCTCATTGGCGAATGTCTTCTTCTCCTCGGGACTTTTGTCGTACAAGCTCGTGTTCTCCGAGGATATTACCGTGCATATTCCTGAATCCGTTTGCTCGGATATTTCATTCTGACATTCGCCGTCCAACAAAAGATTCGAGAGAGTCTTGTTTGCCTCGGAGATGAGTTTCTTCGAGTCCAAATCCGGCAGAGAATTTTGAATGTGCACGGTCTCACCCGTAACATTGTTCTCGTGAGAGACCTGATTGAGTAGGTACTGACTTTGAAGAATCTCCACGTTTTCCGAGTCGGCGAGCATTTGAGAAATGTCAGGAGTGAGAAAGTTTTCCTCCTGCCTATTGATCTCGCTCGAACTTTCCAAGTTACTAAAAATACCGTCCTCGGCTACCACTATACCGCCACCACCACCACCACCACCACCACCACCACCACCACCACCACCATCACCTTCCTCCCTGACATTCTGAATTTCTTCTTTATTACCGTTCTCGCTCGATACCTGCTTTACGGTACAAGATTCGCGATTACACGCCTGTTGCTTTTTCTCTTTCGTACTATTACTTTGTACTATGTCACAACGCACATCCTCTCGAACACTTTCCCTCCCACCATTATCCTGTACCTTCAGATTATTATCGTTACGAACTACGACGTTATCACATCCATCCGTGGATATGTTGTTTAAGTCCTTGGGCCCATTTTCCTCGTTAATTCTCGTCCCTATCTGATCCCTCTCACGATCCTTCCTCGATCTCCTTTCCGCCGATCTTTCTTTATATTCGTTGTCCAAAGCTTCGACCGCATCATTCGCCACCTCGTCCATATTATTCCCCGTGTTACGCGTTACCGTATAGAAATCTACAATGAAGTCTTTACAATTAGGATAACCGGTATAAAAATTGTGAACGAATTCCTCGAGATCGGGTAAGTCCTGACACGTGGATTTTGTCGACTGGCCGATGGGACCCGAGGGTTCCTCGTTCGAGCACAATAACTTCTCCAGCATATAAAGTTCGCGATTGTTCAGAGTCCAAAGTAGTTCTTTTATCTTCAAGAGAAGAGTCTAACATGGAAAAGTAACACGATCATGTTAATCATTGAAACGCTCATCGGCATAAATTTACATCGTGTATTTATTTCAAAAAAAAAAAAAAAAAAAAAAAAAAAAAGTATAGATACGTTCGTTCGCATTAAACTCCTTCATATTTCAATTAG
>OU426864.1:1086468-1091468 GCA_911387685.1 Dolichovespula media | reverse complement strand
TAAACACCGAGAGAATTTATTTATTTACTCGTGAAAAAGTAAAAAAATAAATAAAACAAACTCGACGAGTCGAATCGTTCATTAATATTAATTGTTGCAATCTCGCCGTATAACCTAACGCATTTTATCTCTAAGAAATCATCGTACGTTTCATTATGAACATAGAATTAATTTTCTCCAAACCTTTCTATGCATGTCGGTTGTACTTTCTTCTGATGTCAATCTTCTATCTCCCTTTTATCAAAAAACGAATGAAGTTCGAGTTCGAAAGTTCATTACTGATGTCATGTCTCTCATAATCGTACGATATACAATACATATATATGTGTATAATAAATAACGTTATACAATGTTCATACGTATATAGTGTACATATGATATTCGTGATATCATCGATACATTCATACATCCATACATCCATACATACATACATACATACATACATACATACATACATACATACATACATACATACATACATATATATATATATATATATATATATATATATATATATATATATAACGAGATCTTTGTAGTAAACACTGTGTAAAATCACGTTGCCAAAGTTAATTCACGTGCATTTATTTATACAACGGAAACAACCTACACGTGTAGGTATGCAAACCAACCACGCTGGCGAGTATTTGCAGCATTCTCTGTACTAGGCGGTTAACGAGAGATAACCGGAAACGATTAGACTAATTTTCAACGTTGAACGTTACCTCTATATCAAAGAGTAGTAGTCGACCAATATTTTTCATCGAACGTTTGTTACCGAAAGGAAAATAAAAATTTGTCTCTTCGAAATTATAAACAATTATTCCCCAGAAACGGGAACGATTATTTATAAATCAAATATATCTTATCCTGTAAACCTTGCCAATGAATCAAAATCATTTCTGTTCAACTTTGGAAGATAACATCAGAGATTTGTTATTGATTATAATTGAGACGATAATATCGGTTAATTATAATTAAACGGAAAAAGAGATTATAGTCGGGTCATTGCAATTTCTGACGGATATATACATACAAACGTACGTACGTACGTACGTACGTACGTACGTACAAATCGAAGCTGGTAATAAGAACGATGACAATGGTAATAATCTTACTCCATTATGCGAGATTATGTACCCTTCCTCGAATCGCTCGTATCTAGGTCACGAGAAATACCAGAATCACTAACACAACGCACTCTCCTCAACTCGTATGTGTTCTCTCTCTCTCTCTCTCTCTATCTATCTATCTTTCTCTATTACATGGATGTACATTTCTCGGTACAAATGCATTATAACACGCGAACTAAAAGTCAACGACGATCTTTCCCAAAAATTCGTCCAATGTCTTATCATCCCGGTATATCGAGGATCATTTCAAACTAAAACAGAATCAAGATCAACGTCATGTATACATACATACATACGTAATAACCGAGGAAGAGACGATTTTTACGAGGGTGGATGGGTGGATGGGTCTTTACGATCGGTGAAAAAATAGGAAAATAAACGAAAGGAGAAATAAAATATCTATCCCTTCGTTCCCCCTTCCGTCCCAAAAAAAAGTTTTCCTTTTCCTTGAAAAAAAGAGAAAAAAAAGAAAAACTGGCACGACAAGAGGAGCCTCGTCGTATTTTCTCTGTGAAGGTTCGAAAGCGTACAACAAGGAAGTAATAAAACCGAACGTGTAACGAAAGAACGATCGCGTGACGTAATGGAAGACATTTTAACAAAAGATACGAATATAAGCAATTCCTTCCTGTTGCGTCGTACGGGAATCAGAATTTAAAGCAACGAGTAGTACTACGACGACGACGACGACGACGATGATGATGATGATGATGATGATGATGATGATGATGATGATGATGATGAAGACGACGACGATGACAATGAAGTTGCGAGCGTGTGCTTCGTAATTTTTCGCATAACTACACGCGAAAGCGAACGCAATTTTGCGAGAACACGACAGAGAACTGACTCCGCGTGGTGTGTTCAAATACCCATGCAAATTATTCTCTTAAACGTCCGACGATGGAAAATTGTAAGCGGGGGTAAGGGGACGGTGGTCGGGGGAGGGGGGAGGGGAAATCGGTGAAACGAAATAAGAACGAAAGAATACGAGAGTATAATGATCGTTATAACGAGTATAGTCGCACGTTATGTATTTACACGTCGATGGAGAAAAATCATTTTATTAAAAAAAAAAATAAATAAATAAATAAATGAAGTGGAAAAAAAAGTGGAAAAAGAAACGAAAGAACGGAAAGAGCAACGAAAAAGGAAAAGGAAAATTAAAGAAACGAAATGACTCGCGCGTGTGCATACGCTCGAGGTTGTCGCGTCAAAAGTTTTATTACGATTAAAGGAAACGTGACGGGAAGAGAAGGCTAAGATTTAATCATTTTCTTTTTAACCCGACCACTCTCTTTCTCTTTCTTATTATCTAGAATGATTTTCTATTAACAGAAAGTTAGGTACAATGTCGACATCGACGCGGATTAGAAAACAAATATTAAAAAGAGGGAAAACGACAGTGTCGTTTCGGAATCACATACATTTACGAGTAGAAAAGATGGAATTATAAATAATGTATAGAAAATTTAAAAAAGAAAAGAAAGCAAGAAAGAAAGAAAGGAAAGGAAAAAAAAGAAAAGCAGCCGTGTTAAATATTCAGTAAAAGTGTCTATGAACTTTTTTTAACCTTTTACATGTTTATGTGTATACGTAAGCGTAAGAACACGTGCACGTGTATGTACTCTTTCTCTCTCTCTCTCTCTTTGTGTGTGTGTGTGTGTCAGAGAAAGAATAAGAGTACGCATATACATAAGACCGAAGTGTCACGGTCTCTCTTTTATCGGTCGTTTAATTTTTTTTAAACGAGTACGCATTGTCAACAACGATGCGTTTAAATATATATATATATATATATATATATATATATATATATATATATATATATATATATGCATATACGTATGTATATAATAGGAATAAGCAGCAGGTTGCTTTTATGACCTTCGTCGTCTCCGTCCTCGAGCTTACATACGCCCGCCATGAAGAAAACAACGAGAGAAGAAGCTTGTTCGATACATATGTTTCTTTGTACATACGTCCCTTCTTCTTTCTCCTTTCTCTTTCTCTAGGTAGATGCGATATTCATGAGCGTCCTCGTAAAAAAAAGATATATATATATATATATATATATATATATATATATATATATATATATATATATATAGAGAGAGAGAGAGAGAGAGAGAGTGAGAGAGAGAAAAGAAGGAACAATGAAAGAAGACGAAGAGGACTCTCGATGAGAGCTTCTTTTCCCGATAAAAATCGACTTATCGATTTGCCACGATTCTTCTTTCATGATAAAATATATTACGCGCAATCGAAGTTACATTTAAAAAAGGAAGATAATAATAATAATTTATCACGACGTTTAAACGTTATGTACTTTTAGACGATAGGTAAAAACTCGGGGGACGTAGGGATGGGATTAAAAAAAAATAATAATAATAAAGGAGAGAGAGAGAGAGAGAGAGAGAGAGAGAGAGAGAGAAGATTAAAAAAACGAAGAAAAAGAAGCGAGAAAAAGAACGGACGACTTTTTAAAATCGTTGTACGTAAAGATGGGGGATCGGATAATAAAGTCGTTCCGTGCAAATGAGTCATCCCCAATATCGTTGACCCTTTCTAACCCTCAACGTCAATATGTGGATACATATATGTAGCTATATACGTACGTACGTACGTACGTACATACATACATACATACATACATACATACATATATATATATATATATATATATATATGCACACATATACATACAGAATTATATACATCCCTTCTCCACCGATCCCTCCCCTCTTTCTTGAGTCACCCTTATACGCGCGTCATGGTTACTCGTAAAACGTAGACTGTGACTCTCGTATTCACACTCGTGTTGTGTGTAGTCGAATGCTCACCCCTGCGTCAATCCCCTCTCCTTTTCTCTTTTCCTCATTCATATGCTCATAGCTAGTGATCCACTTAGCGTGACGTACTACCTCCCACCCTAAACTCTCTCTTCTTCTATCTATCCATCTCTCTCTCTCTCTCTCTCTCTCTCTCTCTCTCTCTCTCTCTCTCTCTCTCTCTCTCTCCTTCCTCCCTGTGCGTTGGCTTTTTTAATTAAAGCCTCTCTCACTCACTCACTCACTCACTCTCTTTCTCTCTTTCTCTCTTTCTCTCTCGTATGTCGAGCATGATAATTTACCAGACCGCGAGGAGAACCATTGGAAAATCATTTTTAGACGATATATTAGTCACGTTCATAATTCCAATGATAACGCGTGTCAACGTTGTAAATTTAGAAAATATCTGACAATGCTTACCAACACACAAATAAAATTTTCAAATATTAGATAACGCGATTACGTCGAATATATATGATTCAATTAAAATTCTTCGGAAAAGAAGGATCTCTTCAAAAAAAAAAAAAAAATAATAATAATAAAAAAGCCCCGTTCGTCTAATTTCGAGAAGAGAAAAGGAAAAAACAAAAAGAAAGGAGTACAGGGATTACTTGTACCGTAATCTACAGTTTCCTGTTCTCGTAACTCCTCGTATTCACGCGTTTTCTATAAAAGGATGATCGCTTTCTTTACAGGATGAAACCACAGACCGCAACCGTTATCGTGAGAGTTATCAGTCCTTTATTTCTTTTTTTCTCTCTTTCTTTTTTCGTTTTCTTCTTTTCTTCCTCTTCTTCTTTCTTTCTTTTTTCTTTTTTTTTTTTTTTTACATTTAATAAAAGATTTCGCACGACGATCGTACACCGTCATTGTTCTCGATATAATTAAAAGAAACGAACCGACGAAGGTAACGTAAGGATGATATTTTTGAATTGGTCGTGAGGAGGCCGAGTTTGTTGTATTTTTTTTTATTTGTTTTTGATTTATCGAAAGGAAGAAAGAAAGAAAGAGAAAAAAAAGTCAAGGCGAAAATCAC
>OU426864.1:1008968-1081468 GCA_911387685.1 Dolichovespula media | reverse complement strand
CTTTTGAGTGTACTACATTAACAAATAAAATAAAAATGCTTGTCTTTATACAGAACGGAATGAATAAGCGTCAAATTTAACGTATAACTTTATAAAAGAAACAAAAAAAATTATAAACATAAATTTATACAAAAATCGGTGATTTTGCATTCTTTATATATATATACACACAAATGTTCAATCTAAATCTGCATATAACTGTCCAAGAGATCTTTGACAAGAGATTCATCGTACCTTTCTGAAGAAGACACCTTAAAATATAAATAGGAAATTTAATTATTATCCATTATATACGTTGATTAAGCATATTTTTTTTATGACATACCCTGAACCGTTCCAAACACTTCAAAGTCCAATGATAAGATCTTAGACATCGTAATAGTCGTTACAAATTGACGAGAAATCATAAAAACAATTACCACGATTCAAGGAAAGACCTATCAATTTTTTAAACGTATTAAAAAAATGCTTCCTGTATAATTATCTGTCTTTTTTCTTGCACATCAAATACTGATAATACAGATTACAGTCCTCGTGTAAAATAATGATAGCATTTTGTACCTTCCTTACTTGTTCTGCAGATGGTGTCTTTTTCAACATCTATTTCATGTTAGTAGTTTATGGTCGTGGTGGATAGACTGCTGACAATTTCTCATGGTCAAAATTGAAGTAAATCACAGCAGCTGTTACAGTGTTCATAGTACAGTTAAATAAAATAAATATTATTTATCATGAATGTAAGTTAATAAATTTTATTTTTATGACAAAAAAAAGCTTATTATAATGATATCTTGAATTTTGAAACATTTTGTCTTTCAGGAACAAAACATTCCCATCGATATTAATGTTGCTAGATTGTTGGAATGGTTAATTAGTAGAAGACATTGTAAAAAAGATTGGTATTCAGAAGCTGAAACTATCAGAGAAAAGATAACCGATGCCATAAAAGACATGCCAGTTAGAGATGATGTAGCATGTTTATTGTCTACCATTGGTAATGATGAATCTTTAATGCGATTGTGTTCGTTATCCCTGCAAATTTTTACTTCTATATATATTTTTTACATTTATTCTCATAGACATCAATTATTTTGACTGCCGTAAATTGGTCGAAATTTTAAAGGAAACCGAAGCGAATACAAAAAATTTGTTCGGGAGATATGGATCGCAAAGAATGAAGGATTGGCAAGAAATTATGTCTTTGTATGAAAGGGATAATGTGTATCTTGCAGAAGCGGCACAAATGCTGATGAAAATTGTGAAATATGATATACCCAGTCTAAAGAAACAAATTCAGAAATTGCAGCAGATGCAAAATGTAGATTATTCTATATTGAATTAAGCATATTATAATTAATATATATATATTTCTATTCGTAGTATATTTTTACATATATAATTATATTCTATAGGATTTAGATAAGGAAACAGAAAAACATAAGAAATCTGAGAGAACGGCAAAAGGTGAATTCGATGCCCTCTGTAAACAATTAAATATTTCTGGAAAAAATATCAGAGTTGAATTGGCTGAAACTGCTAAAACCGAATTACCAAAAATTTGTACAAAGATAGCGGAAAAAGCAAAATCTCTCGGTGATATAGTTAATTTTTATGAAGCAT
The DNA here is from genome assembly GCA_911387685.1 of Dolichovespula media. Classification (NCBI taxonomy): domain Eukaryota; kingdom Metazoa; phylum Arthropoda; class Insecta; order Hymenoptera; family Vespidae; genus Dolichovespula; species Dolichovespula media. The sequence continues at coordinate 1,079,848 of OU426864.1, read as the reverse complement.
ATATACAATTTACAAATGGGAAAGAACTTAATGAAGATAGTATGAAATGTTTAAAATATGTGATAGGTATGTCAACAAAATTTAGAAGTATATATTCTATACGAACGCTTAATCAAAAATATTACATTCTTTTTATAGCAAAAGGAAACACTACAGCAGCAGAATTTCTACAAGAAGATTCATCGCAATTGACATCTGACTCTGATTTCAATATCATTGTTGTAGATGATAGTAATGAGAAACAAACAGATGACACTTATGACATAAAAATAGAAAGCGATGATTCTTACGCGGATAACATCACGTGTGTGAGTTCTGATGTAGAGTTGATATGTTTACAAGATGAACTAACAGTAGACTTTCCCACTCCGACTATTCTAGAACATCAAACAATGATAGACTTCATGAATGATTTATTGGAAGTAAGATTAACAACTAATTCAATACACTTAAGTTGTCAAGTATTCTAAAAAGAAAAACTATAAACGAATATACGTATGTTAATTTCTAGTTGGAAGCATTTTTGAAAATGCGTTTGTATGAATTTCAACAAGAAAGTAAAGAAAATTTGATGACCTTTAGTCACATGCAACAGGCATCAGAAATTATTCAACTTTCTAATTTACAAAGTGTACAAAGTATGTTAGACAGAATGCAAAATATTATTTCTGACATGTCCGATAGCAAATATGAACATTTATACTCTATCAGAAATCTTCCAAGGTAAATAATATTTATATAATTTAAATTATATTTTCCTAATGTATTATACTTCTCCTTCATTTATAAATGAATAATATTTATTTCAGTTATGCGGATACATTAACATTATCTCTAGAACGAAAATTAGCTATAGTTGAGAGGATGTTAAAATATCAAGAAGCCTGTATACAAAAGAGAAAAGAAGCGGAAGAACGTATGATAAGTCTGCAGCCTCTATTGAATCATGCGATACAAAGAATGAAAGAATTACAAACCGAGGTATTATATGAAATTATTATGATAATGTCTTTAATAAATACACTATGATATGTAATACTTAAAACCACCTTACGTTTTTACAGATAGAACTAGATATTTCAAAGAAGTATCAAGATAGAACTGTGCACATAAGAGGAAGTTCTATTTTGTAATGATCATTAAATTATACGTTAAAGTAAAACTTAGACGGAATAATATACACACAGTTCGTTCTCCGAACTGTTAACTCGTGAAATAAGAGTAAACTAAAACAAAAATCATATTTTATATGTTCGTAATATAAATTCCTGAGGTAAACGTTGCCGTTAATAGACGTGAAATCTGTAAATACATTATCGAGAACAATTATGCCGCATTATGAAATCTATCTTTGGTTTAGCCATAACCATTTTCTTAATAAGTATTGATACAGTACGTGAAACTACATTATCATAAAAAGATTTTGTACTAGTCTCCAAGGCGATGAAGTACAAACAGCCTTTGTCGTTGGACAAGGATAGCGGCGCAAGCATTCTGCTAATGATCTATCACATTCGCACAAACGTTGTGCACACGATCCCGATCCTCCCCATTTACCATGCTCGACGGCTACAAATCATAAGAATACTATTTACCATGCCATCCACTATAATTTAACTGAAGTATAAACTAATGATATACCTACCACAAACAGGTTTGTGACCGTGATAACATCTCCAATAATAGGGTGCAATATATTCCATGAATATAGGACATTCTGTGGCATCGTAGCACCAATCATGCATTTTGCAACACCTAAAAGAGTAATATTCTTCGTTAGGAAAAACAACGACGCTTTGATCGATATTACGAAATGAAGGATATAATACCGATCGATCCCATCAATGACATATCCAGACCCTAAGAAGCCACAATAACAACCATATCCCTTGTATACCAAAGGATTACATCCTGTGGCACAAACTACCATATTGTAAAGATGAATGACACCTCTCTTAAATCTTGTATGATTCGTAAGTTCACCACCGCTTTTAATTACAATCATGGATTTGTATATATCAATTATTTACGTTTAAACGATAAATCGACTTTTGCATCGTCATTGAAAACAATATATACTTACGTCGTTTTGTTGTCGGCTTTCGTAATATTCTTGGCAACATCGTAAAGCGACGATAAATCAAGGTTTAAACTTTTATTCGTATTTATCGAAGATCTCAAATTTTCTAGATCTTCCGTACGTTCCACTCGTTGATTCTCTTCGCGCCAATCAACGATTGGCCCCCCTCTTCTGACACTTCTTGTATCGTCGCGATGAACTCTACGAATTAAGCCAAGGCTCTTGTTTCTTATTGTATATGGTGTTACATTAGCTGTACAGATAAAATAAATTATTATCGAAATATAATAAATATAATAAGATTGTTTATGTATATTCATCGATTGGAAAACGACAGAAATAATAAATCAAAAATATATTTCATCCGTATTCCATCGTAATTTACTTTCAGTCTCGAACATTTTACGCTTTCGTGACAATCCTATAGAAATATCAAAGGAATCGCATCGCGTGAGTAATTTATTCGAGATCTGTTAAGGTATAAAAGTAAATCGGAGCTCATTCAGATTGAAATTATACCTCTGTAAAGTTTCTAAATAAAATGTACGCGTGTCGTTTTCCATCGCATTGCCCCTTTTCAGACATTAATTTAAATTACCTGGTACATACATACCTCGAACTTCGCAATAAAAGACGTTAATAATTATAATTAATTTCAAAGTTAAAGGCAAAATACTTTTACGCTTGCAAGCGAATCGCTTTGCTATCGCGCCGAAGGACAGATCAATTTCTGTTAGATCCATCGGATACGTTTTTATCGTAATTACAAAGAGAGAGAGAGAGAGAGAGACGACGACAATTTCGAAACCGATTCGCGTGTCTCTTCGTGTCATCTACCGATAACTTCGAATTTTTTCGGCATTTCACCATTTACGATTATTATCATAAATTACACGTAAATATTACAAATAAACATTACACATTGTTCATCGACTCAATTCATCCTTACGAGATCATCATCGTTATTATCAAACAGTAAACTCGTTCGAATTAAAAAACGAAGAATACAACACTTGTACACTTATTCGTACGACTCCCTCGTAAAAGGATAAACACCGATATCATTTTTTTTTTTTTTATTTTTTCTTTTATTTTTTCTTCAAATATCTAACACTCGATATGCTATAATACTTCGATCGTATTGAGTACTCGCGCGAGTCCTCGATTCTCGAGAGAGATTATAATTTTTCTATTCGAACCAACAGGTCTACAGAATTTTTCTCTCTACTTGTCTCTTCTCTACTGCAGAGCCGGAGACTTAATGGTGTGATCTGAAATAGTAGAGATCTATCTACCAGGTGGATGACTTTCTCCTTCCACCAAACTCCCGACGGAGTGTGCACCAATGCGTTGTTAACTTCGACCGTTTCGTACGTCTCCATATATCGGATAAACTTGTTCATCTCCAGCGTACCAAACGGGGAGCGTCTGATGTTGATGCTTTGAGAAACCTACTGTTACACTTTCGTAGTAAGTTGAAAAAGAAGGAGCTCGGTTCTTCCGCGATCCCCGTTTCATACGTTCATTCTCTTCGGCTTCACTCTCTTGACGGGCTCGGGTCAAAGGTAATCTTATATTTTTCTCTCTCTCTCTCTCTCTCTCTCTTCTTTCCTTTTCTTCTTATAATAATACCTGGACGTTTCGTTCCAGTAACCCGAAAGATCAGAGTGCGCTTAAAACTAGATGACAAGCTTGTTAGATTAAAAAGATCTCGCGATTTTAGCCGTTACCTTTTTTTTTCATTTAGTCTGACTTTCTTCGAGAACAAAGATATTGTCGATTAATTTTTATTTTATATATATATATATATATATATATATATATATATATATACAACCGTGGAATTTCGTTGTATTAAATGAAGAAAAAAAAAATAGTTCAATACGCCATTCTCTCACGATACATTTATACGTAACGAAGCACTGGTTCAGGAAACGTATTGTAAATTCCTATCAACCGACCCGATTTGGTCTGCTAATTCATAGGATCTATATTCATAAAGTCAACGTGAGAGAATACAGTATTGTTCCGTAGATAATGAAGAAGATATATTACCATTAGGAAAATAAAATGATACGGATACATTGTGTACGTAACAGTTGTAAAAGCATGGTTATTTAAACATGCAAATACGTTTAAACGTATTTCAAACGTGTACTGCCTTTAAAATGAAAGTTTAGGCAAGTGTTAACGGTACATTCTCACGATCAGTAAGCGTAAAGTGTTTTACGCGTACTCGCCAATCTGGGTAATTAGAACGAAGAAACGAAATGTATCGAAAATAATTTTCGTTGTTGACGATCGGTGCGAGTAACGTATATAATGTGACATGATTTTTCACATCTGACACGAGCCAACGTCACATTTAAGCTTTACGTTGTTGTTTTAGACTACCGTCCTTCCAATCTCATAATAATTACTACTATGACGGATAATAACGTCGCGTCGCTCGGAATGCAATGGTAATTGCAATCGTGGATTGCTCCAGGTAACGCGTTATGACGAAAATATAAACATCGGGTTCTAAAAAAAGACATAATTAGTAACAAAACTTTCGAGTTTCCTATCATTTTTCTAATCGTTACGCATAATTATACTAAACGATGTAGTATTCTTACTTCTTCGTATTAGAATACGAGAAGATTATTTTATTTTGCATTTGTAAATACAAAATTCTATATATATATATACACACACACACACACACACGAAATCGTCAATGGCCGACACTTTATACATGGCCTATCTGCGTAACGAGGCGCATCGTACCGCAACTCTACAGGGTACATCGAAATTCCTTACACACTTGGACTCGTATTTTCAACTGTGCAACAACTATATAAGACTATATTCAAATATATTTATCAATCTTATCTCATAGAGATTGTATACCGTGAGAAAGAAAAAAACTAACGTAACGGGCTACGAAAAGATGAGAGAAATTCAAAGCGAAGGGGGGGAGAGAGAGAGAGGGAGGGAGAATAATAGACGAAATTAAATCTTATGTTACTTGACCTAAACTGTATTAATTAAGCCGATATACTTGTATGTATTCGTCTATATAGTAAATTAGAACTAACATAAATACATTATTAAATAGGCTTTAAAATAGTCATACATAAATATAAGAAATGTAATCTATAAATTAATTCAGATTTTGTTGTTAACTATAATTACCAAGCCTAATTACAGATTCCATACCACCGTAAACTATCGTAGTTCCATTGCTGTCCAACGCAACGACTGGTTTATTTACATTGAAACTATCTACTACCTATCGAAAAAGGCAAATAATAAAACAACATAAATACGAGCTGAAAGAGTTAATAGCTAACCTTTTGTTCCTTTATATTAATAACTTCTACGGCACCGGTACCAGAACCGCCAGCAAGTATATGATCACCATAAGGATCTCCATCAAAGTATTGAACGGTATAAAGGAATTCGCCCTCCAAGGTGGTAGGTCTGTTACGTGGTTTTATTGTCTCGATTAATTTAGCGCTCATAAAATCCCAAATTTGGAGACTTTCACGAACGACCCAAGAACCCGTCAAAATGTGCGATTCCTGAAAAAAGGAAAAGAATTATATATATATATATATGTTCGAAACGCGCTTGTATCATTACTCGTAAATCAATCGCATCGCCACAGATGTGAGGCCCTCTGATCGTTTTAATGGATCCATCACCTTCTCTGATATCCCAAATCTAAAAAAAAAAAAAAAATAATAATAATAATAATTCGATGAGACACATCGCAATTGACTTTGTAACTTTAAAGGGACGTGCACTTTTATGACTTTATTGAAAATTTACTCTGACTGTATCATCCCAGCCTCCTGTAATAATCACATTCGTATAAATGTGATGAAACCTCGCAGCAAATATTCTCATAGAATGAAATCTCGTGACACTGTGCATCATGTTTTCCTCAGTTTTTTCATACGTCAGTATCGGCTAATGAAATTTTTATTATTGAATCGAAACAAAATAAAAAATATATTATTTGTAATATATATATATATATATATATTACAAAGAGAAAAAGAGGACGAAATTTGATTCACCTTCGCGGTTTCGGAGTCATAAATTCTAACAGCTGCATCTTTGCCACCAGAAACCAAATAATTCCCATCGACACTAAGATCTATCGCATTAACTTCGTTCTTCGGTTCTAATCAAGTTTTCTCGTTATAAATATATATGTATATATATATTCGCGTTATATACATTCGATAATTGAATATATAAATATTTATATATATATATATATATATATATATATATATACACACACCTAAAATAAATTTGTTAATTTCGTTTGTGTCCGTCGTACATTGAAAAATATTACCGCATGCGCCAGACGTATAAAAAATATTTTTTTTTATCGGATGAAATCGGCAGCTCATAATTGGAAACGAAGTTTCCATGCCGGCTCTCAATGTTGCTTTCAATTGCGCAGTTTCGCCGCTCCGAATCTACGAATAATAAAATTCAATTTCTTTAATATAATATATATATATATATATATATATATATATATATATATAATATATATATATAATATATATATGTAGATAACTACTTAATCTATCGAGTGAAATAAAAAATATTTATATGTAATATTATATACTTGAATACCGCCAGTTCCGAAACACGCGATTATGATCTCGCCATTCACAGAGAAACGTGCACAGTAAAGACCGTTAAAACTGTCAGGGAAACGAACCTAAACATCGAATAGATTTTTTTTTTTTTAACTAAGAACAAGATCGAAAGATTTATTTATAAATAAACCTCATGTATGACACGGCAACGATCTTTCGTCGATGAAATGCTCATTCTAGCTTTTTGGAGCCAGGTATAACGTCTTTCTATTTCAGCTTGCGATATTTTTCTCTCGGTTAAATAATCCATTTTCAACATAGTAGCGGGTATTTCTGTTACATTCTTAAATGACGAAACAATAACTTAAAACTATCCTGTTTGTTAATTCCGCGGAATCTCGTAATATAATTCGAATTTTATAGATACTAACGCTTCTTTGATCATCGACATCCGTCGTCGCCTCTGCAATATCTTGATATTTTTACAATTCATTAAGTATTCATTTTTTAGTCATTTACGTATTATCTCTTTGTTAAAAAAGAAAAAAAAAGAAAAAACCCAAAAGAAAAAGATTTCAATACACGATCGAAAATAAGTTTGAATTTTTACGAACCAGAATTAGATTGACTTAAATCTTCCTGTTGTCGATGATGACGAGGACGATTCACTCGATGTTTGCTACTTTTTTCAGTTTTGTCTTTATACATTTTTTTTTTTTTAATTAAATAACGAAATTTCGCAATGATGTTTGTTAGAGAAATATATATATATATATATATATATATATATATATATATATATATATATATATATATATATAAAAGATTTATTGATCGAGTATTTCAAATTTTTGTTCAACGTGAAGTTATCGTTAAAATGGATTTCGTATCGATTGTAACTTGTCGTCAGACTTTTCGATTATCGAAAATTGATGTTACAGCGCCATCTCGTAACGAAATATATATATACGTATATGTATACCATCGGTCGATGGTTTCGTAGTAAATAATTGTAAATTTAATGGTAGGAACTGTTCAACAGTTTACGGATGACTTTTAAATGTTTTAATACTTTAGTGTATTAACATTAAATTATCTTTTTAGATTATGTAGTATATTATATTAAGTTTACTATAAACACTAATATAATCCAAAAAGCTAATATCTTTTATGTCAATATTCTTATATTATCACATTTAAAAATAATGATTTCAATAGTAGTATTATTTAATAAACAAAAACGTTTAATACAAATGGTACCTGACTGCTATGATATTTGTGCAAAATCAAAATCTAACGGCTTAAGCAATTACAATGGTATTTGTAATATAAATACTTTTCCTCCAACATTTGCTTTACCACCTGGCAGTAGCATGAATATTTTTGACAGATCCACTAAACTATTGCAAAGAGAACGTGCTGCGAATGCTTCTGATGTTAAATTGTATGATTATATTAAAGATGAAGTAGGATACAGATTATCAGATAGAATATTTGATATAAAGAGGACTTTTAAAAGAGCTCTAGATTTTGGATGTGGTCGTGGCCATGTCTCCAAGAACATTGTAAAAGAATCCGTAGAAGAATTAATTCTAACGGACATGAGTCAAACCGCATTAAATCAAGCTGAAACCAATGAAGGAATTAAAGTTGAAAGGAAAATTATCGATGAAGAAGAACTAATATATAAACCGGACAGTTTGGATCTTGTCATAAGTTGTTTAAGTCTTCATTGGGTCAATGACCTGCCTGGATGCTTTAAAAGTATTAATAATTGTTTAAAACAGGATGGAGTTTTTATGGCTGCAATATTTGGAGGAGAAACACTATATGAATTAAGGTTAATCGATTAATCTTCTTGTTAGTATAAACATTATTTTTACATATATTTTGCTTGTTCTTTCCTTAAACTCTGGTATCATTACTAGAGGTTCTTTACAATTGGCAGAATTAGAAAGAGAAGGAGGAATTTCACCACACATTTCTCCCTTTACGGAAATTAGAGATATTGGAGCTTTATTAACACAAGCCAATTTTACTATGATAACTATTGATACAGATGAGATAGTAATAGGATATCCTTCTATGTTTGAACTCATGTGGGATTTGAAAGGTACATATATTCACCCATTAAACAATTCGATATTAAAAATGCTAATGGTACTTTTGAAAACGATTACTTTACGATATTCTTTTATTTATTATATTGTCTTAGGAATGGCAGAAAACAATGCGGCGAGAAATCGTAGACTTCATTTAAAGCGTGACACTTTAATGGCAGCTGCTGCTATATACAAAGAGTTGTATGGAAAAACTAGAGAAGATGGAACTCCATATATACCTAGTACATTTCAAATTATTTATCTGTTAGGGTGGAAACCACATCCGTCTCAACCGAAACCTCTTCAAAGAGGTACAGGTCAGGTTTCCCTTAAAGACTTGCATAAACTTGAAGAAATAATAAAAGATAACACGCAAGTAAAAACAGATGAAGATAAATGAATTTGTAAATATGTATACGTATAACAAATGAAATATTCGTTAATATAATAGCATCTGTTTGTATTAATAATGTATATAAAACTGTTTAAGCGTTTAAAATACATATATCAGTGTAATTAGGAATGATATATACAGATAATTCATTTAAAATAAAAAAAATGTATAAAGCATATGTGATAAATACATTATTTTAAATATTATCATTTAAAATACAAGTATCTTTCTTTGTTTCTAATTATTTAATCTATATAAAGTACTTGTTTTTTTTTTTTTTTTCTTAATTTTTTTCCTTATGCACTACTACTCCTTTTTGTATAAGCTCAGGTATCTCTACCGCAAGCCATGGTCCGAGCTACAATTTAGAAAATATAATCAATAAAAAGATAACTCATCTGGTATAATAATACATTATGACGTTAAACTATAAATTAATATTTAAAAAACATACACCAAGAGCCATAGCATGAGCAATACCAAATTTTGGTACGTTACGTGCCCATAATGGTTTAAAGTGATCTGTTAAGCAAATTTTTCCACCTCTATACATCTTTGCTGTTTTACCATCCAATTCTGGTAGTGCGATCTCGGGCGCTGTCGCTGGATACGTCACAGGTATCTAACAATTCCGTGATTAAACAGTGTCTATTAATTAAACATTCCTGTTCCACTTAAATTTTACAACGGCATTATAAGAATATTTAATATACATTAAGGTAAAGTGAAATACTAACATCAAATTCAATTTCGAATTCATACTTTAAATAATTTTGCATGTACCAACATTTTCCAAACCACCTTGTACCTTCTTTATTCGATTCTAACCTAAACCAATCATTGTTCGATTCTTTATTGTTTTTGACATACTGTAAGAAAAAAAAGAGAATGTTTGTATTAGTAATATTATGAATGTTTCAAAAAATATTATTTAAGATAGCTAACATATGGAAACTCATTTGTAGAAAGTAGAATTACCGTAATCAATGCTTTATATTCTTCTTTTAATCGTTGTACCCACAAATTTTTGTCCCTAGGACCAGCTTTTGTTTGTAACGAAGGAATACCACTTAATGTTTTATTTGTTACTTCATCCTCCATTTTAATTTACAATAAAATAAATTAGTATTACGGTCAAATAATTATCGATTCTATAACACCATATCGATTATTAAGCGCCATCTGGGAAGTGACCTAACATACTTCCGTGCAAACAAAAAATGTATTTTTTTACTATCAATATTAGCATTGAAAACAGATTTTTTTTCGTAAATATATAGATTCGTTCTAATATCTTAATTAGAGATTTTTTTTTCGTGAATGTTAGGTGAACAATCTTAATGGCTGAGTATTCAATTTTTTAAATGTGGGCTTTTTATTTACATAGCAATATCTTTACATATTAAGACAATACATAATTCTTTAATTGCTAAATAATGAAAACTTCTATAAGCTGTTATATGGGCTTTTATAAGTTACGAGGAATACTATTGCATGTGTAATTATTTATCCACATTATAATACTGTTACCTTTAAAACACAGTTCCTTTAACATATTGATTAATAGGTATACACCATCGTTATAGTATATTATTATATTATTGAAAAAACAAGATATGTTGTAATCTAAGTTACTGTCTCTTAGTATACAATAACGAATATCATTTAACAATTTTAATTTTATTAGGAAATACTTTCTCGATTGGTTTCACTTCTCCAAATCTAGCTTTTCTCTTCTCTATTCGTTCTTCCAATTCAGCCTAAAAGGAAAAAAAGATTATTTTTTTAGGTAATTAATATTAAAGGAAAACAAGATTATTAAAAATATTCTTGACCATTACCTTATCCATTACACTAGAAACTGATGTTCCAAATCTTTCTGCACGTTTCTTTAAGACCTCATAAGTTGTGTGCTATGTACATATACGTATATTTAAAATAATATTAAATAATTATTTGTAATACAAAATAGCAATTGAAAATTTTATTTGAAAGTAAAACTTACTACAGGAGTTTTCACAGATGCAGCTGATTTGTTATGTTGATTATTAACGCTAAATCTTGCTGATCGAGCTTCCTTCTTTGCTGCTTCTGATAATGGTAGTCCAAATTTTTTTGCTCTCATTTCTAATCTCTATTATATATATATATATATATTTACATATACATAAAAAAAATAAGAAACATCAATTGTTAAGTTATTATAACGTATCAACATAATTTTATATTATAGATTTTTACCTCCTTGGTACCAAGTAATGATAATTTTATAATTTTTTTCTCAGGAGATGCATTTTCTGAAGATTTTGTGTCATTATCATGTTTCTCCACTTCATCCATCTTGACATCTTCAATCACAGGTTTACGATTTAAAACTATTTTTTTCGTATTACCAATATTACTTTCTACCGACAACTTTCTTTTCTCATTGATCTCTTGTGAATCGGGTTTACTTGATAATTCTTCTATTTCTTCATCCTACATATTACAATGAAATTTTTACGTATCGTTTAAAGAACATTTAAATATGATAAGAATATAACATTGCTATACGTTTATTACTTACACCAAGAACAGCATCTTCATCCAATATTTCCTCTGCTGTTTCATCCAAAGATAATGCGGAATCTAAAATATAGAATGTAAACGTACTTACATATATACTTGTATCTAAGAAGTTATATGTAATATTACTTACCACCATGTATCGCTAGTTGAAGCCTTTCAACCAATTCATTTTTATTTCCTGTTGTAGGAAGTCCTCTTTGTTTTAATTCTACCTTCAGATTAGCAACCTCATAAAATAGACATATTTATTTATTGGTTCGTATTATAAATTAATAATTAATGCATTTTATTGACAATAATTATGATGATATAAACTTTTATTTCTAAAAAATAATATTACATTCGGCTGTAATATTATACCTCTTATTCGTAATGACGTGAATAACAAAATAAATTTTAATATGAAAATTAACGCTTCTAATAAAAAAATAGATTAGAATAAGATAAAATATTAAATATGATTTAATCGGCTTACCTTCATTTTCGAGAGCTCAGTCAATCCTTTTTCATAAGACGAATCAGCCATGATATGTCTCCCTTTTTTTTTTTTTTTTAATTTAAAAGAATTATCAAGTAAATTACAAATTCGTTATCATCTCATAAAACACATTCACTATACTCGGAAATTAATAGAATAACATAAAAATGTTAATGATTATTCAAAATAGCTTACAATGAAAGACGTAACTGTTTTCAATGAAATAACCGTAATCGATCGATCAAAACTTAACCAAAACTATGAATAGAGTACTACTGAAAGTTGATACATAAAATAACAAATTTTTAAGTTGGTAATATATAAATATATATACGTGCATATAATATAAAAATATTTACTCTAGCCACAATATTTATTATCAAGATTCAATTTATAAAATTTTAAAAATCCTCACATTTTCTTTTGTGGTTGAGACCTTAATCGATTAGGCGATTATATGAGATATATATGAAGAACCAATCAAATTCTAATTAGTCAGAAAACATTTAATGATTGGTTGTTTAAAGAATATTCGTATTTTCGCTATTTGTGATTTTCAAAAACTACAAAAGTACTTTCTAATGGACTTTTAATTAACAATTATAAGTAAAATTGTAAAATATTTAGTATATATGTATTTATTTGCACTATATTTTTATTTTATTGTATCGTTTAATACATGTAAAAGAATTTTGAATAAGGACCAATCAGAATACGCCAGGTCTATTTCCGGATTTTTGACACTATCTAACGTGTATAAAAGTGGTATGAAGTTTTGTCCGGTGTGTGCTCAAAGAATGTGTTAAAATAATAATTGTTCGAATTAAAACATATAAATCCAATAGAGATTATTAAGTTTCAGAGCTGCTACTTAATATACGCCTATTTAATTAATTCTTATCGTACGTATTTTGTATATCATTATTTTTCGTAACCTACTAAAGCGGTATTTGATTTCACAGATGTATAACTTAAGTAAAAAGTCTTTATTAACGTCAAACTAAACGATCTATTAAATTTTGCAGAATATATCATTTATAAAAATGGATATTAAACTGTGGTTCACTATTACTGTAGTTCTTAGTATGGTATCCTTTATAACAGCTTTAAAAGAAGGAGAATGCGAAGGTAACTTATTTTTATATATTTCACTTCTATTTACAATTAATGCATTATCTTTGGTTACTTATTTTTTTTATCTTTTTTTTTATAGTATGTGTAACTACTGTAAATAAATTTGTTGAATCTTTAACAAATGATATTAAATCTGATCCCAAAAAAATTGAGTCAAAGTTCAAAGAATTTTGTAAAACTACAAAGTCAAAAGAAAATAGATTTGTAAGTATTTCTACCGTACAAATAATCTTTATATAAAAGCGTACAAGTATGAAAATAATCTTGCTTGTATCTTAGTGCTATTACCTAGGTGGTTTAGAAGAATCTGCAACAGGCATTTTGGGAGAACTTAGTAAACCAGTGTCTTGGTCTATGCCTGCAGATAAAATATGTGAAAAATTGAAGAAAAAAGATCCGCAGATATGTGATCTACGATATGGTATTTATATATATATATTTTTTTAATTGTATATTATAAAATATTTCATGAAATGTTATCGTGTATTAGAAATAATATTAATTAATAATAATAGTAATCGTGTAATGCTCTGCTATTGTTACAGAAAAACAAATAGATCTTAGAACAGTGGATTTGAAAAAGTTAAAAGTAAGAGATTTGAAAAAAATTTTGAATGATTGGGACGAGTCATGCGATGGATGTATAGAAAAGACAGACTTTATTAAACGGATTGAAGAACTTAAACCTAAATATTCAAGTAATTCTAAGACAGAGCTTTGAAGGGAGCTCTAAGATATAAATAAGTAATTAAGATATCATAACTCAATTATGCATTATTCTGTTTGGCAGGAAAAATTAATAGCAATATTTAAAATATGTGTACATTTAATATTTATGTGTACTTTGATATAATTTCTTTTTGAAAATGTTTGATTTGTGAAAGAACATTAGAAATTATTAATTTATATTGTTTAATATTGTATTATTTTTTTTAAACAATTACTCAGTTTTGTGGTCATCATAGGACATTTTAAGACAAATTAAAAATAACACGTTAATTATTTAATTATTTTCATTTTTTCTCTTTCTTTGATGAGGCTAAAAATGAATATTAACTAAGATTATCAGATGGTGCTTCATTTATACAATATTTATAGATATAATTTTGGAATGTAAGTTTTCCAAATTGGAATATTTTATAATATTTCTACTTTTCATTGTCCTTCCTCTAATAGTCTGATACAATAAATATCATCTTCATGTAATGTACACATCACTATATTTATAATAAAAAGCTATGAAACATATAGGATATGCCAACAGAGGAATTTCCAAGGATCTCAAATTTCATGAAAATTTGATAAATCATAACATAATTAATTCTCTAAATTTGTCATAAACAGGAGTGAAGGGCAATGACAAGATATATTACAGAAAAAAAATTGCACATTTCTATCTCTATAAAAAAAATTCGTAATTTTCATATCTAATTGTTCATTGCATTGTACAACATACACAGTAATAGTAAATACTTATATTTGATATACAACGAAATATTATTTTTGACAAATTTGTATAAACATTTTATTTTTAACACCGGATATCGAAAATCGCTTTGCGGCGATGTATACAAAAATTTCCTTACTTTTAATATATTTTTATATGAACTTATGCTTATTTATCATTAATGTTATTTAGCTCACAAATAAATATATACACGTACGCGTGTATGTACATATATGTATATATGTTTACTTTGATAATTATATGAATTTAAACGTTCTTGCTAAAATGATATGGAAAATATACGACCATTCACGTGTCTTTTTCATATTTTTATATATTTTTTAATTATTATTTCTATATCGCAAATATATTCTCTATAATTATTTATTAGCACATTGTGGAGGATCGCTCCATTTTCCATCAGATTTGCAAGTAATTGAACCTACCTTTTTACCATTAGGACAGATATAAGCAAGTTGTTCTTGAAACAAATAAGATGGGCCCTGAACAATTATACCAGGTGGTACTAAGGGTTTGCCGCAAGATATTTCTAAAAGTATAATAAATAAACGAAGAAGAAACTGTATCTTCCGTAAATACTAAAGTAATGGTTTGATTTAATATTATTTATGTAAAACAAAGAATTAATTTTTAGCTTACTAGAACATCTGCCGCGCATTTTGGACCATTTTCCATTAGGAAGACATTTTGCAGTTGATTGCCCAAATATTCGATATCCCGGTATGCATTCAAAATTAATTATATCATCAACATTATAATCAGTTTCGTTTTGTTTTAATACTGCATTAAATGGTAGTGTCGGTTTTCTACAAGTCACATCTGAAAACAACAATATTCTAGATTTATTTATAAAATTAATATATCATTATTTTTAACTTACATTTACACAAAGGCATTGCGGACCATGTACCATTCGAACGACATTTTAATGTTTCAGTCCCTTCAAGAATATAGTTTCGTTTACAACTAAAGGTAAAAATATTAGTTACATTTTTAAAATCATTCATATTGATATCGGTAATATTAATAAGTGTAGCACACAATATCCCTTCGCATGTTTCACTTTTCGAATCATGTATCTGTATAAATTTATTATTATATTGTAAAAAATTCACTAATTTCCATTGACTAGCCTCGTTGCAAATCCATGTAATATTTAATTTTTCATCGCCAGTAAAATCATTTGAATCATTTGTATTATTTTGACATATCATAAGAATTCTTTTACTATAAGTATCTCCTTCGATGTAAAAGTGAATGTTTCCATAAGAATTATTAACATGTTTATAACTTTCTTCGTTGTAATTTTCACTATTGTAATGCACATTATTCAATGCATTGATATTGAGAAATCGTGAAACTAAATGATTAGAAATTGGGCAATTAAGTGGTTCACAGATCTGATTGTCTGGAACCCAAGTTCCTTCATTGCTACATACTCTACTATGTTCACCTATTAATGTGTATCCCGAATTGCAAATAACAAAAATTTCTGTATTAAAAATAAAATTCTCTTGTAACTCATTATTATTAAAATGTTGTGTCCAATTTGATCTCTCTGAAACTTTTGGAATCTCCAAAGTTAAATTGCCCTCTATACTTAGAAATATTTTTCCTCCTTTTATTGGGTCTGGCCAAGGACAGTTAACGAGAATGCAATTTGGGAAGTAACTAGTCCACAAACCATTATTAGAACATTGAAGAACAAACATTGTAGAATTATTATTGTTTTCGAATTTGTAACCAGGATCACAAAAATATTCAATAGTATCACCATAAGAGTAGTTTCTGGTAAAAAGATTATTAGTAGAATTTTCTTCTAGTTTTGAAGTACTAAATGATTTTTCATTTCCATCGATAATTATTTTCATGTAACCATGTTCTATACTGTATAAAAAAGAAAAAAAAAAAAAAACAAGGATAAGAAACTTCTATCATATAAAAAAAATAATTGTTTTACAAAATTTATATAAAAATTTACTTCGTCGGTGGTGGACAACCGTAAGGAATGCAAATTGGATTATCATGATTCCATACGCCAGTTTCTAAACATGTTAGATATTTTTCTCCGACCAAACGAAATCCGGAATCACATTTAAATTCAATTTGTTGTCCTGCCTAAATAGAATAACAATAAAATAAAAAATTTTCTTTAACATTAAACATTGCACTCAAAGTAATATATCATACCTGCAAGATTGTAATGTCATCTCTCTCGTTCTCTTCTATTATGTACTCTATATCCCCATTTTCTGGTGCCAGTAAACTTTTACATGTTACTCCTATCACAAGAATGTCGTATACGTGAACGTTTAGTTAAAATTTTCTTAATTGGATAATTTACTAACACGACATACGTAAATTTTATTAAATTTTACCAATACAAAGAGGTGGCAATCCACTCCATTTTCCATTTGATTTGCATACTCGACGTACACTTCCATGAAGTTCATACCCGCTTATACAAGAATAATAAATTTCATCTCCGAAAAAATACGACCAGCCCCTTATATAGCCCCGTGGAAAATATCCAGGAAAGCCGCATTTCACCTCTAAAAGATTACAAAAAATAAAAAGGAAATAAAACTATAACAACTATCAGTTGTAAATAATTTTGTAAATCTTACTGAGACATTTAGGTATATCAGAGCCTTCCCATTCACCATTTTTAAGACATTTTCTTCTTAGTACTTGTTGTTCTTTACCACCAAATTTAAGCACATATCCAGTATCACAATAATAAGTTGCTTCTAATAAATCTTCTGTAGTATTTACGTTACCTTTAAATGGTACAACTGGTAGAGAACAACCATGACAAAATTGGCTGTTAATGATCTAAAAAGGAAAAAGAAATCATGATATATTTTTACAATATAAGTAGGAATGTTTAATTTAATGAAGTTATTAGAAAAAGATATAATTACCATAATATCTCCGTATATATGTTCCAATATATGAGACCATGTAAAAAGAGTACCATAGTATTTTTCACATGTTCTGTACAAGTGCATTATATAATCATCTGTAAAAGCCGTATCCCAAATATCTAATAATGTAATATTACCCACGAATGATTCTGATTCAGAAAAACCACCACCCATTCGATCTTGTTCTTGTCCAATAATGAAAGATCCATTACCTAAAGACAAAAATCATCATCATTTTTTATATTAATCATCATTTTTTTATATCAAGAAATCTACCTGGAATAGTCAAGCCCTTCGCCAAGTTTGTACCAGTATCTTTAAGTATTCCATCAAGAAAAATATTCCAAGACCCATTAGTATTCTCCCATGTAATACAAAGAAAATGCCAATAACCATCGTTAACTTTAATGTCGGTTACAACTCCATGCCCATTGATATATAGTACAAAACTATATAAAATTTTTTATTAAGCGTTTCAGTTCATATTTCAAAATAATACAGTAATATGAAGAGATGACTAACCCGTTATAATCCGTTACCGTAAGCGCGTTATCTTCATCGCGTGTTGCGTATGAAAGTACAGTGCCATAATTAAAAGTATCCATGGATTGCAACCACACGGTTATAGTCAACTAAAAAAGAAATTTTATAAAATAGTAAGATATAAGCTTCGTAATATTTGATTTTTTATCGATTTCTTACCTGTGATATATTTTTTATTGGACCTTTCATCATCACATAATTGGTTGTACTGGATCTCTCAAAATGCATGATATAATCGGATGTCAATTCTTTGTTAGAAAAATATCTCATTTAAGATATAAAATACATGGATGCTCGTAATTAATATATCTCCAAAATGTAGAGAATTGCAAAATTACTAAATAATTTATTTTGACATAATTTATGAACTTACCAATTTCACAGTTATCTCCTATGAATGATGGTGGACAGATACAAGTATAATTAAATGATATACTTTTACATTGTCCACCATTTTTGCAAGGCGAGTTACTACAGTAATCGATTTTTCTTCTGCAATCTTTCCCAGTATATCCAATCGGACATTCGCATCTATTAAAAATAATAACACGTATATATATACAAATATCCTAAAACAAAATAAACATTTTCATTGGACAGTTTAATACTCAAACCTGTAACTATTTCTTGTTGCATTTTTTTCCATGATGTTTATACAAATAGAATTTTCATGACAAGGAAGCCAATCGCATGGTAATAGATTGCAACGACGTCCTAAAAAGCCAGACATGCAAGAACAATACCACGTTTGGTTTACGATGTTACACGTTGATCCCTTTTCGCAAGGCATTGAATCACAATAATTTACAGAAGTTTCGCAGAAATCACCTAAAAGTATTTGGATGCTAGAGAGCAGGTATATAGAGAGCCACTTTAAATATATGGAAAATATTTCAAAATTTGTATCCGTAATTACCTTCAAAACCATCTTTACATATACAAACGTAATCATTCTCTGTACTCACACACTTTCCATCATTTTGACAAGGATTATGGGTACATTCATCGATATAAACCTTGAAATTAAATTAGAAAATCTTTGTATTTGCAAATTTAAAAAAAAAAAAAAGAAAAGATTAATGTTAACTATTTAAAATTAATAATTAAATTTCCTACCTCACAATTCTGCCCAGTATAAGCACTTTTACAAGAACAATAATATGGCATCTTTTTATTAGCTTCGTGTACAATGCATAATCCTTCATTCAAGCACGGTGAAGATTTGCATGGATTTTGAAATATTTCACATTGTGTGCCTAAAAAAAAAAAAAAAAAAAAAATAAAAAATAAAAAAAAAAAAAAGAAAGCAAAAAAAAAATATTACTAAAAAATTTTTATAACAATTGAGATGATAAAAATTTATGTTCTTACCGACATAATAATCACGACATTCACAACTGAAATCTTCATCTTCTTTTTCTAAACACTGACCATCGTTCAAACAAGGTTTCGTATAACAAACATCATTTTTTGTTACATCGAGATTTACACATTCATTTATATTTATAGAACCGCGATTTTGCGTAGTTGTATTCGCGGGACACGGTAGACAAGTTATTTCACCATATTTTGGTTGATAAAAGCCATAAGTACAAGATATACAAGGTTCTACGGATATAATAGATCCGTGATGTCTACGTTTGGAATAATATCCTGGCTGACAGACGGCTGAAAAAAAAAAAAGAGAGAGAGAGATGATAGCATTAATTTTTATATGTCAGAACTATTAATGATTTCTATTATTTGCACATTGATTATCTTCTCACATATACACTCCTGTAATGATTTTGTACGCATTCTTCTGGTGTAAGTACGTTCAGGACATTGTTTGCATTTTATAGATCCGCTTACATCCTGATACTCTCCGAAAGGACACGGTCGACATCGTCGCGCGGAAGTATCGTGAAAAGTACCTAAAGGACATTTTACTGGGGAAAAAAAAGAAAAAAGAAAAAAAGAATTGTATAGACTATAATATAGATCGATGATTGGAGTAGATTAAAATATCTCATGGAAATAAGAAAATATATGTTTCTCTCACTGCAGGTATGCTTTCTAGGTATACTGCCGGGCTCACAAAAATCCTTTATCTCTCCAAAAACTATGTGCAAATTAAGGGCAAGTTTGGCTATCTCTTGATTGGTCTTATTATTTAGTAAATCTAGTTCGCCGGAATGTGTCATCGATTGGATCTTTTCTCTTAACTTTTGCAATCCTATTTTTGGATTGTCTGGATTTTCTTTAATTATCCTTCCTATGTAACAATGATGATTATTATATCGTATATATCATAAAATGACGAAGATACGTAAACGGCATCATCCAGCTATGCATACCAATGAATTTAAACTTAATTTCGATCTTTTCCCTTTTCCTCTTAACTTTGTCTTCGTCTTCTCTTAAATTCCTTCGAAATCTTACCAAACTCGAATATAAATTTTTCGAAGTAAAAACGTCGTCCTCGCATTCGGGATCAAAGCTGACAAGATTGCATTCAACGTCGTTATTGCAGATATCGATTAGCTTCGACCTTAAGTCTTCGGTAATACGATCGGTTAACTACACACGTCAATGAAATAATAATGAATAAGTCTAACTATAAATTTGTTAAACAAAAAACTTTGATGTGCTCACTTCCCGTAGATTTGTTGAGTTATTACAGAACGATTTGGTATCGCCGTCAAGGGCGATATTTCCTTCTACGTATACAGTTTTTAGTTGTTCAGATTCTGCGGGATGATAAGTATAGAGATTAATACGATATAAAAATCGTTGGTGCATCTAAATAATAATAGGACGTGGTATAGTACTGACCCAAGCAATCGGACATAACATAATCGTTCGAGGTTCCATTTTCCGTGTTACATTTAAATTGCATATCCTCGTTCATAGGACCAAGATACGTTGTCTCCTGTACCAGTTCATAGCCCTCGTTACATATTGTCATGCACTGTGACGTTTCATTCGAATTGTATAAACAATTTATCCGTTTGTTCGAAGGTAACGTAATATTCTTGCATACATCTGAAACCGTTTTTTTTTTTTATATATATCTAAAACAATGTTTGATAATCGATATAATACAAAAAAGGAATATTTTATATCATCTTTTTTTACCTTTAACGGTGACGTTTAATATACAATTCGCAATATTTCCGTACATATCGGTAGCGTTATATACAATTTGCGTTTTACCAATTGGAAACGCATTATCCTCAAGTCGATGGCTTTGTTCGATTTTTATCGGTAGCTTCGAATTGTCGTAAAATCCAGGCTCGTTCCAGGTGACATTGATCGCTCCAGTTTCACGATCAGAAAATATCACTGGAGGATCCATACAATTTTCGAACATCGGTGGTTCCTTATCTTTAAGAACCGATATGTTACAATCGTGTGAATAAATTTTTTTCGTTATGGAATGACATCGATTCTTTATGACTTACCGATCACTTTAACCTGAAATTTACATTTCGCTTTATTCCTACTCGCGTCCTGAGCAACGTAAACGATAGTACGAGTACCGATTTTCATCTTTCGTGGTAGAACGACGTGTGGTTTGCTCCAAACAACAACGGAATCGCTGTCGTTGTCGATAGCTTCCGGTACGGTCCAGTTAACATAGGCATAATTCTTACCAGGCAAACTCTTGATGGTTATAGAAGGAGGACACGAAATGACTGGTGGGGTGCTGTCTAAAGATATAAATAAATAAATATAAAATAAAAACGATAATTAATAATAATAATAATAATAAGAATACCGACCTACGCAACGATTGACGCTGCAACGTTGGGACCAAACACCTGCTCGTCCACCGCAGAGCCTACTCTTTGGTCCTTCCAGCTTGTATCCCTCTTTGCACAGGATAGTACAGTTCATCGCGAAGGATAACTTTTCTGGACCCGTGCAGTTAGTAGGGAAGATCATACCGTTAGCCAATTGCTTAAGTGGTTCACATTTAATCGGTTTGCATGTTGTTTCCAGACCATCCCAACGTGAAACGGGCAAACAATTACGAACTTTGCTTCCTCGCAATTGGTAGCCGACGTCGCATCTAAATTGGCAACGCGTATCGATCGGATAAGACGTTAAATCATCCTTCATTCGATCCTGATAGATATCGTCGTGTTGACAACGAACTCGTCCATTTAGCGGTGCTCGCAGTGCCGGACATGTCTTTACTGTTAAATACTCTTTCTTTAGCG
The DNA here is from genome assembly GCA_911387685.1 of Dolichovespula media. Classification (NCBI taxonomy): domain Eukaryota; kingdom Metazoa; phylum Arthropoda; class Insecta; order Hymenoptera; family Vespidae; genus Dolichovespula; species Dolichovespula media. The sequence goes on along the minus strand of OU426864.1, from coordinate 1,057,342 downwards.
TTGATTGGATATCTTTTTCTTTTTTATTAGCAAAATGAAAACGATCGTACAGTTAACAAGATAAGTGGTAAACTTACGTGAACACTGTGGCTCATTACCGGACCAAGTTCCTTCCTTTCCACAAAGTCGTATACTATCGCCGGTCAGTTGAAATCCAATTCTACATCTTATACCACAAGCAGCGTTCACCACGTTGCTACAGGCATTCGCTTTCACCAAATATCCATTTTCCGGTACTTTTAATTTCGGGCACGTTATGACTAAAAAAAGAAAAAAAAAGAAAGAAAAAAAGTTCAATGCAAATAACGATGAGAAGCGTTATTTTTTCATTTGTTTTCGAGATCGAAATGTCATAATTAAATTCAAGTCCGGTTAAGTACCCCGATTAAATCTCAAGAATGGATGCACGATCCAACAAGCCCTACGATTTCATCGCCGTGTCTCGGAATTTAACCGAGGAAATAAAGAAGACCCGTGCGATGCAAATGATGTGGTTTCAAACTTACGGTCCTTTGCTGGATGAATACGAGTACGGAAATGATCCCGATTAAGTTCGATGTGATTTTTTTTTTTTTTTTTATTAGTGACCTTAGTATTTTTCCCGATAATTATTTGACAGAAACGTGAAAGAACAGATGACAGAATTGTGCGAGAAAAAACAAATCACGGTCGTCGATCGTTCATCCGTCAAAGATGAAAGATCCTGCTTACCTACGCCAGAAACTAGCAATTGCGAAGTACGATCGCTTGAAATCGATTTGACGATCGATTTAAACGCTTAATTAATATTTTTATGTTTTTTTTTTTTTCTAGTACGGTTGGCTTGCAACGAAGCCAGAATTTCAATTGGAAAGATACGGACCGTACACGATCGATCAAATTAATCCTATGGAGACTGAAACTCTTTTACAGGGAAACATACCGATGCTTGCGCCTGGAAAAGGCTTAATTCGATAAATATTTAATATATATATATATATATATATATTATGTAACTATACAAAATTCTTTTTATAAAATATATATATATATATATTATATACAGAGTAGACTTACGATTACCTTCACATTTTTTTCCATCGGTGGTGAATCCAAAAGCACAAACACAATCTTCCACTGTAATAGCAGGTACCTTAAGAGTGACATGATTAACATCTGGACAAGGTATACAGATGGACGTTGAATCTCCAGAAATATAGCCTGATGCGTACGTACCATTTGGACATGCTGTAAATAATTTATAATTAAGAGACATATGATTGAAATCGTTGATGAGATTGGTAGAGACTGTAAAACAAAAAAAAAAACAAAGATAAAGATATACTCACGCTGACAAGAACCTTTAAAACCAGAACCAAAGAATCCTACCGGACAGATACAAGCGTAATGACCGGTCGTTATACCGCACGAACAGATCGCTAAATCGTCGCAACAATTTTTCTCCCTGACTTTGTTCATTTCATTATTGCTCGTACATAAAATATCGCAATCGCTGCCAATCGCCACGGGCACATACTTTCCTGTTTTCAAGTCTAAACAAATTGTCATTATATTTAAATCGATAGTATTCGATCGATCGTAATTTGATAAATTACTTTGAAACGATCCTCCTCACCGTGATGTAAAGCACGACGAGCCAACGCTTCGAATTCGGCGAAACTATCCAAAAAGTAACTGTGAGTGTATCCAGGATTACTGGCGATGTCGTGAAGTTCCTTCACATTACCCGTACGTATACCAAAGGTAAATATCATGACGCCGGCATTCTTCAAAAGATCAGCGACAGGACGTGGATCACCGCCGTTACTGAACCCGTCGGTTATGAGAAATATTACCTTTTTCGCCTTTTCCCGGCCTTTCTCGAGAATAGCCTGTAGCAACGATCATCTTATTGATTAATCCTTATCTTGGTGGTCTGATTAAATTTTGTAAATGTCTCTATCAGTTTTAAATTACTAACGAGTGCTTCAAAGAGCGCACCGCGCGTATACGTTCCGCCACCTGTATAACTGATGTTGTTAAGTTGCCTGTTAAGTAAGTAACATTTGTGATTGTCCCTTGCAGTTTTGGATATTTGATCGACGTTACGATTGATGTTTCTTCTTCCTCCGAACGTGACGATCGCAACTCTCGTGGTCAAGGGTTCTACCGTAAATTCCGATAGTAGTTTTTTTACGAAATTTAGTTCGCTACGAAAGTTGTTTAAACCGATCGAACCGGATCCATCGACGAGGAATACGAGTTCTACCTGGCAAAAGTGAGACAGTAGGTTTGTATACTTCGAAACCGTCAAATCTGAATCATTTGGCTTTTTATACCTCGTCGGTCTCGTTTCTCAAACGATCTATATGGATCTTTAAAAGGTGCGACAACAAATCCGCTTTTCGTCGGATCATTTTGTTACTACTCTCGTAACTTTTATCTGAATATTGATTTTTATTATTATCTTCCTTGCGGTGGTTCCAAATTGTCGATATTAAATCGATTTCATCGGCTGTACGAATCTTGAAAGTATCGCTCGATCGAAATTCGCTTATGTTGGAGTACTTTGCAAATAGGAATGAAGCTCCGTTGATCAATAGAAGTATTCTCCAATGTGACATTAACATTTTTATGATCCGTATACTCTAATAGTTTCTTTTTTTTTATTTTTATATCAACAAAAACTATCACTGGAAATATATTCTGCAATAAGATCAAAAGAAAATAACAAAATGAAAGTATATCGAAGTCGGAAAGAGCACGGTTCGCGATGAAAAACGAACACTGTGTCTAACGCAAACGCTAACTGGCACTATGCAAGTACGCCGGACAAGCTAACGTCGAATAATCTCAGAGTTTAGAAAACACGAGAACAACGGAGCCTCTGTTCTACACTTAATATAAAAAATGCCTCTATCTACATTTGATGTCTGGACATCTTGTCGCTCCTCGTTCGTCGACGAAAAAGTTTACTAATATATCAAACATGCGCTAGCGAAATGAAAAGACAATAATTAATATCTTTCGGAAAGCAATAACTAAATATAAACATGGCGATTTTTTTCAAACGCTATTCATTAAAGATCATTCTTCGTCTATTTCGACTTTTAAATAGTAATTTAATTAAGAGATATATATTATAAAAAAAAAAACGATTACCTATGTATTACTAGGATTAAAGAATCAGAATCAGGATACAATTAATTCTAACGTTGTACTGCACACACCACACGCACACACGTGAATACTGAAATAAAAAGAAAGCATTCCTCTTTATTCTTTTGGATTTTTATAAATAAATAAAAAGTATGTATGAGAAGACAAGGATTTCTTTTTATAAAGGGATATAAATATAATTTAATGATCTATAAAACTGTTGAATAATATTAGAAAGATAGTAAATAGAGAAGTATTTTCATCATTAAAATTATATTCATACTATCGTATTAAAACGAAAAAGAAATTCATTCTGCCTCAGTTAAATCATCGGAATCTAAACTGATACTGGTAGTAGTACTACTGCTAGAACTATCACTCTCTGAATCAGTATCTGTGTCACTACTATCAGTGGAAGTTGAACTGTCTGATGATCTGAAAAAAAATTAATGCATTATACATTTTATATTATGATCATATCAATTTTTTTTTTGTTATTTTTATTTAATTATATTTAATAACGATATTTAATTACTCTTACTTGTCACTTTGTGCAACACGAATAGTTAAATTCTGTATATGTTCCGTTATATCATGTACTACATTTTCTATAATAAGACCTTCTTTTTGAACAGAATATGCCGCTTCTTCTAATTCTAATAATTCCAATTGCATATCTTCTTTCTTTGGATGTACCTTAATAAAGACAAAAAAAATAATATTTCCATTAATCTACATAGAATTTTACTATTATATCTAATATAACGTCACAAGTTTTCATAGTAAACTCACGTTATCTAAAATAGGAGTAAGCGATTCTATCAAAGATTCAGGAATACTTTGCAACCAAATTAAGTAATCCTTTATATAAATTTGATTCAACAGATGTCGTGGTTCATAAGAATTAGTAAATAATCTATGTATTTCGCAGAGACGCTTTATAATATATTTTTTTCCTGTTGACCAAAAGATACTATTAAATTTGATTAAGATATCACTTAAGTATATATTATACTTTGTTAACAAACCTAACGTTACGACTTGCTTAACATCTTCAAAAACTTTAATCGCCAAGTCCCAGTTCCTTAATATAGGATAACAAAGTACTCTTCTAACACATGCGTTTATAACTTCATTCATATCAGAAAAATTCTGTAATATCACATAAGGAATTATAAATAAAAATGGTTGACATCCAAAGTTTTGGATGATAAGAAACAAAAAAAAAACATACTTGAAACCAACACAAAGTTGAGCTCAGTTTGTTAATAGTCCATCCACTTTCAACGGTATTGTCACCCAATGTTGTTCTATAATTGTAACAACTACCATATAAAATATCAATTAAACCTCTAAGTAACAATGGAATTTTCTCATCATCTATTATATATTCTCTATTTGGAAAACACTTCAATAGGTCGATTTCATCTTCATTAAACGTAATGTCTTCTTTCCTTAAATTATACCATTCTGGTATATAAGAAATATACGGCTCAATACATTCTGGTTCCATAAGATCAGCCATATAATGCTGTTCGTCAAAGTCCTCTAATTCCTTTTTTTCACGAAGAAATTTACGTTCTTGTTCTGGGGTTTTATCAGGCATTGGCAAATCTATAATTTCTTTAATCCATGCTGGCTACAGATTAATCATCGATAAATGTATACTTACAATATATGTTGTTGCATTATACGTACGTTATTATACATAAATCATATTAGCATACCTCAAAGACTCCTAAAGCATCAGAGATTCTATCAGCAAATCCATACTTAGGAGAATTTGTAGGTAGAGTTACATTATCTAACTGTACCGATTGAGGAATGTACCATTTGTTTGATGCTTCTTTATCATTTTGTTCGTTATTATCTTCATCCAAACTCTTATCTATTTTTTCTGAATTTGCAGGATTACCTATGCATCGAAGAAAGATAAATTTATTAACATTACATTTAATATTATTCCACAAATAAGCTTTATTTAATAACATTACCAATCACTTCAATGTTAGGAACAATTGTACTTTTTGTTTTTGGCGGTGATAATAGCGTAGTTATCATATCCAAATTAGGAAAAAATTCACCTTTGTTTACTTTAGAAAATTTTAAAGTAAAATCACCCTTTTCACAATCATAGCGTCCAGAAGATGCATGATTCTCTTCTATTTCTCCTGGTAATATTAGTCTGTAAATGAAATAACATATAATAAAAAAAAAATATAAAAAAATAAATGTTATCTTTAACAAAAAAAACTTATTAGATTTCTATATTCTACCTAAGATAATATGGCGTAGCATAAAATCTAAAATCATTTCCTTCAGCGTAAATCTCTACGTCTTTAATATTAGCATACGGTGCATGAACAATAATAGTAACTTCTAAGTCGGTTTGTGTTATTTGAAATCGAGGAGTTAACATTTTTACTACTTTTTTTTTATGCAATACCCTTCTTTTTAAAATACTTCTTATATTAATCCAGTAATTCAATTTTAGAAATAAATCATATTAAGACAAAATAAAAATACGAATTAAGAAATTAATTATACAATAATTATACAATGAAATATATACATAAGATAACGATTCACACGCGCACGTCAATTCAATTTATTTAATTTTACTATTTTAACTTGTTTAATAAGTATAGATACGAAATGTACAGGATATACGAGTTATTGAATACAAATCTTCGATTTATAACCAATAATAACGTTGAATCGATAGTTATAAAAACCAATCGAAACTCGATTAGCTTAACAGCCAATCATATTTAATCTTGAAGTTAGCCAATTACGTATGACTATTTTGATATCATATAACGCAATTCTCTGTTCATTTGTATAAATGAAAATCGGCTATGAAGATCAAAAACTTAAAGGGGTCATCGCATTTACGAAGGTAAAATAGATTTGGTAAGATTTCGATTTAAAATTGCGCAGACGCGTTATGGTTTTGTGAGAGAAGAAGAAGATTTCAGGAGGAAACCGAAAGAGACGATTTTACGTATTATATTGTGTTTCACTTTTAAAGGATACTGTAAGAAATAAACATGGCGAGTTTAGGAAAAGTAGTTCCGTTAGCGAAAAGTATGTAATGTTTTCGAATAATTATATTACTAAAAAGAATTTGTCCTACACTCACATATTCGGTGCATTATAACTCGACCATTAATTATTATGTAACTGCTAATTGTTGTCAGATTTTGTTAATTTTAAATAGATATACATAGATATATTCTTTAATTTTTGCCTTCTTATAATTTTTGCACGATTTCATTTGATTATAATAAATAACATTAATTGTTTCACATATAAATACAAATGATAAGAGGTTAAGTTGTATATTCTTAAACGTTAGAAGTAAAATCTTTAAAGTTACAATAATTTTAAATGATGAAACTTAATTGCAGATCAGATATGTCATATTATTATTTATTTTTTATAGATCTTTTAGAACAGGCAAAGCCCAAACTACAAGTTTGTCTAGCTTATGCCAAAGTGGAATTAGTACCACCGAAACCATCAGAATTACCTGCAGTGAAAAAGGGCATTGCAGATGTTATTAATGCTGCTAAATCTGGTCGTTATAAAGAATTAACTGTGCGCGAGGCTTGGCTCAATACTTTAGTTGCATTGGAAGTATATTGTTGGTTTTATATAGGTGAATGTATCGGAAAGCGTCATATTGTTGGATATAAAGTGTAAGCTGCAACTAATTTACCTATATTTAGATAATTATGTATAGATGATGAGCAACATCACAAATATATGATCATATAATGGATAATTTGAACTATGCATTTTATTTATCAAGTTTTACATAATATAAATTTATTTGTTATATTATTATTTTATTTATCTATATAATATTTATTTTTTTCTTATACAATAATTGTTGCAAGACTTACACTATTCCAGTAATATATAATCTTTTACAAAAAAAAAAAAAAATTATTTTTACAATCAAAAGTATCAAACAAATATGTGTTGTTTTGCATACTCCCATATGCATATTGCTCCAGTAACATGAACATTTAATGAACGTATGATGCCAACTTGAGGTACTTCCACGCAAACATCAAAAAGGGGTATCAAATTAGCTGGTATACCATTCTTTTCATTTCTGTAATATTTTTTATCAGTTACATAGAATTATACATGGTAATTTTATTAATACTTACCCTAAAACAAGTATTGTCTTCTTTTTAAATTTCACATTTAAAATATTTGTGCTGTTAGCAGTTTGTTCAACTCCTACCAAATCCCAACCCATATCTTTTTTTTCTAGGAGATATTCACATAGTTGATAAGGCTTTACCTGTCGTTTTACATAAAAATTAATTTTATAGAAAATATACGAATGATAAATATTTTTAAATAAATACCTCTGTAATATTTATCCATTTATCGGAAGATACACTGAGATTTTGAAATTCTTTCTCTTTCGTATACTGTAAATTTCCAATAATTAATTCATTAGCGCCAAATATTTCACATGTTCTTGCAAGACCTCCTAGATTTGCAGGACGATCAATTAGAGATGCAACAATTATAATGTTTTCATCTGTGATATTAGGTATAGAATGTTGATGTGATGTCATCTCAATGTTATTTTCAATAGAGTTAACTGACTTAACAGGTGTAATTTTCTTTTGTATATTACATAAGCCATCATTGTCCATTTCATTGAAATGTGATGTTTCTTTATTACCTACGAAACATTTTTTTTTTGTAATTTCTTTATACAATGATTTTCATAGAACATATACATGACCTCTTTAACTTACATGGACCAGATTTTATCAAGTGCATACATATTTTGGATTCGGCTAATTTTTTATTTAAATTTTTCAAACATAGAGGATGATCAATAGTTTCTGTAAAATTTAAATCTTGAAATAAATGAGGTGCAATCCACTCATCTGCATCCATGGCAGACAATCTTGGAATCTCAAAATAGATAGTCTAAAAATATTACGAGCATTTATGAATGTAACAAAATTAATAATAGATTAAATATAACATTAAAAAGAAATATAAAACATTTTTCAATATAATTGATTACCTGTAAACTATAATCATCTATTGGATGAAAAGCAGAAAAATAAAAATCATCCTGTATTTTTAATGAATTTTTCATTAAATTTCCCTGTTGTAAACTTCTCAATGTTGCATTATATAATCCTGCATATTCTAATATGATATCATCAAAATTTGAGCATTTTAATAGTTCATATAATTTTACCAGAATCACCTATTTTGATATGATAAAAAAGAAAAGCTTTATAATTTCTTATACCTTAATTCTATAATAACAATATGTTTGACTTACCTGATTGTATAAACGCATATTGTAATTTTGGCCTAAACAGCAGCATGCAATATATGGCATGGCCTGTCTAAGAAAATCACATTGAGTTTGTCCAGAAAAAAGTAGAGCTACATGATATATCACGCTTGCAATTGAACTTGTACATCCAGGTCGTTTCAAGAGACTCTGTATATAAATCGAGATAGTTAATGATAACAAGTTTTATATGCATTTTCTGGCATTACTTTGCAGTACCTCTTCAAAGAAATCCCATAATTTATTATGTAAATTTGGATATTTTACAAAAATCCTAATTAATAACCACTCTTGCATCAGACGTATACTATGTTGATTACTCTCTAATAAAATTAAATTACATAATATTTCTTGTAACGATGAAATACTTTCCTACAAAAAAAGAAATGATTACTTGTATTAATTTTCCTTAGTTCGGTGTACAACAGACAGTTATCTCAGAAATGATCTTGTAGAATTTTCTATTTTTTATTACCATATTAAGTACTGGTTCTAATACCAATAATGTTTGTACAAGTCTATGCTTAACTCTATGCAAATGGGAATCTTTAAAATATCTTTTATTTTTATTTTTTTCCAATTCAGCAAGAACAAAATGCAAAAATGTGGATGCATATTCAGGTTTTTTGGTAATTATTTTGTGAAGTAATATTGTAGCTTGTGCCCTCACAATTGCATCATTATTATAATCACTAAAAACAAAACAAAAAAATGATATATTTTAATATAATAACAACATTGTTTTTTTTTATTAATATTAGTACATAACCTTACGTGATTGACAAATGGAGTTTATAGAAGCCTGGCAAATTTTTTTCAATATATAAACATGTTTGATTCTCGATCTTTTTATCTCGTCTAATAGCATAACCATGAAGAAGGCATGCTAATAATAATTTGTCAAAATTTATTTTATTATATAATATATTATTTATATCTAATGATTCCATTTGAATTAACAATATTCTTTTTAGATTTGGTATATTGTCACTTTCTTGAATCAATTGAGTTAAAAACTAAAATACAATTTAATTATAAGGATATAAAAAATTAAAAGTAATATATTAATATATTATTTCTTACTGGATTTATAATTGTTACAATATTTGGTAAATCCAGAAATTTAAAATTCACTACAATTGCAACAAGATTTTTAACTGCCACTGAGAAAAGACCATCCTTTTTATTTAAAAATGTAATTCTCCAACATAATTGAACGGTTGATGTAAAATTTTCTATATCTTCTGAACTTTGTAGCCCATTTTTTTCGATAATTGTTTTTAATATTATTGCCACTGTTGGAATGATCTTAATACCTTCCAGTTGAAGCAAATTTGATATAATGTCATACCATTCTATTTTCCACAATTTCATTGAAAATTTTTGAAAATAATTATACATTAATTTTGTCATAAGAAAATAATAATGAGACATAATCTTTCCTTTTTCATTTTCCGTATAACAATATTCATTGTTAAGTACTTGAAATTTATGCATATTTGCTATGCAGAATTCATACGTTTCTTTTGGAAATAATGCAAGATTTGTGCTTTGGCATAGAAGTAAAACATGTAAGGTAGATAAATATTCAGTACCTTGTACAGAATTTATGTTTAGAAGTAATGGTTTTTGTAAATTCTCTGCATATGTGCACATTGATTTTTTTGAAAATAATAAATCTCTATTATTGAAAAACGTTGTAATAATATTTAAAAATTTGTCCAAATCTTTGTAACATAGTGTCATTGTTGCTTTTCTTAGATTTTTTATTATAACTCTCATAGCAGTGTCACCATACGAAAACAACATTTGTGTGATATCATTACAATTTCCGATAATATTGACCTTTAGTAAATATGACATTAATTCAAGTATCTTAATATTTGAGTAAAGATTAGAATATGGTCTCATATCGGATCCTATCAATGAATCTAAGCAAGTTTTTATTGCTTGTATAGCAGGACATGATTTGGTATGAAATATTAATTTTGCATCATATAGGAGAAAGATCATGAGAGCAAATGTTTTAATATTTATTTCAAGTTGATTTTCCAGGAGGTATTTTTCTGAGATATGACAAATAAAATTTGAGGCATTACATTTTGTTATTACTTTAGGTAACCATTTAATAATAAGTTCCCAAATATTTGAACCTCTTCTCAAAACTTCCTCAGAAGGGAAAGTAGATAGAACATTTGCAAGTAATCCTAAATCATTTACTGAAATTGAAGAATAAGAAATCATTTTTATAATATTAATATGAGATGCAATCCGTAAAATGGGTGAATGTAAATTTAAATTTAACGATATCAGTGTCTGAATAGCATTTAAATCATTGTCTTCCAATTCAATATAATGTTGATTCTCTTCAAAAACGGTACAAAGAATATGTGTCACATAAAACATTGCTACAGGACCCCATTTAATTTGACCAACATGATACAAAAACTTCTTTAAGATAAATTTATTTTTATGTCCGGTTATGCGGGAAAGTAACGCTGTAAGTTCTTTTATTATTTCTGATTCATTATTATCAGATTCTATTTCATACAAAAAGGTGTTATTTAAAATATTTACAAAAAAACCAAGAAACTGTTCATCATACATAATTACATCCATGTTGCAAATATTTAATAATCCATGCTTCACTATATTATTATTCTCATGCTGCAATATTCTTTTAAAAATACAACCTAACCATATAATATTAAAGCAATTGCCACACACTTCATTGCTTTTTATCAACCCAGGTAAATGAGTTAAAGCAGGCAATATCAAATGTTTTTGTTTTTCTTCCAATGCTTCTAACACCAAAAAAAATTTTTCCTTATTATTTTTTACATCTTTAGAGCAATTATCGCATATAAAAGGAGTCAATTTATTTTTTTTTAAATGCGAATTTTCAAACTTCATCTCGCTCATAAAATCAATCGTTTTCTTCATTAGGAACAATGCCCACTTTCGATACTGTTGCACAGAAGATTCTAATCCTTCTGAGATTATCCACCAAAATCTATCTTTACAGTATAGATCATAATATAGATCACAAAGAGAATCTTTTTCTAAAGAAAAATAATGATCAGCAAGTATATTGATCGTGGCAAGTAAATCTTCAAGATCTTTTAATTCGTTTAAAAAAAGATTCCAGATGGGAAAAACTACTTTTCTTTTTTCAAATGTACGATCTAATTTTGGTATAATCGATGCCAATGATCTCCATTTTATATCATCTTTCGTAGTTATTAAACATTTTATATCTTCTATATATATGGGAATAAATTCTTCGTGCTCCTCCTGTTTTCCATTTTTAAAAAGATAACACTGCAGTTGCAATGTTTCTAGAAAACACTCTAGTACTTTCATATACAGCTCTCTTGTTTCATTGCTATTATTAAGATGAAAATTTCTAAACTCTCTGAGATGTGCTAATTTTATTTTAATAGACTGCATATCACAGTACAAAACCATTTGTAATAGCAAAATGTCATAAAGAATCGATATCTCAGACATGCTACGCCATTGATTTTGAGGAAATAAAATATTTTCAATATTAGTAAAAGAAAAATCTTCTAAATTCGTATATGCACGTATATTATTAGAATGAAATCTAAGTTGATATTCGTAGCATAATATTGTATGAAAAGTTTGGAGCTTCCTCATATTCAAAGTATTTTTAATTATTTCATTATTATACGTTTGTACTAAACGACGTAAATGAACAAATGGATCATCCTTAAACGAAGTATCAATAACTTCCAATATGGATATATTGTTCGTGGATAATTGCATATACTTTTTATGTAAATCCATATTGAGTAAATATTGAGTGCATAATAATAATTATAGAGAGCCGTAGGAAAGATGAGCGTCGTCGTAATTAACAGAAACGTAGGAATAAATTAGAAGGAAAACAAGTGTAATAATTTGTTTCTATAATATAATAAGTGCAATGCAAACGTGTTTACATCGACCTTTATTTTTCGATGGATTTATTTACTTAACCAATAAAAGTGCACGTGGATATGTCACATGCAGTTGATGTTGATAGAGAGCTTTTGCACGTCAATGTACGAGATACAGTGTTTTCTTTAATTCGAATAAAAATCTATTAAATGCGTTAAGTTACGACACACGAATGCTGTTGACGAATTTTCAATCACAGTGAATCCGGTTAACCGAATGAGCGAGCGAATGATCTTAAGCGCGTACAATCGAAGAAAGTGAAGGAGAAGCGGTGCTTCTATCCCGGTGCAACGGTTCGAAACGAATGAAGAGAAGTGGCTTCTTGAAAATCATTAGCTGGAGCAAACAAGTGGCCATATCCCGGCGCATAAGTTTGACAGCAATGGCGAAAAGTAAATTTGAATATGTTAAAGAATTCGAACGTGACGATAATTGCTTGCCAAATTGTTGGATTGTGGTTAGAATAGACGGAAGAAATTTTTCGAAATTTACCGACGCGCACCAATTTGCTAAGCCGAATGATGTCGCCGCTTTGGAGTTGATGAATCGTGCTGCTATTACTGTTATGGAAGATTTCAAAGAAATAATATTAGGTTTTGGACAAAGTGACGAATATTCCTTTGTCTTTCGTAAAGACACACAACTTTATAAACGTAGAGGTATGTACGCGATCAGTTTGTTCGGTTATAAAGCATTTTTTTTTTATGAGTAAACAATTTTACGATTTTCTTAATAATTCCCCATTCGTATATAACACTAATATTTGATTTTTCAGCGTCCAAATTAATGTCCAATGTCAATTCTTTATTTGCCTCCTCCTACGTATATCATTGGCCTCGATTTTTCAGAGGTAGAGATCTCTACTATCCGCCATCCTTTGATGCGCGTGTTGTCTTATATCCAACCGATAAAAATTTAAGAGATTATTTGGCCTGGCGTCAGGCAGACGTTCATGTGAATAATTTGTACAATACATGTTTCTGGAATCTTGTCCTTAAGGGAAAATTAACTCCAAGCCAGGTATAATTCCTTTATTATAGATATCAATAGCATATAAAGCATGTTTCGTTCTATGGTATACTCTTTAATTTGTATCTCCTTTTAGGCAGAAGAAAAACTTAGAGGTACTTTGGCTTCGCACAAAAATGAATTGCTTTTTCAAGAATTTGGAATAAATTATAACAATGAGCCTGCTATATTTCGGAAAGGGACTACACTTTTACGTAAATTGGTGCCAGATGGTACAGGACGATTAAAACCTGCTGTTGTGCCGTTAGTAGATGATATCATTGGCGACCGTTTTTGGAAAGAAAATCCAGAAGTAATTGGTCTGAAAAGTTTAGCAACTTATCAACCGCCAAATATGGTTAATAACGCTATTAAAAATACAATTTGTACACCAGTGCCTCTTTCTCCTGGTACTCTTAAACACATTAATAATGTTACAGTACCTCCCGTCGTATGTAATACAAATTCAAAGAATGAGGAAACAAATGTTATAAGAAGTAGAGAAATGGATGGTGATCGAATGCAATGTGAAAGTGACCAAATTATTAGAAAATAAGTTGTGTTTTCAATTTTTCTATGACAAAATAACTAAACTAAAAATAATATTATTTAAATCATGTGCTATCCATTCTTCGATCGTGCAAAAGTGAATTTTGTTATAAAAATGAACAACATATTGCATGTATTGATAATGGGTACGGATGCGAACATATCTTTTGCTCTTTACAACAACATTGTTGACAATGTTACATTGTTACAAGCATTGTGGATATATAGCTGAAAACAGAATCATGAAACTTTTGCAAACTTTCAGTGGATAAAATTAGCTCATAGATTTAAAAAATGAACTGTTTACAGTTACACATTTTTAAATTTATTTCTTGGTAACATGTTAATCAACTTCAATATGTACAGGTACATACAGACATAAACATTTGTATTATATCATGTAGAATGTAGGGTACCTTTATTTTTTATTAATATTATTATAATTATTACGTACTACATAATGATATAAAGCATAACATGGAATAATACTATATGCCACAATGAATTACACTGCATATTGCAATAAAATACACTATGTACACAATGTCATCCACATCATTTCCATTTATATGAAAATTTTGGTGATTTTGGAAGAAAATACATGAAACAATTTAGACCATACATCTTAATCGATGCATCAGTATTACTTTTCTTCTCGGCAGTTTGTTGTACATTATTCTTTATTTTCTACACAGTAATGGGTAACTTTTTCTCTTCTTATATACGTTCATACATTAAATATTTAAATACAACAGGAGCAGGATTGAAAGAAATTCATTGTTGTATAACATTAATATATATATATATGTGATTTCTGGTAAATTATGTAATTGATTTAAACAAAACAAGATACAATTAAAATATTGGAATGTAATTGTCAATTTTAGCACGATGCTTTTGTGCAACGCATTCAGCTATCCAGACGATGTTACGACATTCTTGTTCTTTAAGTTTTAAATAACTATAGAATACTCCAAAATGGAATTGTTGAAGGAATGCATGAACATTTAAACGAACCTATAATATATAGCATTAATATATATAAAAAGGATCATAAAATTAAACAATAAAAAATATTAAATTTATTTCAAGTCGATAGTAAACTTACTTCATGTTCAAAAAATTTATCTTCCAGAGTTTTGTCACCAGGATTATTACCTGCTCCTTCAAATAAAGCACTATATTCCTGTATGAATTATACAAATACAATATTATGTTATATAAATTTAAAATATTGAATAATGTAAATATGCAACCATGTCATGATAATATAATGCCAGTTTGGAATGGCAAAAAATTATTTTCTCTTACCGCATAATACTCAGCTACAGCCTTAACTTGTTCGTAGTCATCGGCTCTTGCTAATGCAGCCAATCCATCTGGATTTAAACGTCCGCAACGTGGATATAATTTTGCACGATCATCTTTACCCAATTCAGTTCCAAATGAATTAATGGTTATAATAATTGCTCTTCTATCAGCTTCAAACTATAATTGGAGTTTATACATTACATTATTGATATTATTTTATATATTATGAGATTTTAATTATACCATAGTTATATAGATTTCTTACAGCAAGTATTTCACACATAGTATCAGCAGTTGTACCGCCAATATCTTTGCAGAATTTATAAAAAGCTTCTAGATAAGCTTTATAAAGTGTGTTTCGAATAATTTCAATATTCATTTCATCTAAATCTTGTTCAGATATACAATCCACAAAGAAAGGTGCTGTAAATGATAAAATCAATACAAAGTTAACGGATTCTATTGTCAAAATTTCTATACACAAAAAAAAGAAGAATGTTATTACCTAATGGTGTATCTACTAGAACAGCATTGTATAATTCAGCTGGTGTAGCAGCTACATGAATTGCTTCCATTTGTTCAAAACTACCAAGAGGGTGACACTTTGGAATTAATTCAGAGATTGGTCTTTGATGTAAAGTACCGGTAATTAATAATATGATATTATCGATCATGTAACTATATGTGATAAAATCAAGAAACTGTGCCAATGGTTCAACAGAGTGATTGCGCATGTGTTGGAATTCCACAACTAATTTTTCCCTCAACTTGTCGTCGATGACACTCACGGAAAGTGGTGACGGTTCATTTGCTAAAAAGCTTCCATAATCTGTACCGGCCAGATGCAGTTTCAAATCTGTAAATATTCATTGGAAAGGAGGATATATATATATATAAAATATGAAATATAATTGAAATATACAAAATTTAATATCTACCAAGTACAATAAAACTTAATTGACTTATCTAGAAAAGCAGTTATCTAACTGTGTATGTGAATTCTTCCTTATGATTTATTAAGAAATATAATTGCTCTACCTTCGAGTGTCTCGCATTGAACTAAATTGAGATAATCGCTTTGTTGAAGTATTCCACATTTGAAACCACGGCAAAGCCCCTCTAAATATCCACCATCTATATTAAACATACAGCCCTTCATTTTGATATATATTTTTTTTTATAAGAATATGTATGTCACTCTAAGTCTACGAATTGTCAATATTAAAACTTGAACGCCCAGACTCGCCCTTCTTGGTTGGCGATCATATGACTGGATATCAGGGGGGCCAAACTTATATATGAAAGTAAAAGTTTCATTTATTTTCATTGCCGATAGATGCGCTAATGATAGTATTCTATTCTGCCATCTGGCGACAAAATCTTAGACGAGGTTTACAGGACTAATTAAAATTTGAAATTGTATATTTCTTTATCCAAATTGTAAGAGATATTTTCGTATATAATACCAAGTTAATTACTTTCACTTTTTACTCGGTACTAGAAATATATATTTATTTTCATACTATATTATATTTTTTATACTATATTATTATTTATAAAAGGTAACAGTGTCAAAGGATATATTACACATTAGTTGATAATAATGCTATAAAAAATATATATATATATATATCTATTACTCTGATTAAATAAATGTCACTAAATTAAAATGATATTCATACTAAAATATGAAACAATATATTAATCATTCATATGCACATAGTATGCAGCCAGTAATTTTATTAAATACGTAAGTATATAAAACACTTACATAGTTTTACATTCTGGTGAAAAAAGTAAGATATATGCATAAATAATTTATCTTGATAGATCAACTAATTCTTAATCTAAAGAAGAGTAAACACCTGCCTATAGAACAGTAAATATTAAGCTTTGAATGATATATTTATATCAATCCCAATTTTTTATACGTAATTCAGGTTCAAGAATAGACCAGTTTGGCGAATGTTTCTCGCTTGATAACCAATTGAAGTCGTCTATACAATTCCAATTATTTATTTTTGGATCGAGACCAGCTAAATTAAAATGATTCATTTGATCTTCGTAAGACCAATTGTAAGGTGCTACTCTTATATTTGTACAATCTTCTATAATTGCTCTGCTAGTAACGTGGAGGTATATAGTGCAATCTGTAGATGAATGTAATCGAAATTGTTGACACGCAAAAGCAAATACACATTCAACACAGTCGTGAGCAAATACGGACGATGTTACTGGTCCAACTAAGATAGTACATTGTTTCAAATTTATCATATGTAGCGTACTAGGTGTACCATATATTCTTACTGTACATCGAGTTAGATCAGAAAGAAGAATATCATTCTTATTTACGTTTTCAGCATCCAGAACCAACTGTTCATCAGACTTTCCTACCAATATACACGCATTTTCCCCATATTTATTAAATGATTTATTTTGTTTTACCGAACCATTCACAATACCTTCTGATATTTTGAGATCTTTTAATCCGTCCGTTACATCATATGTTTTTTCAGTCGGTTTTTTTACAACTCTTCTGTTTTTAAATCCAAACTTTTTCTTAGGTAAAAGTTTCATTTCTAATTCTGATGCTTCATTTTCAAGTAATTGCAAGTTCTCCTGTGCTCTTCTAATGTCATATACTTTTAGATACATTTTAGACTGAGACAGATAATTTTTAAGCATCAGTATTTCTTTGCTTATTTTGTCAAAAGCAACCGAAAGAACTGATGGCGGCGCGTTAGATGCATCATCTAACATGTCTTTAATTTTTTTACACGAGGAGTAAAACGTATCCTTAAAATAACTACTTTGTTCAGATTCCACAGCAAGGGATTGTCGTTCTTCTTTTCGTCTTTCAATGATGTTCTTCCTTTCACGATCTCTCTTATTGATACGTTCTGGCAAGCTGCCTTCGAGGAAATTAGTATTCTCCATCTTGTTGTTATCTGAATGCTATTTGTTGGTATTGTTTATAGTATCTTCAAATAGCACGGAGACAGATTTCATAAGTTTCTCTTCACTTGATTGTTTTATTTTCCTCAATTGTTTCAGGACTTTACTTTTTCCTTCCGTAGCAGATTTTTTAGGTGAAATCTCATAAGCAAGAATCTATAAATGTATATAATAAATATATTATGGGGATACTCTTAAATCGATAATTATTATGTTTTAATTAAAAATATTTAATCATATTCATTATAAGATATATTAATGTACATTACCTCTTCTAATTCACGTTGAGTTATTGATAAGGTTTGTATTAGATAATATCCTAAACCTCCACCACCTATTAACAGTAACATAGATTTGAAGAACGCCATGAATACTAAATCTTAATTTTGTTCCCATTTCATCGTGTCAGCTGTCCTGATAGAGGTATCATTTGATACTTTTTCATATATATAATAATAACCATTTAACACAGATGGCAAGTTTTGGCGTAGATAATATCTGAAATCTAAAAGATAAGAAAAAAAAAAAGAAAAGAAAATGTGCAAGCATATCGCATATCTAGGAAACGAGTTATTGTCCTAATTAAGAAAAGATATGATAAATGTTTCAAGAAACGTATACTTATTTCATCGTGTCATTCAATAAATGTAAAAGTTGAATTATTCACCATGAAAAATACATTAAACTTTTAAGGTAGCTTGAAGGAACTATAGTAGGAAGAAATTTATCAATGAACATTCACTATATCGATTTCGTGAAGTTGTTTAACGTTCGTAGTTATAAAAAAAGAAACAAAACCAAAAAAAAAAACAAAAAAAAGATCAAGTATAAAAATTCATACGACATGCCATCCATATATGAAAGGCAATTATCGTTAAAGGCAATAACCTGAACTCGAACATCGAATTCAGAAAACAAGAATAAGTAAGTTACTTACCTTGCGATCTACTCATACAACTCCAAAGTATTAGTGAACTAGCAAAGAAGACACTTTCAAATAATACAAACGATTTGACGACCTTAATTTTATCAAAACTACGTCTCTTTGGTTCTCTGTAAAGCATACTAAAAAGGAATGCGATTTCCTAAAGAGGAAATCATCAATACCATGGTGAATAAGAGACAAAATCTTGAGTCGTCTCAATACGAGAACCTATATAGGAAGGGGGAGGGGGTATGGAATAATAATAATAGCTATTCGCTAACCGGCTCACCCACGTCTCGATTCTAGATGCACTTTCGAGAGATTGAAAACTCGCTCTTCTATCGATATATATTTCTACGTTCGATACTTGATTACCGCGGTGAATTTAATTGATGCGCGTTACGTTTCTTCACTCGTATGCATTTTCACAGTACCGGAGGAGGGGTAAGTTAAAAATGAATTTATATGAATTAAAATGTTAATGTCTAATCCGTGAATATCATAAATTATACTTTCTATACGTATATATATATATATTGTTATATCGTACATTGTTTTTTTTTTTTTTAACGATACATCAAATATAGCACTCTTAACTTCGGTAAGTATCTATAATTGTCTTTATCATCTACGCCTTATATTTTTATCCTTTATTTACTTACGTCGATACAATGAATGCATTTTAACGGCTAGTTTAATTATTTTCTTTTTTTTTTGTTTTTGTTGTTGCGAGAAACACATCTGTAGAAAAAGGAATATTCGTTTTCACATAAAATTCCTATCAATTAACTTGACCCTTATAGTCCAAATTTCTACTACTTTTATTTAAAAGTAATAATATTTTACGAATAATATTTTACTAGATATCAATTATAATCGATTTCATTTTTTTTTTTTTTGAATAGCACTCGATGATATTATTATCTATTTATTAATCTTGCCCTATACTCAAACAAATTAGCAAAAAATAGAATCATTCTTGACAAAAGAAATGTTAATTATGGTATTAGATGTTATATTTTGACTATGACTTTAAACTTTTTATGAAACATCATTTGATTAATTCTAATTTTGTGATTTAATATCAAACAAAACTACAATATGTTAATAATGTTTTCTTTCTTCCGTGATATAATTTGAGTTATCATCTTTGATTAGACTATTGTCTTGGAAAATATTTAATTTGTGTTCATTTGATTTAACATGTAGATCGAGTGATATTCAAACATTACCGACTTATATCTCATATTACGCGAAACTTCAAAAATTTTATAGTTTATTTGTTATAATGTACAGTGCAAATAAAGTTTTGTTGCTCTGGCCTTGTTAGGCCATGTCATTGCAGACAGCTGTATTAATCTTTGTATGTACAGGTAAATGTCTACATATATATGTATATATATATATATATGCATGAACGATACATTTAAAATTTACCTGCATTTAAAATATAATCTATTTTTATATATATTTCACATGTTATGGAATATATGAAATAAGCTATGTCCCATAACACATAAAATAAGTTACATTAAGAAGGCTAATTATTACTCTAACATAATGTACATTAAAACGGAATAGTTTAATTATTGTTATAAGAAAGCAGAAACGCGCAACAAATTGTGAAATTGGAATTTTATATAATTTATACTTAGAAAAATAACTTCATACTCTTAAAGCAATTCTATCTCACATTAGTGTAATATAAAACATTCTACAATATAAATCTATTATTTCTAACAAAATTACAAATCAAAAGAAATACATAGTAAATGTAGAATTTTTAACGTACTTTGATTAATACAAACTACATTTTATTTTTTTAAAGTAAGAGGCCTTTTCAACATATAAAAATCTGTTATATTAGAAGAATTCAAAATCTACAAAAATTATATATGATTTTTTTTCTTTCTTTCTTCTTTTTTTTTCTTTTTAATATTTGTTCATAAATCATGTAATAGTTTTAGAACAATGCGTACATTTTATATATGGGACATGGTAATAAGAGTACTAACAGCTTTCGATTGGTTTCAATGGATGGTGTTTTTCATATACATTACCATAATAATGCATATATAATAATCTATAATAACAGCTATTAGTACTCTTTTAGAGTTAAGTACACATGAAGTAATTATGATAATGATATTTTTATAAATGAAAACAAAATTTTCTCTCAGTATGAGTCATTGTTGCACATCAATATTCTGGTTTGTTTTTTCTTTTTTTTTTTATATAATAAAACAGTATACATTTATTACTTTATTTACATATCAGATAACAAACTAAAATGTAACTCTTGCTTAAAAATTGACAAAAAAGAGAATAACGTAATCGAAAAATACTAAATATCATTCGTTTCCTTATCGTTGATTTATTTCATCACATAATAATATTAAACATCGTAGTATACTCTTTTTATTTTTTTTATGGAGAAAAAAAAAAGAAAAACTATGTTGAGAAAGTTAAACGATTGACAGTATATTTAAACGTTAATAACTATTAATTGCTTTGAAAACATATTGCATTAAATATAGTTATGTATAAAATTTCTTCCGTTACAAAATAAAAAGCTGAAAAATTATAGATAGTAATAGATTAATAATCCATACTTTGGAAGTATATGTAACTGAATAAAATTTATATATTAAACAGAAATGTCTGTAGAGATAATATATTTTCAATTATCAAATAATAATGGCATTAATATTTCTCAGTATTTTATCTATTAAGAATATTAAATCGTAAAGCAAACATGTAGTATATCTTCTATATACAAGTTACTTCTCTCTACAATCTTCATTATTGCTTTTTATAATATCGTGAGGAAAAGTACAAAAGACAGACCATGTACAGATGGTTTGCTGTTGATATAATAATCTATTTAAAGTTATACATATTAGGCTGCATATGAAGAAGCCATTGTAAAACATCACGTGAATGCTTAAGTTAAATCGAAAGGTTACTTATAAATGAGTGGAACTTTTGTACAATTTTATAGACATTATACTTCATCATAATGTAAACTGTATGAAACATATCATATATGCTATTATAAATTATGATAAAGTGCTGGAAATATTTAATTAGTTTATAAAGTGCTAAGGCACCAGAGGTAAATGCAAATGATAATCGTGATTAATATATTTTTCTAATAGTACTATATGGGAGCATTAACTACAGATATTTCTTTTGTATTTTTTTCTTCCTTTCTTTGTTTTTTTTTTTATAATATTTACTATGAAGTAAGCACTTTTATACATACACTTTGGGATGATTAGGAGATCTTTTCACTTTCTGTGTGCAAAATTAAATTTCTTCGTTTTTTTTTTTCCTTTTTTTCTTGCTTTTTTTTTTAAGCAGCATGTATATATAGTAAAGTATGTTAAGCAATCTTTTTTTTGCATGCAAAGCAAAGTTAAGATGCAAGGGACATTATGAGCAGCATTTACAAATAGATATTCAAGGCTTGGATATACATTGAAATATCTTCTGCTTTATGCTTATATCACTTTTTAACAGATATCAGATTCATTGATATTGATACCTTATTATAGAAAAATAAAAATTTTAATAATTCGTCCCATAACTGCCATTAAAAGTTCTTACTGATTAGATACATTTAATATGGATTAAAAGTTGGGATGTTTTTCTTTCTTTTTTGTTCTTTTTTTTTTTAAATACAGCCAAATATTTGTTCTTTTTCTTTTCTTTTTTTTTTTTTTAAATATTAAAACCAAATGGTATGTTTATAAAAATGATTTTTCATAGGATATATGAGGTCATGCATAAAATGTTCATCGTGCCTTGGATATATTTAATAGATGAAAATTTAAATTTGAATCGAGTTTTTATTCTGAGAATGTGGCAGTTAAAAGACAAACATACAAACGTAATTATACAATGTTTACTTATACACTCGGTTTTGTGTATTAAAATCATAGAGATAAACTTGTAAAATTTTTTTTTTCATCTTTGCACTCCAAGTTCCTTTCTATTCAACAAAATTATAATTATAAAACCTGTATTTATTTCTTTATTTTTTTTTTTTGTTTGTTTTTATTGCATGGCAATATACAAAGTTCGAAATTCTTTTCTCCTATTTTCTGCGTTTAATATATTTTTAATCATCTAGTAACCTTTCAAGATTAACAGCATATCACATGAAGCATTCTCATTCGATATAAGACGTCAAGTTCGGTTTGTATGCCAGAAACATAGATCTTGTCTTTTCCACTGATGAAATACAAAACGAGTTAGAGATTCACTACACGTACGACTGTTATTTACAATGTGTTTTATTAGCATGATTAAACAGATTTCACATAATCCTTGTCAATCAAAACAGTGTGACCAAATGGTTTGCCCTCTTCGTAATTTCTTTATTCATGCACGTAAACCTTCACCCTTACACTAATTCTAAGACGGAATTTCTTTAGTTTCTATACTGCCATAACATATTATATTTATTATTTTTTTTTTCTTTTCTTTTGTTTTTTTTTTATTATGCTCCTCTCTTTATTTTCAAGTATTACCTCGTACGAATAAATCACACAGCTCAATGTGAGATATAGTAGTGAGACGGATTATATATTAATATAAAATCCGTAAATCAAACCAAAAAGAAACGTACACATAAGTTCCCAAATTTTTTTTACATATCTGATTAGCATTTTATTGGTTAGCAGATATTGCTAACGTCCATATCCCCCATTTACCTCCACATTTAATTGATGGCCTATAAATTGATGATAGCGAGGCACAGAGGGATATAATTGCAATGGGCAGGAAAAAGTCAGCATGACATTCAGTTAAACAGTCTTTTGAACACCATGAAGTCATGGGAATTTTGATGTGCTGTAATTCGCTACGATACCATTTCGTGCCAGCCACTGCTATTTGAGGATGCACTTTCTAGCGATGCTACAATATAACGATAATAAAATCGTATGCGATGAAATAATGTAAGATCTTAAATTAAAGGAAAATATCACGTTGAAAGTATATACGTGGCGTATATTATACGTATTTAGTTGTAACTATTTAATTAAATCCGTATAAAGCTTACCAGTCTTATCGTTATCAGCTGTTTCGGGAGAGGAAGACCTTGGTCCCCATATCCTTACTGTACAATCATCAGATACAGATGCCATCATTTGATGATAAACAGGATTCCACGAAACGCAATTAACCGTTCGACTGTGTCCTGTTAAAGTCGCTATGGGGAGCTCTCGCTTGATATGCCATACGTACACTTTATTGTCTATAATAATAAAGATAAAAATAATCATACTAATAATAATAATATTGCGAAACGTTTTGTTGCAAAGATGAAAGGTACATTAACTTAGAGTAATTATAGGAGCAATTTACTCGACGTACCTTCACTACCAGACGCAATAAAATCTTGATTGATACCACCAAAACAGCTATGAATCGTAAAATGTCCTTGGGTAACACCTTGAAAACGCCTTACTAGACAACGATCTTGTAAATCCCATAAATGTACTCCTTGATTAGCCACATTAAGTAAAGCAAGTCTATCCGCTTTGTTTACACTAAAGGACATGACAGGGTGATCCTCTTGTAATCTATAGACGATTAAATAAAAAAAAAAAAAAAAAAAAAAAAAAGAAAAAAGAAAAAAAAAAAGAAAAAGTAATCAATTATATTAAATTGTAACTACAACGAGAAAAATTAAATGATAAAATAGATTCGTTCGACATACATTGTAAAATCACATAATTCGTCAAAATTATATCCTCGAATTCGATGATGAGAATCAGCTGCTAAAACAGTTTTTCCATCGCTTCTACACCATAAGCATTTAACTCTAACGCCTTCCCATGAATCAGAGACATTACCGTCCATATCCTGGATTGATATAACAAAGATCATATAGAAAAACGGTGTAACGATATAACGCACAATATTAAACAATTGAATTCAGTGGTTTACATAATTTTTCTATAACTTTATTAAATTGTAACTTACACATTGATAGAACTGACCACGAAGTCCTCCGGCAACAAATTTATTTGAATCTCGATGCCAGGCACAGGCCGTCAGAGAATCATCAGTACTCTGCGTTAATTTAACACGTAATTCGCAGTCAGGCGTGTCCACGCACCAAAGCCATAGTTCTGGACAATCTTCAGGACCGCAAGCAATAAGATGGCTACTATCCGGACTCCAAGCTATAAGCGCAACACCATACGTATGTCCTTCCAACGTTTTTCTGTGCGTTACTCGTAACGTTTCCTACGGATCACGAGGTATAACATTATAATAAGCTTTTCCAAGTATTACAGCTTATTTATTAATAGTACACTCTTACAGGATCGACATCCCAAATAATCACAGTCATATCTTTAGAACCTGTGGCTAATTTAAGACCATCAGGAGAGAATTTGCAATACCAAACTTCGTCGCAATGATCATTCAGCAATTGTACAGTATGGCACGGAAATTGTTCTTTGCTACAACTGTGGTCCACGAGCAGCGACACATTTTCCAAGCTTGTCTAATTAATGGAAATAATAAACATAAAAAAATGAGAGAAGTAAACATAAGAAAGAAAATGCAAAGTAAGAAGTTACGAGGAGATCAGTTAATAAATATACACTCAGTAAATTCTATTATTTTTAAATACCTGCATATGCGTAACATGGTACGTGCACTGCTGATTTTGCATTTCCACTGCTTGACAAAGCAATGAATGAAGCCGACGCGGTGGCAGCATAATGGAAGGTGGAAGATACCTCTGCAATCTATCCATAAGAGCTGCTCTGGAAGCTGAACCTTTGCCATCCCAGCCCGCACGTGTCTGTCAACAAGTGTCTATTTGCTAATGATCAAATTTTCAGTTGCTTGTTAGTTTTGTGAATTTTCTACATATCCATTCAAACTCGAATTCTCAAAGAATTTTCTATTAAGAATGTTGTGGTTATTATTATGGAGAATGTAAAAAATAAGAATGCGTTAAAGTAACAATTTTAATTTGTATAATGGATATGATTTAATGATGTAAGTGCAGTACCTGTAACTCATCACGTCCGCTACACATCATAAATGCTGACAATTGATGAACACGGCCTGTATTGTGGCCTAGAGGTGTCAATTCATTGCGTAAGACCTGTAAAGCTTCTAGAACTAAGCCTTCCTCCAAATACTCCAGATATTTTTGCTCTAAGAGTAGGAATTTCATTTCCTGTAAACACAAATCAAGGTGTAATATAATATCGGATAAGAAATGAGATATTTATAAGAAAAAAATTTCAATGATAAAATCTTTACCACCAAGCTCTGACTTGCACCATTTAAAAAGGACTTCAGTTCATTAAGGTCATGGTCTGCTTTGTTCCAATCTCCATCCATAACATGCTGTCTAAACTTTGCAGCTGCTGGATGGTCCAACCGACAGCCTGATTCTTGCATAAGTAGGTCTGCCGTGCGGCTGAAGGAAAAAAAAAGTTTTGTTTGTTTGTTTATTATTATTGACGAATTGTAAGTAATATTATGATAATTAGAAGAATTAATGGAAATGCATCAACGTAAATGACACATATTACATTAAGAGTTCAAACAAAGAACATATAATATTCCATGTTTTAGGGAAAAACTTATATTTTGCTAGAAATTTATTTCATATAGATAGTACCAACGCATTCATTCTGAGCAACATCATTACGAAGTAAATATAACTAGCAGATACTAGTGACTATATTTCATGATTCTAAAAATAACTTTCTCTTGCCAAGTAGCATGTATGGTAGAATAGTTTCTCCTGATAAGTCCACACAAAGGAAACAAAAGAAATGTCAAAATAGATTCAAACGAATATTATTTTTTAATGTATCAAGCAATAAAGATTAAATCAAAAGCGGAGAAAATATCTTTGTATAGGAAAGAACAATGTATTAGAAAAGAAATAATACGTACTCTAGCCCGACAGTTTTCAAATGTTGCCCGATGAGTCTCACAATGTCCTGATTAGTTTTGTCCATTATTTTTGGAGGTCCTAAACTTGGATTAGTTTCCCCATTCACACCATTGATGTCATTATCGGATTCCGGTATCACATTGCCATTAGCTTGCGGTCCCCCAGTGTCAGCCGTAGCTCCGTTCTGTTGCAGCCCAGAAGAAACTCCACCGTTCGAGGCCTGCTGCTGCATTACGCTGTTATGCACACGGAAATGTTACCGTGGTTGCAATACTTGTCCGGAATACTAACGCATATGCGTACTAAGCGTAACATTTTTATCTTGACACACGTAATAATCTTCTCTCTCTATCTTTTTTGTTTTCTATTTTTGATTATATCTATTTACTGTTTTTTTGTTTGTTTGTTTGTTTGTTTGTGTGAGATAAAATTCGAAAACCGTATGAGTTTGCATTAAAGAGAGAGAGAATCAATAAGAATTCGACGGAAGAATTTGGATAAATAAGAAAACCGCTCGGGGATACAGCGCATACGAAAGGAATCCGACGTCGATACGTCTTGAGATTCTGGAAGGAAGAAGATACACGTGAGAGGGTCATTGAGTTAACGTACGAAGAGGGGTATGTCCTCTCCGCGTTTCCGACTACGCGTCCGCGAACTGTGTCGTCTGCCAAATAAAGAACCTGCGTTGCGTTACCGATAGTTCTCCATCTCTGGATTGGAGTGGTGCTCGTCCGCTGGTCGTAGAGTAGCCGGGAGAGAACTACGGGACCTTTTGCGCGGTGGCGGAGCGAGTCCACCGTCGTCCGACTCGCCGCTCGAGGCCAGGCTTATGCGCGTACCGCCCCGTTTTTCACACGATTATTGTCCCTCTCGAGTTCGTTGGTGGGGCTGTGGCTGGGGCTGAAGCACGCACGCAGCCACGATTACGTTGCACGGGAAAGTTCTTCTCGCCTCCCCCCTTTCTTTTTTTTGTAATTTCCCCCCTTACGTATTGAAAATTCACACGCGCGCTTACTTCTTTCTTTACCTACGAACAAGACGCTCCCCCGAACAAAGCAAATGAATCGACGAAAAAACAGGATTCTTGTACGCCTGCCAATACGGATGATACGAACAATGACTGCTACACAGCTGATACTTGTTTAGATCGTCGTTTACGTCACACTATGGCCTTCTTCGCAGATAGCCTAACGGATTCTCCTGCCCCCTGCCGTTCGTTCTTACAAATTATTCTTCCTCTGAAATTGTGACGCTGAATTTGGCCGTAACCGTCATAGGATGTCGCCACCTATTCGCATCCTCGGGGATAAGTGATAAACCGTTCTAAGGGAGGTTAGTTCTCTGTGACGGGTTGGTTAACCAGCGCGCAAATTCGTTTCGTACGAGACGACGATAACGTTATAACGAATTTTAAATTAATATAGAACCGGAAACGCGTCATTGGTATCAAATTTCCCGACATACGATCCCGCGTTCCTTCGGATTCGAGGAAACTAATATATCATATATCTTCGCGAACTTTTCTCGACAAACGTCTTGTAAACGTTTGAAATCGATGTTGAACGTTAAACTCTTTCGAATAGACGATGTTTATCGCGAGTTAAGAGACGAAAAAAAAACGCGTCGAATTGAAGGGGTTCGCGGAAGATAAATACGCGCTTTAAAATTTGAAAGATGAATCGGCTGAGATCGGGTAGTCGAGCGGTGCTTGTTCGGTGTTCCTCGGAGAACCGAGTCGAGCAGGACGTACGCCGGCAACCGGCAGTCGTTCGCCGGCCTCCGTGGCGTACACATCATCGTTGTTTATTACTTTTAATTCGCGTATCGTTCTTTTCCCTCGTATCACTTTGATCCTCTCACCTATATATACATATATCTCCCTTACTCTTTCTCTCGTTAATAAACGTCTCTTTATCTCCTCGTCTTTCTCTCGGAGTTTGCATTTTTTTTTCTTTCCTACGTGTACGTACGCACGCGTTGCGCCTAATAACCACGCGCAATTTTTTTTCTTTTTCGCGAAGAAAGGAGGCAAAGGCGGCCGATCCGCCCACGCCGTAGGTATCTCTTTTCAGAGAGAGAGAGAGAGAGAGAGAGAGAGAGAAAGAGAGAGAGAGAGAGAGAGAGAAGGACGTAGACGGAGAAAGAGAGCACGAGAGAGAGAGAGAGAGAGAGAGAGAGAGAGAGAGACAGACAGATAGACAGAAAGAAAGAAAAAAAAAGAAAAAAAAGGAACAAGTTTTATTGGATATAACATACGTTCCATTAATGCGAACGTCGTCCGCGTAGCGCATTTTTTGTTCGCTCGGTGCACCACGCACCTACGTACGTGTGAGAGCGAGCGCGCGCGCGCGCGCGCACGCATGCACGCGCCCACGACGACGACGACGACGACGACGACACTCCAGTGGACATGATCGAAGAAGATACTTCGATTGTCAACGATTGTTAGTACGTAAAAAATCGTATCTGCGGAAGTAAACGGTTTTTGGTGTTCATCATTGTGTTATGTGTCTCGATCGAATAATAATAGAAAGATCCCTCTTTCCTCGCGAGTGTTTATCTACTCTACTGACAACGACGACCACCTGTCGCGCGAGCAACGCACGCACGCGCCGCTCAGTGTCACATTTGGATTAATCGGATTACGCGGGAACGTGCAAGTGGACATGTTTTTCACCACGAGATAGATCCTCGCAATATAACAAGGTACCGCCATAAGTTCGATAAAATTTTCTAAACCATTAATTTGCGAATTTATCGTAAGGTATACGACGGGTGTTAACCCTTCGATCAAATCGTATAGATACGGGGATAAAATATATTCTTTATTTTCTTGTTTTTTTTTTCTCCTTTTCTATCATTCCTACAACGTTTAGAATATATCCTTCGCTTGTTTTTTTTTCATATGTCTCTCACTCTCTCTCTGTCTTTCTACGATAATATCGTCAATACTTTTCGTACCATTCGCGTCGTATTTTTAATTAATCAACGTGGTCGACGATCATTATCTTTCAATGAACGAGCGGAACGAGCAGAAATTAAAATTGAAAGGAACGCTTGGAATTTTAATGGACACGTTATTATAGAACGAGGAGGAGGAGGAGGTTAGAGGACTCCGGTGGTATTTCAAATCGATAACATTGATATCTTATAACATTCGACTACGGTTCCGGATAAGCTTTGACAGAAACTTTTTAAAGGCATGTATATATATATATATATATATATATATATATATATATATATATAAAGAAAAAACCAACACCGGAATACCGAATTTACGATTAACCCCTATCTCAAAATGGCTTATAAATCTTGAATAAGGAATGCGATTTTCTGTAGTATATATATATATATATATATTTATATATATATCGTGCTTTGTAAATAACGAAATAACCGCGTTACCATGAATGGATCTTTGCCTTTCGAAAGGCGCGCCGTGTATTAAAGAATTTCTTTCTTTCTTTCTTTATTTATTTATTTCTTTCTTTCTTTCTCTTGGAGTATACGCACGCGTACGCGTAGGAGCAAACGGAGAGGGTTCCTCTACATCGTGCAGCAGAATCGAATGAGCCATGTCAGTAGAAAACGGCTAGGGGAGAGAGAGAGAGAGAGAGAGAGAGAGAGAGAGAGAGAGGAAAGGAAGGAGGAGGTGGGCGCATACCAGTGCATACCAAAGAGAATGCGCATGCGCAAACCTTTCCCTCTACTTCCCCCCGAGCCCCACCCCTCCCCCTCCCCTTGCGATCTCCCGCGCGATTTGCCCGCGTCTTTTGCAGCGCGCACTCGCTACTCTCTTCGAATCATTGACTCTCTTACTACTTACTTTTCATTCTATTCATAAGATCATCTTGCTCTTCTTCCTTTCTTCTTTTTCTTCCTCTTCTCCTTCTTCTTCTTCGTTTTCTGTTTTTTCTTTTTTTTTTTTTTTGGTTACCCTAAAGACTCAACAAGTTACTACAAGTTTACAAGTTTTCTTTCTTTTTTTTTTTTTTCTTTTATTTGGAAAAAAGGGCGGCTATCGTGCCACGAGACAAATACATAGGTATTTAGGATTTTAAATTACGCGGGTTCTTTTATATATATAGATATTTTTTTTTCTTCTTCTTCTTCTTCCTCTTCTTCATTCTTCTCTTTCTTCTTCTTCACCCCCTCGCGAGACGTTCCTCTTATTTCACGCAGTTGCATCCCTCACGTGCATGTTCACGCTCGCTTTCTTGTATTTCGCATACACTCGCTTCTAAGCTTTCACGAAGGCCTCTCGTGTTTGCACCGTGTAAATATGATCGGTTCTTGTTCAAAATGTTCCTCGTCCTCGTAAGCCTTTTAACGACGCGTTGTACCGGTACAAATAATCAATCCCGCTCTTGGAAACACCGTAGCGAAAAAAAATTAAAAGGAAGAAAAATAAAAGAAAAAGAAAAAGAGAAAAAAGATACACCTTGGACGCGTTCAACGCGGGTGGAATTTGGCGGCGATATTGAATCCAAGATGAAAATATATTAAAAGATCGTCGAGAAGTCGGTCGATCGGTCGGTCGGTCGGTCTTTTTTCTTTTCCTTTTCCTTTTTTTTTTTTTTCTTTTTAGTGTTCAAGCCCCGTTGCCTCGGATTGTCTAGTCAGGAAAGAGAGAGAGAGAGAGAGAGAGTAAAAGAACTCGTCGGGAGGGTCGAAATATATTTGGAGAGGATGCGAGAGGACGATTATAATTCTTGGGTCGATGTTGCCCAGAACGAAGGAATTTCGAAGGCCGACTCGAAGCAAAAGGAAAGAAAAAAAAACAAAGAAAAGACAAAAGGGCGATCTCTCCCTTACTCTTTTCGATTATCGTAACTCCTGAGATTTCTATGTACCATCATCTACGGGCGTATATCTCCCCGAATTCTTATCTCACGTACGTTCGATCTCGTATCCGCCTAAACGATTATATAAATTATATTTTTAACCCTTACGAACGCGTGCCGTTATAGAAATTAGAAATTTAGCGATAGAAAAAAAACCTCCCTCGATTTCGTTTTACACGTACGTACAACACCGTCATTGACATTTCCTCGTACAACGTCGACGTTCTTCTTCTTCTACTTCTACTTCTTCTTATTCTTCTCGAACGTAGAGAGAGAATGAGAGAGATAGAGAGAGAGAGAGAGAGAGAGAGAGAGAGAGAGAGAGAGAGAGAGAGAGAGAGAGAGTCAACGTAAGAGATATATACTGTAGAAAGCAATTTATGGCAAAGGGTTTGCGGTCTTCCGACCTTCATATTTACGTTTGCAGCGCAGCTGGACTTTAACCGCACGAAAGCGGTTCTTCCTCGGGTTAGCCCTGAAATCGCTTGCTTCCCGATCGAACGAACGTTTTGCACGCCGCTATCATCGTCTATGCGATTTGTATTCTATGATTCCTTTTAACCTTTTTCTTTTTTCTTTTTTCTTTTTTGTTCGTCGGCGTTCGTTCTTTTTTTTTTTTTCTATCAAACTCTTCTTCTTCCTCCTTCGTTCTCAACTTCCCATTCGAGGGAACGACTTACAACGTCAAATTCCGAGTTGAAGTATCGGAAAAGTCGATTGGAACTTGTTCATTTCGGTGAGGTACTCTCGTTG
The DNA here is from genome assembly GCA_911387685.1 of Dolichovespula media. Lineage (NCBI taxonomy): Eukaryota > Metazoa > Arthropoda > Insecta > Hymenoptera > Vespidae > Dolichovespula > Dolichovespula media. Next base: position 1,024,601 of record OU426864.1, on the reverse strand, counting down.
TACGTATGTATCTTTTCTGAAATGGACACGAGCGATGGGTGGATGGGTGGTAGGAGGGGAAGGGGGATGTTTGAGAAGAAGAAAAAAATAAAAAAAAAACAAAAAAAATAGAGGAAGGGAGAGAGAGAGAGAGAGAGAGAGAGAGAGAGAGAGAGAATTAAAAGAAGAAACTCGCTGGCAAAGTAAGTACTGAGATCGTGGCCCGTGAACGGGTGTGAACGCTCGCGTACGTGCCAGAAACGAATAATGAAGCCGTGCTGCTGGTACGATCCACGATAAAACCCCGCGATGCCCGCGACGTTGGAACGCCACTCACGTATAAATCTTTTACCTTGTACCCGATTTGCGAGCGCCGCGCCGGTTCGACGGACATCGCCGTCTCTACGAGACAAGTTGCCCCGAGACAACGATCCATTTTGCAAAACCCTTTTTCCCTAAACCACCTCCCCCCCCTCGTCCCTTGGTTACCCTCCTATCCTCTCCTCCTCACCTCCTCCCCCAATAAGAAACAAAGATCGTCACGGTCTAGTCGTCGTTGTAGTAGCTGTAGTAATGCAGTAGTGTAGTGTAGTTGTAGTCTGAAAGAAACGATCTTTCTTCTTCTTTTTTTGCTTCTGCTTCTTCGGTTCCGCGTTTCTTTTCCTTTCTTTACGGATATCGATATCGTCCGACGACGACGATTAAACTCGTCGATTAAAAACAACTCTTCCCTCAAACCCCTCCTCGCACAATTAATTCGCTCGCAAGCTCGCGTTGCTTCGTATAAGTGATGCGAAAAGAAACGAAAAGAAAGAAAAAAAGAAGGGGAAAATCTCAGAGCAGCGCGAAGCTTTTGGAGGCGATGGAGAAATAATCGAATTTAAGAGAGCAACGCTAACGGTTCGCGATCCTCTACGATCGCATCGTAACGTATATAACTGTACGCGCACGTGACACAACGCATTCACCGCTTTGTGTCACACTCGTTCGTTCGTTCGTTCGTTTGTTCCTTCCTCCTCCTCCTCCTCCTCCTCCTCCTCCTCCTCCTCCTCCTCTTTCTTTCCCTTAGTTTTCCTTATCGTTGAACTCTTTTGAATAGATATTCTTTTTTGTGCTTTTTTTTTCTTTTCTTTTCTTTTTTTTTCATTCGTAACGACGAAAGGGGATGCGCGCGTGCGCGCGCGCGCGTCCGCGTAGCGATCGATTTTAATTTAACGTGAAACTCCTCATACGCGCGACGCTTCTATGTCGTATACTACTACTATTACCACTACTATTACTACTACTATTACTTCGCTATACGAGTTAAACACGTACGATATATACATAAATATAATCGGTACTATCGAGTTTGTACCAAACGATCAAACTAGTTCCCCGATAGTAGTCGCATAGCACTCCCCTTCGTGGTCTCTCTCGCTTTCTCGGTTCTCTCGTATGTAACGTCGGTGCCATGTAACGTTACGTTCTCGTACGACATACTCCAGATCCTTGATACTTACTTGTCTTACTCCAGAAGCCGAATAACTCTCCATCCCCCCCCCCAAAAAAAAGATTCAGTATCCCATTTCTTTCACATTCCCGTTCCTAGGTTTGGTCTTTTCGTTTTCTTTTTATTTTTTGATTTCTTTTCTCTTCCTTCCTCGTAAGATAATGTAAAAGTAAATAAGTAAGTAAGTAAGTAAGTACGTAATTTATCCTCTCTACGGGACAAAGCGAATATCACGAAGGAAATTCAGTTACACACGGTGAAAGTACCTGCCTGTTAGCCGAGAGTACGTATGGCTTCTGCGAGTTCACGCACACGCCTGATAACCGCGATGCTGTTCTACGCGATAAGTAGTGGTACCGCGTTATTACGTAGGTACGATCGCAACGCGGAAGACAACGATTTGTCATTTCTAAACGAAATATCGAACGACGAATGAGAATCGTATTGTTCGGATACTTGTCGACGATTCCCTTGTCTCGAAGTTTTCGACCCGTTTCCAGCTATATTGTTTTTTTTCTTCTTCTTCTTTTCAATCGTTAAAGAATGACGATACGAAACGTGATCAAAGTTAAATGAAAATTTAACCGAGAGCCATAGTTATATAGTTATATATGTATATATATATATAATTCTTGCTTTTCGTAAATATTTCTCTCAAATTTAGGCTTTTAACGTACTCGAAAGACTTTTCTCTCTCTCTCTCTCTCTCTCTCTTTCTCTCTCTCTCTCCTCGATCCCAGCCTCTGTGCCCCTTCATCCCCACCACCCCCCGTCGAGTTTCCACGTTGAACATCGTCGAACGGCTCGAATTCCTCGAACTTAATCCGAGCCTGAGTGCACTCTACCGCGGTATGCACTCGGAATGCAGCTCTCAAAGTGGGCTGCTCTTAGTTATCACCGCGCATCGTGGAACATGGCTACTTGGTGAAAGTAGCTCCACCTTCGCAACGCGCGCGAGCGTATGTGGTGGATGCTCGCCAGGATTCCGCGCATACACGAGAGCTCGTAACGTTCTCTCAAAAGAGAGAGAGATGATCAGGATGATGAGAGTCTACCGAACCGTTGATCTTACCCAGCATCGTACCTTACCACCTATCCAACTCGATGATAGTGGAACGAAAAAAATTGCAATTTTCACACGTCGACCTGGTTAACTTATTTATAAGGTCAACTAGTAGCGCGATGTACATCGCACGCACACGTGCATATATATATGTATGTATATGCAAATACGTATGCGTGTACTCGATTATTTTACAATGATTAATTTGTAGGAAAAAAAGAAAAAAAAAGAAAAAGAAATTGAAATAGTCAATTGAAATAGTTAATATACCACGACAATAACCTTGAGATGATTTTAATTCGGTCGAAACATTATTTTTTTTCCCTTTTTAATACGATTAATGATCAATTAATTAACATGGAATGTTTATATCCACGTATACATATGTATTGAATGGAAAAAGATGTTAAACGTCATTCCATTATTTATAGGAATAGAGCTCAAGAATTCTTATTAGTTAGGGGAGGGAGAGAGAGAGAGAGAGAGGAGCGAGAAGGGGTTGGGGAGAGGGGATATGACGCGAATGACTCGACTGCGATGTAATCGGCCGTAACTGGCGTATAATTAACATTTTTATAGATACCCGCTCGGTTACTCCGCAACGACTCGAAAGTCCTCGAGAGTACGATTTGATCGCTCGTGTGGTATTTGCTAAATAGAAAAAAAAAGAAAAAAAAGAAAAAAAGGTTAGTATCGGCCGATAAGACGCGACACGAGATATATCGATATATATATATATATATATTCCGCACGAGACCGCGATACCGATGCGCGTTTTCAAGATTCAAGGGCGTGTAAAATACGTTACACAGTAGAATCGCGTCATTTGTCACTGGTCACGCGAGTCTCTCTCTCTTTCTCTCTCGAGATCTCCGATTCAGTTTACTTTCGAACTAGTCAATCGACGATAATACATATATCGCTTGGTTATAGTCGAAGGAATAAAAATGTACGAGACGAAGGCAAACGAACGAACGAACGAACGAACGATATAAAAGAAACAAAGAACAAAGAAAGAAAGGCGGGAAATTGCAATCGTACGAGATTACGTTGATATCGCATTTAAGAGGTCAAGGATAACGAGGATAACTGTGAGAGAGGAGGACAGGACGACGACGACGACGACGACGACGATCAAAAGTTAAACGTTTGTTACCTTCTTTTCAAAAATCGAACTTGCCCTAATATTTTTTTACGTTTTCGGGTACGGGTTCCGGGCCGGGCCGGACCGGGCCGGACCGGCGAACGAAAACGAGAAAACGAGTTTACGTAAAAAGAAATCGTCGTACAACTTTCGCTACTTTTCTCGTGTATGATGTTTAAAGGAGGACCCTTACGATTGGATACGCGCGTGTGTATATCCGATGCGATTCCGAACGGGATATGGATGGGAGAAACTAGATGAAAGGAGGAGGAGGAGGAGGAGGAGGAGGAGGAAGGAGGTCTCTTCTGGTCTCCGTTATATCCCAACTAGTTGCTCTTGCTCTAAATGCTGTTGTCGCAGGGGTCTCTCTTCGATAATTCGATAATACGAATTATATCGATTCTCCTAATCTCCGGTGCGCTCGACTTAACCCAACTAATCCACCCTTCTTCCTACGCGATCCTCTACGTTCGTTCTTTTGCATTACGAAATAATATATATATATAAATAAAAAAAATGAAATATAAACTTGAATAGCTGTACAAAGTCGTACACTACTTATATATATATATATATATATTACTCAAATTAACGTTTCGTACGCGTACGTAGAAAGACATGTAACGTAGAAAATTCAATTCAACTTTTGATTTTGATCATCACGCGAGAGAGAACATGAACCGTGCACGCTTTGACGCGGGGTGAGGGGGCAGGAGAGGGGAGGGCGAGAGGGATGCTTGCGTGCGAACGTTCGAGGCTAACATAAGCATTATAATCACATTAGAATTCCATTAAAAGATCTTCTTTTTCTTCTTTTTCCTCCTCCTCCTCCTCCTCCTCCTCGTCTTCTTCTTCTTCTTCTGCTTCTACTACTACTTCTTCTTCTTCTTCTTCTTGTTTTTCTTTTCCTTCTTTCACGCTAACGCGAGCCAGAACGCGGTACGTGGCACTGACTCGATTCTCGCACGCTCCGTAACTTAATTTCTCATCGTATCTCCATGAAATTTATCATTCCTAGAAGACAATTTTTATCGTCGTGTGTTACAAGGTGTATGAGAAGTAGGAGGAGGAGGAGGAAGAGGTGTAAAAGGAGGAGGAGGAGGAGGAGGGGCTTCGATATGTAAAAAAAAAAAAAATTCAATCGCTTGACAAAAATCCTAGGTTTTGATACGCGTGCATGTATGTATGTATGTATGTATGTATGTATGTATGTATGTATGTATGTATGTATGTATGTATGTATGTATGTATGTATGTATGTATATGTGTTCGAAGTAAAATTTAGTCTCTTTTCATCGGCGCCGATCAAATTTTTCCGCCACTTACAACTCGAACGAATCCGCGCTTACCGTCCTCACTCAGGAGAAAGTGTATGTACGTACGCCCAGGAGGAGGAGGAGGAGGAGGAGGAGGAGGAAACGTAGAAATACGTGAGGAAACGAGATACCGATGAAGGCTCTAGAGTTCGTAAACGCGAATTCGCGTTTATGTGTGTGTGTATAGGAATCTGCAGTGGATCCACGAGACTTCAGAATGAAGAGGATCACTAAAGAGAGAGAGAGGAGAGAGAGAAAAGAATCGAAGGATGAACGAGTAGAAATGGCAGAGATGGGGAAGACGAAGGGAAGAAGAAGAAGAAGAAGAAGAAGAAGATACAAAAAAAAGAGGTACAAAGGGGAGAATCGTCGAGAGAGATGGTAAAGTAAAAGAAGAGGAAAGAGACTGACGATGATTACTACGAAGGAAAAGTGGACGAAGAGGAGATGAAAGAGAGGAGGAGGAGGAGGAGGAGGAGGAGGAGGAAGATGAAAAAGAAAAAGAAAAATAAAAAAGAGGGAATAAAATAGTAAGAGAAGGAAGATGCAGGCAATTTCTCTCTCTCTCTCTTTCTCTCTTTCCTTCTTTCTCGTACACACAACTGGCTCGCGCATTCTTCCGTCTCTTTCTATCACATTGCGAGATCCCCAGCTTTCTCTCTCTCTCTCTCTCTCTCTCTCTCTCTCTCTCTCTCTCTCTCTCCCCAGAGTCGCCCCACCTCTTCCGCTGTCCGGCCAATTCCTCGTATTATACCAGGTTGCGGTGTGGAATGCGGGCGTCCTTCGTTCGCTTCGAGCAGCATCCAAGCGATGAGCCCCTCTAGCGTTATCCTTCGTCGGACCTTCGCATGCGCACCTTTAGGGCTCGGTAAAATTAACCTGGAATACTCGACCGAGATGCTGACCGGGAACCTATCTCCTTGGGTTCTTAACCTGCTACGGATTCGTTAAAAGCGGATTTCACTCCTGACTTTTACGCGTCTCGCACGAAATACACCCTAACCCTGTTAGACTATCCTCATCATCGTCGTCGTCATCGTCGTCGTCGTTGTCGTTGTCGTCATCGTCGTCGTCGTCGTCGTCATCTTCGTCGTCGTCGCGTCTTCATTATCTCTCCATCGTCCTCGTCGTCATCATCTTATTCTCATAAATTTACGGGTGGCGCGTAAGAACGGTCAACTTATTTTAACCACGTTCTTCCACGTACGTACTTTTATAGGTTCTCTCTTTTTCCCTCCTCTCCTCTACTCTCCTCATCCTCCTCCTCCTCCTCCTCCTCCTCCTCGATCCATCCATCAGAGAAATGATTAATTTCGTTTCGTCTCGGATGATCTCCTCTATTGACCTAATTTTTAATTCGAATAATCTTCTATTAATATGTCGTTTCGAAAATGATCTCTCGAATAGGGGAGGAACCGCGAGACAAATTCCTTATCTTCGATATTCTTATCGTTTAAGGACTCTTTTCGTTAACATTAGAATTTGGATTGTTTTAAGAGCAACTTCCTTCGTTGGAAGAATCGCGCTTAGCGATCCGAACATGGGAAATTAAAATTGTGCCACGAACGCAGAAATAGTAACGTTGTCGAAACAACGACGAAGAGAATTCAGTCTATGATGGCGTTTTATCACTGACTGACTGACTGTCTGACTGTCTGACTGTCTGACTGACTGACTGACTGACTGACTGACTGACTGACTGACTGACTGACTGACTGACTGACTGACTGATTGACTGACTGATCGATGAGGAGAAACGTTCAACGGTGCTTCGAACTATATTTTTTTTTCTTTTTTTTTTTTTATATGCAGGAAGGTTAAGGGATCCAGCGGATTTGTACTAATACGAAATTTGAGTTGTACGTACAGGGAAGGGGTGGGGACGGGGGTTGAGTCACGTAATCCGTTACAAGAATCCGTAACATCCTTCCACCCTCCCTTCCCCTCCCCCGTAGGTACCTCCTTTAGAGGTTTACAGAAAAAAAAATGTAAAATGACGATTTACGCCCATCCCATAAAAAAATGGCCGACGCCTTATAACGCTCGGGGTTATCTCCGGTAATTTTTTTAGTCGTTTGTATATCATTGATCGTTCGCAAATAATTCCATTCGAAAACATATTCTTGACCGGTTAACGAGATATATATATATATATATATATATATATATATATATATATATATATAACATATTTGTTCGCTTGTAACGCGCGTCTTACGTGACTCAGCTTTTATCGGTACTACGCACGGTGTATGCAAAAATGTCGAGGCCAACGATTTGAAAAAAAAAACAAAAAATAATAAAAAGAAAAAAGAAGTCCTCTTATGGTATTATTCGTGAAAACAGGATGGGACGGAGGCGCCGTTTCGAAAATCAATCTCCGTAGATAATCGTAAAAGGATATTAAATATTCAAGACGAAGTGATTACACACATCATGACCCACCGAAGTATATATATATATATATATATATATATATATATATATATATATATATATATAATACTATAATATTTCAAGACGAAATAAAGACGAATGGTAAAAAATATATCGATTGTCCGTTTCTTTTTTTGTTCTCTCTCTCTCTCTCTCTCTCTCTCTCTTTCTTCTTTTCCTTCTTTTTTGTTTTTATAGGAACGTACGAGGGTACCGATAGCGGAAGATTTGGAGAACGAGAGAGAGAATCTAAGGTGAGTTAGAGGATAAAGAGAGAGGAAAGATGAAGGATGAAGAAGAGGAGGGGAAAGAAGAAAAAGAATAAAAAAGAGGAGGAGGGATGAGAGAGAGAGAGAGAGAGAGAGAGAGAGAGAGAGAGGAGAAGCTAAGAATATTTGTGTTTACTATGCGTGTATACCAACGTGTATACCACCGGCTATGCGCTCGATGAGAGCGCAGGAGGCATTCCCGTACGCTCGCTCGCTCGCTCGCTCGCACTAGCGAGCCTGAATGAACAAACAGGGACTTTATTATAATGACGTTACGCGTGCATTTTACCTCGATGCTCGTTAACTATATATAACTACCTCGTGCCGCGAGGAAACCAAAAGGTCTCCCTCCTCCTCCTCCTCCTCCTCCTCCTCCTCCTCCTCCACCTTTTGCATTATCCCAGCTCTATATACGTGTACATTATCAAAAAAAAAAAAAAAAGAAAGAAAGGATCTATTTAATTTGTCGACTCGACCCTTTGAAGAACCCTCAAGCATTATAGCTTTCCCCGTTCGATTAATAATACTCTATATATAACGGTGTTCCTTCCTCCCCCACCCCAACCCTCCCTCACCCCGTTTCCGTTTACCTCTCGTCATTCTTCTCCGAGCTTTCATAAAGTAGTGACCTCAGGTTTTACTTTTACTCTCTTATTAACGTACCGGCCATGTCAAGGTACTCGAGAAACACCGAAGATGAGTAAGGACTCATTTCCGAGACACGTTTTCACCGGCGCTCGCGTTCTCTCCTTTTTCGAAGATAAAAATAAATTCCAGGGCGCCGGCCGCGTAGTTAGTCATTGCGAATGATACCAAATTTACGATATCGCTGTAAAAGTTGCGAGAGGTTTGTACCGCGACGAATTTCTCTCTCTCTCTCTCTCTCTCTCTCTCTCTCTCTCTCTCTCTCCTTCCTTGGAAGCGATATCCAAAATCGATAGGAGGATGACGTATCGTTTGCGCGTTTCTTCAAATTTCTTTTTCTTTCTTCCCATGTCATTCCTCGTTTGACAATATTATCTATATCGAAATTGTCCGAAAAGCGACCGAAGATGAAAAGGAGGAAAAAGAAAAATAAAAGGAAGAAAAGAAGAAGAAGAAGAGAAGGAGGAGAAGAAGAAGAATTCCTCCCTCTTCTTTTCCCTCCGGCGTATTGTGTAACGATAACGGAGGTAAACACCGGGGGGACCGTGCGGATACGTTGAACGTTTACCGAAACGTTCGCAAATCTCGATGGAATGCCGTCGGACTGGTGTTACCGTGCTCGCTTGGCAGAGTGTGTGTATGCGCGCGCGCGCGCGCTCGTTCGCTCGCTCGCTCGCTCGCTCTCTCGAGCACCTTCACCCTCGCCCTCGTCTCTCGCACCGTCCTAAGGTGACACGAGGAGAGGAGCCCGAACACAACCACGGTGAATATCATCGTGTGGCTTACGCGGTGCTTACATAAGACGATAAACGTGTCCGAAGATCGACCGGAAAATCTCTTCTGCAACGACGAAGATGATCCCCTTCCATCCTTATATCGTTATTTCGGTTCTCTCTCCCTCCCTCTCTTTCTTCTTTTCTTTGTCTCTCTTGTTTTTTGTTTTTGGTTTTTTTTATTTGTTATTTCTTTCTCCTTAAGAAACGACTACGAATCACATCTCGTGGCAACGAATTTCTCCTCGTGCGTTCCCCTCTCATGAACTACTCTCGAGGCAATTATCGGTGTGAACAAATTCGAATCCATTAAAGTTTCCTCCTCCTTGAAAGCGATTCTTGTAAGCCAGCTGACCGTCCAACCAATGAGTAAACTACTGAGAAATCCGAGAGGACAGTACCACATGTAGGACAATCGATAGAGATAAAAGTAAGATTTTTCGTTATTAATCCTGAAACAATGTTTTAAGTGGAATGAAAATTCAGATACTCGAGTAGTTGGATATTATCGTTTCAAGAAAACTTATTGTTCAACGAATTTATTTATTGAACTCGTGAATACTTACTCATCTAATGTCTCAGACTTCATTAAATTTCTATAGGACGAGGAATAATTGCTGCTACAACCAATTGTGGATACAGGCAATTTTGGAATTGGCGCTTTTGGTTGACCGAAGCCAATCCAAAATGAAAACGCCAGACCAAGGATTAATCCCGTGATAGCTCCCTTTTGATTTCCCGTTTGGCTGAACATACCCAAAGTAAATATACCCAGTAGAGGTCCTCCTACTACACCGAATATCGTTAGAGCAGCCTGAAGGAGTCCACCCAAGAATTGAGCCAAAAAGGCTACCCCCAGACACATTGATCCAACAACGACCGCTAAAACTTTACTAGCAACGATGGATCGCCTCGATGACATTTCTTTGCCATTGCTGAAAGAAAACAAAAAGTCACGAGAAGAACGTAACGTTACAGTTGGCGAAATTGTTCATTCCTAAATACCTTTTGTATCGATACAAAGGTTTTATGTAGTCCTCGAGAATAACCGCGGATAACGAATTGACCGTGGCCGATATCGTACTGAGTCCTGCGCTGAAAATCCCAGCAATAAAAAGTCCAGGTATTCCAGGATATTTCGACAGCGTGTCCATTACGTAAAGTGGCATCAGTTGGTCGTTCGAGGTGATCCTTCCCGAGTTCAAGGGATCACATTCACGATACTTCGTATATATCGACAAGCCAGCAAAGCAAATGGTCAATGACATGATAGACGCCATCGGCCAACTCCACCAAAGAGCCCGTTTGGCCGCTCCCAGATTCCTGAAAGGTACATTCGCAGGAGATAGCTATTCTTACTAAGTCGCGACACGTAGATTTAGAGATCAGATATAAGAGAGATATCGGAATGATTTTTTTTTTTTCCCCCGTAATAAGGAAGAATCCATATGGGTACTTACCGGACTGTTAGCATTCTTTGAACTTGAACTTGATTGACACCGTACAAGGAAAGATAGGTGAAAAAACCACCAAACGTTAGACTCCACCAAGTATGTCGTACCGTTGGATCGGGAGAAATGCTGTATGTCGAAATAGAGCAAAAAAAAATTAATAGACTTTTGATGGTAGCGAGAAAGATATATATATATATATGTATGTATGTATGTTTGTATGTATGTTTGTATGTATGTTGGATAATATGTACGATAAATATTACTTATTAAATTCCAATCGTGATCCCTCGGCCGATATTTCCCAAATTTGTGCAAGGCCACCTACGTCAATCGCCGCTGTCACTATCACTGTGATAATGGCTGTAATCATGAGGGCACTTTGGAATACGTCGGTAATAATAACCGCCTTGATACCACCGATCGCCGAGTAGAATGTACAGACCAATCCGATGCCGATCACGCTCAAACTCCTCGAGATATCCGTCGTGGCTTCCAACGCGAGTGCCGGCGCGTAGAGCACGACGCCGGTGTACAAAAGAAGTTGAAGGAAAAAGGCGACGCTGGCTAACAACCTTGTCGGCGTACCGAAACGTTTCTGAAGATACTGCAAGTGATCTCACTTTTAGATACGCCAATAATTGTAAGAACGAAAGGAACAAAGCGGATCGAACGAGGAATCGTTTTCACGTTTTGTTTTAATCATTTATTTATTTATTTATTTATTTGCTTAGAATCTCAACACGTATATATATATATATATAAACTAAAATTCAAACACACGGCATGATCCGTAACGGTTGCTTCTCCTTTCACGTGAAATAAGCGTGAAAATGATTCTCCTCGGGTATGTACTCACTTCGAAAGCGCTGGTGGCGTTGAGCTTGAAGAAGACGGGCAAGTAAAAGTAGACAACGAACGCGGTGGCAATGCCGTAGGAAATGTTTATCACCATGTACTGAGAACCGTAAACGTAAATTTCCGAACTGACCCCCAGTAGACTGACCGCCGACAAGTATGAAGCCATCAAGCCAATTGCCACCGGTAAGACGCTCATAGATTTGTTCGCTACGAAGTACTCCTGTGTAAAAGATACATTCTCTCTTATGTAATAACACAATTTTTTTTCCTCTACTATCTTAATTAATTAATTAATTCCTACAATTGTTTTTTACCTCCGTCGATTTTTGTCGTCCACCGGTGAGCCAATAGTAAACGCCGATACCAGAACTAATGAGAAGCATCACCACGATCACTATGTAATCCACCATCACTAATTTCGCCGCTGCCATTATCGATGGCTTGAAAAATACAAGATTTTATTAAATTTTTTTTTAGACAATCGCTGGTCTCAAGACCAAGATTATCAGACTAAAATAACCGACAAAAATTTATTTAAAGCCGCATTCTCTTTCAATCCCTTTGGACGAGCCATCGATCATTATTCGTAACACTTGACAAACGACGGATTCTTGATAATGGATCAGTTCGAAAGCGTCACCGTTATTACTACAACGAGGTCGTCACTGCCAATGAAGAACTTACATAGTGTTAAGCGTATATTTTCAAAAATGTATAGGAATATCGCTTATCAGTATAATAACGCGTGAGTGGTGTTTATTCAAGGAGCTGTCAAAGATACGCACCTTTTAATCTAATGTGTAACGTGTTCATTAATTTAATACTTACGAACGAGCATCGGACTTGTCTCTCACCTATACGCTCTTTCAGATTTATTTCAATTATGATTGCAAAAACATGATCGAGAATACCGGTTCTATATTTCTCGACGAAAAGAAATCAAAGGGAAAAGAAAAAGAAAAATTGAGACACCTAATCAAATCACGAGAGTCACCCACTCGTATTATTCGCACCGAAATCCCTTTTTATGCGTATCGGTTATTAAAAAAATCTTTTTATACAAGGCCACGATAAGAGAACGAGCGAGAGAAAGAAAAGTTTGATAAGCTACGTACGCTATTTTCGCTTGTGCATTATCATTGTGGACTTGAGCTTTGAGTTAGACCTTCCGGATCCAGTTTTTAAGACGTATGATAAGAACAATGAGCGATGTGCATTGGTGTGCAAATAAACGTGTGCGTGCGCGCGCGCGCGCGCGTGCGTGTGCATGCGCGTGTGCGTGTGTGTGCGTATGCGTGTACACATGTATATATACATATTCACTGCGGTTTTCTTTTTGAGCGAGCGAGCATGGGGTCGGTGATCGCGAAGAGAATGCTGTAGGGACGCAGGTTGAACGGCTGCGAAATGCGTCGCTGAGAGGTTCGATGAGGCAAGAGAGGAGAAAAGAGAGAAAGAGAGGAGAGACCGGCTTTTATAATGGCGAAGCAGCTATGCGGGTAACCGAGTAAAAGTATGAACGTGCAGCGGGCCAAGTGGTGATGGTGGTGGTGGTGGTGGTGGTGGTGGTGGTGGTGGTGGTGGTGGTGGTGGTGATGGTGGTGTATCCAAAGGAACGGGGTGATCGTAAAGTGGGAATGGGGGGAAGGCAAAGGGAGGGAGGGAGATGGAAAATATCGGATTTACTTTCGTGCGGGTTCATCCTTCTTCTTCTTCTTCTTCGATAATGAATTTCGATCATTGATCTAGAGAACCCGATAAATTTGACGAGACCATTGCCCACTTACTTTTCCTTTCTCAGGGTAGTAGATAGTCGATATATGTATGTGTGTATATATATATATACAAGGATACGTGAATGAGCGTGTTAATAAGGACATTGGGTACGTTTTTTTTTTTTTTTTTTGGGTTTCAGTGCGGACGCTGGACGTAGCGGCGACGAAATGAAGCATGCAGCATGCGTGGTAGCGGTGTCACGGCTGCGCGGTCTTGCCTTCAACCTCTGGTGTCCGCCAGCCGCTACCTCGCTGTACACGCCCTCCCTGGTGATCCTCTTTACTTCGTCGTCGAGGTAAGATGAAAGGAGCGATATTAATTATTAACGTGATATAGAACGCAAAGATCACGAAAGAGACCCATAACTCTTTGTCTCTCTATCTCTATCTCTATCTCTCTATCTCTCTCTATCTCTCTCTTAATTCAAACATCCAATGAGAAATTTGTATGTGTTTGGTAACAGGACTTGACGATAATATATAGGTACAAAGGATACTTAATAAGCATATGAATAGGGATTACTTCCTGTTACGAAGAATATATTGATTTTACCACGGACAATCTTTACAGACGAAAAAAAAAAAAAGGAAAAAGAAAACAAAAAAAAAAGAAGAAGCCACAAGTATCATATTGTAAGGTATAAATTGTTCGTGATAAATCGCTTGGGATCTTGAACGAGATTATTCCCAGCACTTAGACAAGACCGTGTACGCGATACCAATGTTTCCTCCTTCCAAGTCTTACGCTCGTAGTTCTCATACGATAAGATCTACCTAATTATAACGAGAGACTCGTTTGTAAAGAAGAACGAATTTAGATTCAGACTACTTTTAGAGGAAGTTCTTTTTCCCCTTTCTCGATCGCCATCTCCTCTTGCCAAGTTCATTTTTATCGACCTCTCGCATATTATCTCCGAATTATTGTCAACGATCGATCGAGTTTTCAAAAAAAAGAAAAAGAAAAAAAAGAAAAAAGAGAGAGAGAGAAAATATTCGAGGACGATCACTACAATCCTTGGAACGAAATTAAACTCGGCATTCATCAACTTTAGGCGTGGATCATCGGATAGAAACGATCTTTTTCTTTTTTTTTTTTTTTTTTTTTTTTTTTTTTTTTTTTTTTTTTTTTTTTTATGCCCGGGGGTTACGCGTCGGGGAGGATCGGCCGTTGGCGTTCGGAACGCTCGGAGGAATTCAAAATATTCGATAAGAGACGATAAATCGTTCTCCTACCTTGGCGCGAGGGCGCGCGCGCACGCGCATTCCACGGTCAACGTTTACGAGACGTTCTACCCATCCGGAACGAGGGAACTTTCAAATGCATCTCGTCCCTTTAGAATTTTCTCGCTTTCCTTTCGACGACAACAACAAAAAGATGTTCCCTCGGTTCTCTTCCATTTTCGACGATCAATTCGGCTTTATATATATATATATACACATCTCATTTCTTTCTCCCCACCCACCTTATCTTTTTTTTTTCACGTATTTTAACAAACTTGCTCGTTTTGTCTTTATTATAGGCTAAGTCAAGAGTGAAGGAGGTATACGCGCAGACATGTATGCTTCTCGGTCAGCAGGGCATGCGAGACTGCGAACTCTTCGGGCTGGCCATATTATCCGGTGAGTAACTTTCGCTCTTGGGGCCAACGAGAACGCAAAATAATTACCTCTTAGCGCATTTTTACGACTATCGCGTCATCTTTGAACTTTGCCCGGCCTTGCTTCGATTCCGCGTTCGTTCGTCCTTATACAAGTCGTTTTCAAACTCGCGGATAGTGGACCCGATGATCAAAAGTGCCATCGATAACGTACCTCTCTCTCTCTCTCTCTCTCTCTCTCTCTCTCTCTCTCTCTCTCTCTCTCAGAGAGAGAGATTGTGTAGCAGATAGTACGTAT
This sequence comes from Dolichovespula media, assembly GCA_911387685.1. NCBI lineage: Eukaryota > Metazoa > Arthropoda > Insecta > Hymenoptera > Vespidae > Dolichovespula > Dolichovespula media. The sequence goes on along the minus strand of OU426864.1, from coordinate 1,009,501 downwards.
AATGGCACAAAGTCACCACGGTCGCATACAAAGTATCGGAACAAGTACGATATACGTGGAAGCAAAACTTTTTTGGCCATTTTGACGAGCGCACGATGCTGCTGTTCCCTCCTTCCCTGCTCTTCCTTCGAAACTCCTCTCTCTCTCTCTCTCCCCCTCCCTCTCCCTCCCTCTCTTTCCCCAATAAAATTTCAATGCAAAAGACGCAGAGAAAGATAGAGAGAGAGAGAGAGAGCAACGCGTCGTCGACGCGTATAGAACGCAAGTAAAGGTTCTAAGGGGAGTGGGATATATAAAAAAAATTTGGTTAATCTCGTGGTCTTTATGCATACCAAGATATATCCTCTCTTCCTCCCTTCGTCGCGTCTATCGTCACCCGCCACCACCCTCGGCCCTCTCTCTCTCTCTCTCTCTCTCTCTCTCTCTCTACCTCTCTCTACCAAGAGCAGCGAGACGAGCCGGTTCGACTGGTATCCCCCTCCCTCCCACCCCCCACCCTACTCCACCACCACCACCAGCTGGACCCTTCTTGG
>OU426864.1:931468-1003968 GCA_911387685.1 Dolichovespula media | reverse complement strand
GTACGCGCCGAAGAATTGGCGAAATTCGCACACTTACGTAAGTGAAAATTTATCGTCCCCCGAGTGTCGATTTCCGATTAAAAAAAAAAAAAAAAAAAAAAAAAAAAAGAACAGGGAGAGAGAGAGAAAGACAAAATAAATAAAAGATCATCGAAACGTATCGGCTTTATTTATTTTTTTCTTTTTTTTTTTTTTTTTTTTTTTCATAATACTCTCGACAATCTTCGTCAATCGTATCGAACATGAATCGCGTACACCAAAAGTCCATCTCGGTGAGGATGGTAAAATTGGCATGATGATTTTAGTAGCGACTGTACTCTCGGAAGCATCCCGCGAGCGAACGCGCGCGCGCGGGCGCGCGTTGCTGCTGATGCCAAGAGAGGGAACGGGTGTCGGAGAGGGCGGCTCCAAAGAAGGGCGAGAGAGTAGCTCTCGGTCGGGCGCCGAAGGGAAGAAGAAGAAGAAGAAGAAGAAGGGGGGGGGCTTGGACAGGCTCACGAACGGGAGCGGAGGACACGGAGACGGAAAAGGACCGTAGTAGAAGTAGTAGAGAAAGGGAAAGAAAGAGGGCTCGAGGGGGTTAGGTAGAGGAAGGGGGGAAAATATGCACGATGATGCTGGGATTAATATTTATAGTTGCTAAAATATGCCGGGGCTCTTTCGCTCTCTCTCTCTCTCTCTCTCTCTCCCTCACTCCCTCTCCCTCTCTCTCTCTCTCTCTCTCTCTCGGCTATAATTTCCTACGATTCGTAAGCCCTTCGTCCTCGTCTCTAGGTCCTCCCCGAAGAAGAAAAAAAAAAGAAAGAAAAAGAAAAATACAACGGTAGTCCCCCTTTCTATGTTCAATTTTCGACTACCGATTATATTCGCTACCGTGTTGGCTGGCTTCCGAATTCTTTCTTTATTCGGTCCCCGACTCGTCCTATATAGGCTTTTGACAACGCCATCGACTTGAAAAGACTTTCGTATGTCTTTCTTTTTTCTTCAAAGCCGAAAACTGCTACAGTTCTTTTTGGATTTTGGTTTCAGGGCTTGGACAGCAGCGGAAGACCCGCTTTTGTACTGTACTTTCGTGTTCGTTACTACGTCGATACGCCGTTGCTTTTAAGGTAAGACAACGACGATGTATGCATGTTCGATGATAGGAAAGATTCTAAATAATGATAGAGTTCTTTTGTAAACTATTAAGGATCGGCTGGCTTCATTTCTGAAGCGATTAAAGGGAAGAGTATCCCTTAGCTTTTTTTATCCGTCCACAGCTTGATATATTTTGTTTAAGCGATGAAACTACGCGACATCACTACTACCTGCAGCTACGGGACAACGTCGTTAGACATGGCGGCGGAGTGGAGAGCCTTCATCCTCACCATCCCCTTCACGAACCTTCGATCGTTACGCCATTGCTCACGCTCGCTGGGCTCGCCCTCCAGGCCGACCTTGGCGATTACTCCGAAGAACGACACAGACCGCACGCTGGATCCGTCGGCTATTGCAAGCCCACGGATTATCTTCCTCCTCACGTACGACCCATTTGTACTTACTCTTCTTTCTTTCTTTCTTTCTTTCTTTCTTTCTTTTTTTGTCCTTTTTCTTATTTCCTTATAGTATTTTTGCGAACGTTAAGTAGTTGTAGGAGAAATCTACTATGATGATTGGTCGTCGTCCACCACTTTTCGAATGAGAATGATTAGCAAATATTATAAATTGGATTAATCCTACGCTCGGTCTCTTCTATGACGAGGAAGAAAGTCAGATTTTTTGAATCTTTTTCTTTTTCTTTGATTTCTCCTCAGATGTGCCTCGAGTCGAGCGTGCTCGCCGTCCTCGCAGCTCAGCACAGAGATAATCGTGGCCTCTCGAGGGAGGAGGCAGAACTCCAATACATCCGGGAGGCGTTGTTGTTGGAGGCGCCGCTCAACGCTCACCTATATCGGTTGCGAAGAAGCAAAAACGAGGCTGGCCCAGGAAGGATACTCCTCGCGATTTGCGCTCGCGGTGTGCGAGTCTACGCCGAGGAGGAGACACCGCGTATCTTTGCCTGGAACAATATCGGCAAGCTGTGCTTCGACGTACGTAGAATATTCGAAATAATCTGATCGCTTTTGTGTCTTTAGGGGCGGGGGGGAGAGAAAAAAGAAAAAAGAAACACTAATAAATTCTCCTTCATAGAGTCTATTATTGTTCTTATTAAAACAGCGAAAGAAGTTCGAAATACGTGCGGTCGATCAACCGGACAAACTCACTCTCTACAGCGGTTGCGACGACAAGAGCAAGTTACTCTTGGGATTGTGCCGAGACACCCATCAGTTTTCCATGGCTATAGCACCCAGAGTAAATGAAGCGAAAAGAAGAGAAGAAGAAGGTACCCCTCCGTCATATTTTTATGATTGTTGGAACGATGATTTCAATTTTCTTCCATCGTTTATCACGTATAATAATTCATTGGATTATTTTTTTTTTTTTTTTCAGAGAGAAAAGTGTTGAGAGATTGTTACATGTATCCTGCCCGTTGCAAATTGAGCTTAACGACGCGTGGAGCACGTGGCGATCAACGAATATCCGTTATCTCGAGCACCTCGTCAAATACAACCTCTGGTATAGTCAGCGATCGAGTTCACAGCGAAGATGAGCCAGATACGGCGCCAGCTTCGACCGAATGCTTGCCTCGCCTCACCGAAAATAGTTCTCATCCGAGTATTCAAACTGGAATACCCAATGGTAGCGAAACGAACACAGGTGATCGTTCAGTACCATCTCCGCCAATGTCTATCGTTGATGGTAGGTTTCGACTCGTCCATTCCATACCGATTGTACATATTTACAACATGAAAAAAAAAAAGAAAGAAAGAAAGAAAAAAAAGAAACCAACATTTACCTTAGAACTTTATTTCCAGAAGTCGATGGTGCCGAAACTACGCCCTCGTCGGCATTACGACTCGTCTCGAGTACAAACACTGTGGCTGATGGTTCTCAGTGCAGCAGTAGTTGTAGTACAGTGGTCGTTGCGAATGCACCTAATAATGGAGTTCAAAGAATGCGCCGGGCTTCGGCTACGTCGAGTTTGGAGCTCGGTTATTCTCATACGGCTCAGAATTCGGCTGTTTCTTCCGAAACTGCTAGTTTCCCGGGTGCTATCTACGACAGATGCAGAAAGACTGGTAAATATACAGGTAAAAATGTGATACCAACGCGTCGACGGATATGAAAAAAAAGAAAAAAAAAAAAGAAAGAAATTAATAACACTACGAATTTTGAAATGAACTGACCTATCTAGGTACAGACATCGCCAGTGAAACGAGCGGCGTATACACCTTGAGAAGTAGCGAGATGCAGGACGAAAGAATCGGGGATCTTTATTCGCCAACCAGTGGTACTAACGAGTCCTCAGCGGCCAGCGACGTTTGCGCGTTGAGTTCCGTTCAATCCACCACAGACGAGGCTTCCGTCACTTCGGGATTTTACACGATTCATAGCGGTTTAAGATCTGAAACGAGCGATATTTATACGGACGATATCGGAACGGAAGATCAAGAGCCCATTTACAGTCTTTGCAAAGGCGATGAGGAGGTTGATAATGTAGTATCGCTCGATGGGAAACTCGAAGAATCTAGATCACGAAGCAACAGTATAATAAGCACGGGAAGTTTTAGGGGAGACGGTAGTGATCCTTCGAACGTTGGACCATTGTTATCCGCCGACGAACTTTCCGACTTAATAGTGGGACGTTATCCACCTCGCAAAACCATTAGTAACTCGATGGATTCCGATTGTGACTATGTCACTATGCCACCACCACCTCCACCACCTAGAACCGACAGTGACAGACAGCTTCCACCTCCTCCCCCTTACCCGGTAACGATGGATTATTCGTCTATACACTCGCCAAGATCCAAAATACCGAACGTCGAACGGGAACCACCACCACCACCACCACCCTACAACGCCAGCCGAGCCGATTTCACGGGTTTAACTTTAAGAATGCCTATGATACCGCCTCCTACGCCACCGAGAAACGACGCGGTGACGCCTAGAGAACCACCACCGCCGCCGCCACCTTATCCCGAGATGTCTGACAGCAACAGCAGGCAGGAAACGATTTCTAATCTCTATCCTACGGCGGTCGACGAGGACATAGTTTCTCGAATCGCTTCGTCGAAAATGAATGCAGTTATCACCGGGAGCCATCCAAACCTTTCGTGTAACGCTGGGATTACCGAGGTACCGCTGATCATTCCAAAGGCTCCGCCTAGAATACAACCGCCTACATATCCGGGCGATAAGATGAAACCTACACCAGTGCACGCGCCTGTCGCTGCTCTCGTCGTTGGCCCTAACAACTATTTGGATGTTCACGCTTCTCGCAGTGGTCCGGTATTGTTACCCTACTTAGGTTCGCCGCCACCGCCACCGCCACCCCCACCTCCGCCACCATCTCCTCCACCACCAATGCTACACCCTAGACAACCACCCCCTCCGCCACCCAGTTTAGCCACCGTTTACACCAGCCAAGTGGCTAGATCGCAGATAGAACAGTACAAACAACAACTCTATTCGGACGTCGATTACGTGATGTTCCCGTTGAAGGATCCGGCTGTATCGAAACAGGAGTACATCGACGCAAAACAGGGATCCTTACTAGCGGCCATGGCTGCTTATCCACCTCCCCCTTATCCCTCCTTCAACAACAAATCCGCGATCATGTATCGTAGTACTCCCTACCTCCCTGGCTCCTCATTCTCATCGCCTACGAAGTACGCTTCCAATCAAAATCTTAGCACCAGCGACAACAGTTCGAACAGTTACTTACTACACAACAGCCTGAGCAGCCCTTACGCCGCAAGTACGAGCTCCTTGTACAGTGGTGTCACTTGTTCCTCGTCGACTGGCAGTCAGAGCCTAAGGAGAGAACTACCGACGCTCGCTCATCCTCACACCCTGCACGCGTTCTCTAGAACAAAGAGCGACGAGAATATCTTGAAATGTTTCGATTCTCCGACGGGAACGAAGATGAAATCTTTACCGCATGCCAAGCAACATCGTAGATTGCCACCGCCCCCGCCACCACCGCCGTACGAGATACAAGTAAGATTTAATTATACGGTCTATTTTACCCTTTAACCGTTACCACAATTATCGTCTTTCGTCGATCGACCTCTTTTTTTTCTCCATCTCTATCTCTCTATCTTTCTCTCTCTCTCTCTCTCAGAGTCTCGATAAAAATCAACCGTTACCATCGTGCCCCGAGAACGTAGCGCTGAAAAAAATAATGAAACCGTCGACCGAAGAGGATACCGAGGGTGGAAAAGAAGACGGTATGTTGGACATACGAACTTTGCGAGAGAAGAGCCGGAACTTGGATCTACCATTGATATCCGCATTGTGCAACGATCGCTATTTGTTGAAGCAAACTAAAGCATTCGTGATGCCGAAACATCCAAGCGAATCGAACTCGTCCGCCCTTGGAAAGGGGACCAACAGAAACGGCAACGGTATGGGATCATCGAATAGAAATAAATATCCTGTAAGTGGATTGTCAACGACACAAATAACGAAGCCACCGAGGAAGTCGTCGACGAGTACTCACAAACATCCGGCCGAACCCAAGGGAAACGCGTATAAGGTTAACGCAACGTTATCCGGGAAGAAAGATTCCGCAAAAACGTCGTCTCCTCACTCGTAAATTATTACAAAACCCATATATCGCGATGGATATCGATATATCTTATCCGTGGGCGTCTAGAGTTTAAAAAATCTTATAAAGAACGAATGATCGATGTACCTTTTTTGTCGTGTGTTGCCTCCTCCTCCTACTCCTCCTCCTCCTCCTCCTCCTCCTCCTTCTCTTCCTCCTCCTCCTCTTCCTCCTCCTCCGTGTTATCGTTTATAAGTTTTTACGTGAACCACGGTGACATCCTGGAATTCACGAAAGGCCGATATTAAATTAATAATCCCAACGCTCAGGGTGCCAAACCTCGATGTGTACCTCGTTGACGTTTCTTCACTCGGTTAATCCTAAAAGCGAAGAGATATTTTCTATCTACGCTATATTACCTAATTTTTAGAATTTTACATACAACCAGTACAAGGCCTCGTCATTATTGTACATTACTCGTTATAATCTCTCTCTCTCTCTCTCTCTCTCTCTTTCTCTCTCTCTCTCTCTCTCTCTCTCTACACACAAAAACTCACTCAAATTCGATGTCTTCTTCGGACTTCGAATGAGTGCTAATACGGTACCAATGTCCTATACTTTTTTTGTATGTTTTTTTATTTTTTTTTTTTTTTTAACGTTATAAGGAGGTTATGAAGGACTGATGATATTAAGCTCGCGAACTTGGTCAAAACGTACATCCTCTTCTATGCGCTTTGACAATAAATAAATAAATTGTACTTTTGCTTATGGATATATACGTCGTCGAGTATACGATACTCGATGAGATCGCTTCTTTTTATCCGTTTACCGAAACGATTAAAAATGTTACGTACGACATTCGTCAAACGAATTTGCACGGATCACCGAAGTGATGATCAATGTGTACAAAGTGCAAACACACTAAATATTTATTTCGAGGAAAAGAACGTTGCGTGCGTCATTAGGTATTTTCAATAAGTATTTCTGCTTTCTTTATAAAGAAAAAAAACAGAAAGAAAAAAACACTGGGTACTCGTAATAAAACTTACTTTAATTAAATCGATTAAACGACGTGTTTGTAATGGATTTTTTTGGACTCTCTTCGGTTCTATCAACGAACGTGACGATGTAAAAAGTCGTATAGTTCTTTTTTTTTATTTTTCTTTGTCCTTTTTTTATATTCGTTTAGGGTAAGAATTTCCATTCGATATCGTTTGTGGAAAGATTTTCAGAACGATAATATTAAAATGCTATATTACAAGAAATCTCGAACATAACCTAACAGTGCAACGCTTTAATCGAAACGACGTTACGTTCATAGACAAATCATTATTCCGAGGAGTCCAAAGGAAACCTTCATTTTTGCGGTACCTTCTTTTCTTCTTCTTCATATCTCTTTTAAGTATTATATTTATTTTCACAATTTGATACACTTTCGTTTTGCTATGTCAATCGATACTCGCTTTACGATATTTCTCTCACTCTGTCTGTCTCTCTCTCTCTCTCTCTCTCTTCTTTTGTCCTTTTCTCTCTCTGTCTCTGTCTCTCTCTTGTTAAAATATTTGTAAGAGACGATACGTCTTGCGCGATACGATTGCGTTAATCGTTAATGAATTTTTGAACATTCCTAAATGTTAATTAAGACACCTAGGAAAACATACGAAATTGTGAAGATCTAGACAGGCAGTAAGTTTTCGATAAATAAAATGTATAATTATAAGTTTTTTGAATATAAGAGGAGAAATAGATTTTTCTTATTTTTCTTTTTCTTTTTTTTTGCATTGTCATCTTTAAACGTCAACCGTATAATATCGGTTACCCTGCCTATCGCGTGGATCCTACGAAACGGTTACGAACAATTAATATTAATAATTACATATCTAAATGTTAAAAGGATGTAAAAAGAAAATCGTACGGTAATCGTACCGATGAAAATCCCTTTGTAACGTCGAACAAAATTAGCATCGCCCAACGTAAAACATTTCAACTAATATATATATATATATATATATATATATATATATATATATATATATATATATAACAGTGTCTCCTCCGACGATAACTAATCGTTCCTTTTACTTTTAGAACCAACAACGCCATCTAACAAAATTGAAGGTACCGGATGAAACACGATAAAAATTATTGATTATGCAGCATCGATAATATTTATTTTTATAATATCCTCCTACATCTTACTTCTTTACAAATGCATGATTCTCTATTTACTTCTTAACTCCGAACTTGTAGCATACGTTGTGCAGATATAATTCTCCCGGTCTCACGATACTATTTGGAAAGTTTGCCTGTAACATAAACGTACTTGATGAAGCCTAAATCTTTATTGATTATGCTTTCGTATAAAAAAAAAAAAAAAAACCCATGAAAAAGAAACAACTACTAACGTGATTGACGGCGTCAGGATAGTTTTGCGTTTCCAAACAGAGAGCACCGTGTCGGAAATAACGTTTCCCATTTTTTCCAAGTATACCGGTGGCGTTATTTGCGGGCAAAGAATTGGCCGTGTACAATTGTACGCCCGGTTGATTCGAGTGGACCGTCATGTATCTACCTGAACTCGCGTGTTCGACCTCGGCGACGAATCGATTTTTATCGGCTTTATGACTTTTCTCGGGCAAACAAAAATTGTAATCGTAACCGCCGCCGGGTACTTTGTCGATGACATCGCCGAGTAACGTAGACTTTCTAAGATCCATTACGCTGTTTCGAACCGATCTAATTTCTCCGCTTGGTATACCGTTCGAATCGGTGACGGTCCAACGATCGGCATTTAAAACTATTCGATGCTTGTACAATTCCTCCGCGTTGGTTCCCTAAAAAAGAAAAAAAGAAAAAAGAGAGAGAATTGATTTCTCATCGAACATTTCATTGCGAAAATTAGAAAATTTGTTTGAATCGATAATATTAATCAACTAACATGTCCGGCTAGATTGAAGTACGCGTGATTGGTCAAATTGATCGGGGTTGGTTTGCTGACGAAACTCTTCATTTCTATGCACAATCCTCCATCGTTCGACAACGTGAACTTTACCGTTGCTATTACGGCACCGGGATAACCTTCGTCTCCGTCCTCGCTCAACAGGGTCATCACGACCGAGGTAGCATTCTCGATCGTTGCATTCCATACCTTAAAGCTCCAACCTTTCGAACCGCCGTGAAGGCTGTTCTCCCCGAGATTTCGCGATACTTGATACTTCTTACCGTCGAGAGTGAATTGTCCCTTTGCAATACGATTAGCTACTCTACCAACGGTAGCACCGAAATACGGATTATTGGAAGATAGATAGCCTATGGTGTAAAACAAATAAATGCGACTCTTAATGGTCCGAGAGAGGTTTAAGAATGATTTAAAAAAAAATAGAAATATAATGCGAAAGAAAAATCATGCATACCGGATATATCATCGAAGCCAAGTAGTATGTCCTCTACTTTGCCATTTTTGTCCGGTATTCTGATATTAGTTATGGTCGCACCGTACGTTATAACGTCCACCTCTTGACCGGCCTCATTTTTTAACGTATATTTTTCTACGACCCGTCCATTACTCGTTCCCCAATTTTGGACCGTTACCGAGTTCGATTTACAATCGATCATAGCAAATCTATACGGGGAATGATTAATCGATTAAAAAGAATAAAAAAGAGCCTTCTCTCTCGTTGTTATCGTGGATACACGCTTTCTTTGCGTACGTATGGCGATGATTTTTGTAAAGGATTAATGAAAGGAAAAAAGAATTCGAAACACTATAATTATCGATATGTTCCGATAGGATATCGCGTTATTGCAATTGAAGGAACGGGCGATATCTTATCCGTCGAATAACTTTAATCAAAGGTAATTCCGTTAAATATTGTTGAACGTGTTCATGTCGTACGATAACAGAAAGTACATGCCTGATCTTGAAAATTAATTGCAAAGATACATGGAGGGGAAGTCGAGTTATCATTCGACGCATATATACTTACCAAATTACATCGACTTTTTTAAACCTCGGATAAGCTAATATTTCTACCTTCACTACAATCCTATTTAACGAACTCTAACGAAGCCTTACGTTTTTTTTCTTTTTTTTTTTAAATCTGCTCCGAATAAAATCACTCTGCTCGTTAATAAATTCTTCGTGGATAATTTCGAACGAGTTCTTCTTCTTCATGCGCATTAAATGGAACACGTACGATAAGGGGATAAAAACGTAAATATCTTTTTCAGAGATTAATCGAACGTTTTCCCGTACGTACAAACTAGTGACATCTCTATTCGTATCGACGATATTATTAACACTTATATAATTTCATTAGATTAAATTAATTACGCATACGTATATATTATATCACGCGTGTTATATCGATTATTAATTTGTTATATATAAGAAATTGGACTGCGATTTATTGTTCTTTTTTTTTTTGTATTATTATTAAATATTTATACACCGTTACGTCCGATCGATAGATGACTCTGTCAGTCGATATATGTACGTGAATGCAAGCGCGTTACCATTGGAAATACATCATTTTTACGATTTTATATCGATTTCTAATGATAACGCGATATATATGTATAACCTATAAAATACTTTCGTTATCGCCGTACACGACCTCGTACGTTTCTGTTTTTAATCCGTAACTCTCGTTTCATACGTACAAAAATGCGATCCTTTACGTTAAAATTCATAGCTAAAAAAAAAAAGAAAAAAAGGAATAATCGTTAAAATATCCTTACGCAATTAGTTGCATTAGCAACAAGACGATTTGTTGTTTCCCTGTCATAACGAAGGATCGCGACACGCTAAATCAGACGAGGATATATTATACGTGTACGTCACGAATTATTCCAAGAATTGATCAAATTCGGTGAAAATAGGAATTATTTCGAACTTAACGGATTAACGTTAACTCGTAGACTGAACTTTCAAGGTAGGAATTACATTTTTTTATACCATTAACTACACAACATCTGTCGCGTTAGAAATCATCGATGTTATTTCAATGAAACTAAAGTGTGACGAATTAATGACAACACTTGTTAATTAACACATGTATATCCATCGTTAATTTATCGAAAAAGACAAAAAATAACATGAATTTATGAGACTCAAGTTTCTAGTTTATTGTATTGCACAAATGATGTATGCATAATATATATGTATATATATACATATATATATATATATACATATATATATATATGTAAACACAAAAAAACGTAATAGCACTCGTTCGACTTAAGCGACCAATACATATGACTAATTTGTTATTGCAAATGAACCTTAGGTCATAGCAGGTGCATCATCAGTCATTTAGTAATTAATTGTTGAAACTCCGTGCGTCATTTGTTTTAATTGTCTTTATTTGTAAAAATACAAAAATTTCTTTTCCCTCTCTTTTTGAATTTTCGTCGAAAAATCGACAAAATTAATCTTCGTACTTCCAAGTATTTCCTTAATTTCAAACAATACACGTGCCAATAGGTTATGTAATCAATTAATTCCCTATATTTTATATAAAAGGTATAAAATAAAAGAGAAAATTAAAAAGAAAAGGAGAAAAATTTTAATAGTACGATTTGAAGTTTGTCTTTTAAGGGACAATTGTAATCGTTATCAAAACGTTCGTGAAATATTTTACTACGTTTAAAATATATCGTTGGATATAACAAAAGTATTTTCCAATAATTATCACGTTCGAAAGTAGTACGTAAAGGTGTATTAATCGATGATTGCCGAATGAATCTCAATGGGGAAACACACGTATATCCAGAATTAAACTGTCTCTCGATTGCTTACGTCTGAAAATACTACTCGCTCATTTCTAAATCGAATCAAGGTTGTTACGTAGATAGGAACTATTAAAAAATTTTTCAGAAAACAAGAACGCGTTAATTTTCCTATTTAATGTCTTCTTAATTATACATTCTTTTTTCTTTTCTTTTTTTTTTTATTTTCTTTATCCAAAAAATATATCACAAAAATATATATACTTCGCGTCATTTACATATTGGACCGATATAAACAATTGTATACATATCTCGAAGTGTAAAATTTTAAAACGATTGTTTTTTTTTTTAAATACACGCTTTGTTGTAAATAAAAAATATATATATATATATACATATATGTATGATTAAATCCAAAAGGGAAATTACAGACCCTTTTCACAAAGTCTCTACATCTCTAGTATAATAAATAAGTTGTTAAATCTTGATAATATATCAAGATTTTAATGATACAAATTGCTCTTATCGATGTTCAAACACGATACCAATATTATGAGAAATCTTATCGTTTATTAGGAAATAACGTAAATACTACGTCAGGCGAGTTTTATTGGACCATTTGTAGTATAAGCTAGCAGCTTATCTTTCGTAGTCGATAAAGTAAAATATTTCAAGTATACGCGGGCTTATATCAACGTTTCTTACCTTACTTCGTATATCGCAGACTGCATTATATGCAATTACGTCTGCCTACCATTTTGGTATTTCCCGATGCGCATTTCGCGAATGCACTTAACCTATCTCGGTAATTGAAATGATCGCGGAAATGGGAAGAAAACGTGTAATCCAATAATACCAATGTACGCTCTACGGCAAGTAGATAATGTATGCAATTTAATTCCAACAATCCTAAGAAACTACGTCAATTTTCTTGCTGTCATTCTTCGAGTACATTTAAACTACGAATTACATTTACGTATATATATATATATATATATATATATATATATATATATATATATACATATATCATACATATGATGTAGATGATACATATAATGAGTACTTAGAGACGAGACACGTACGTAACGAAAAGATAACATAGGATATAATCATCATTTTAAAAAGCGACAATAAGGAGATATAAGAAAATTTTACCGTTCCGTCTCATTTCCACGAAATCGACCTAATAAACTCATAAACTGCAGACGAAAGATTACATTTCGTCGTTCGATGATATACGCGTGTACGTAACATCGTAGTAGAGACATATAACGTGAACTTTGTAACGTGAACACCGAACGAGACACATAACCTAAACTAATTAGAAATCAAACTGCTGGTATATTTCCGTTGTTAGAAGATAATACCAGAAGATATATATCTCTTTTGGTCTACTATCGTTTTTTAATTGTGATCATTGACCTCGTTTTCTGACACGTGTTTTTGTTACATATATACCGATACATATATTTTTTTCGATACATCTATATGTACTATAAATTATTCATTTACTTTTTTCTTTAATTACAAATTTATTTATTTATTTTTTTCGTTCTAGACAAAAAAAAATACTTTCATGTTGCATGTTCGGTCTTGTATGTTTGTGTAAACAATTAAATATAAGACGTTCTAATATTGCGTGACGATAAACGATAAAACTGGAAAGTATACGATAGAGATTAATTGTGCACGTTGTTCGTTAATGCGACGTTAAAATTTGATGAATGGTTAAATTCTACCAATTCGATACAATGTCACTTAAATGGTAATAAAAACGCACAGAATATTCTTACTTCATGTCGGAGATATAATTTAACATTAATCATTTTTAACTTAATCGTTTTTTTTACGAGGAGCGCAATCAAAGTAGGCGAATAAATAGCAGAAGGTCGAAGTGCATAATCGCAATAAGGTAGGCATACGATGAATCATACGTATTTACGTGTTTTCATAACAAAAGCTATTCCATGAAAAAAATGTTTTGCATCGATCGTGCGAGAATTTCGATGATCGCGCGATATTTATAAATCTTCTTTACCATATTGCACATTACGGATTATTATTTTTTTTTCCCCCCTTGAAACAATTTTTTTTTCTTTCTTTATCAAACAACAACAGTAAAATCTCAACGAATATTTTTTTTTATAAGAACGCATAACGTGTTAGTCTCGAAGAAAACGACGACCTATTATCTTTTTTTCGAGTATTATTAGTTTCAACAGTTTGCAACACTGACACGATACGAATTCCAGGGATGGAGAAGGAATAATTTACTATCGCAAGGTCATGCGCGCGAATGTGTGATCTCACCGGGTTGTGAGATAATACACACAACACAACAACAATAATAATAATAATAATAATAATACACACGATGCATTTCCTTTCCTCGAGATGAATTTACTCACTAAGTAGTTTTCCCCCTATTGACGTTATTCAGTCGATGTTTACTCTCTCCGTAAAGTGTGATATACGCGAGGTAACGCCATTTTTTCTTTATCCGAAAGACGATTGGTCGATACCGGACTCGTACGATTCTCATTGGCACGTTGCCATTTATATATAACGAATGAGCGCGCACTGGCGCCTCTTGCGTTTCGACGTTTAGTATTTACCTTACCCCACCACCCCCGCCTCACTCTACGATCCTACTACCTCACATCGTCCTCGAGAAACTTGGACTGAAAACTGACTCACGCGGCTCATTCTTATGCGTGAAATCGGTTTAACCATCTCATTTTCGTTTCAACGTTTTCGTACGATCGACGCGTCGTGACAGATATCCTCTCTCTCTCTCTCGTTTTTTCTTTTTTTTTTTGCAAAACGCTAGCAAATATCCTTCCGTACAGTTTAGTAAAGTGTATTATTAACAATCAATCTCTCCCGTTCCTTTCTCACTCTTTTCACTCTCTCTATTTTTCCTGCTCTTTTCTTTTTATTCCCTGTCCCTTGGAACGTCCTCGTTATTTTACATTATTACCTGTCCTTTTTCTTGTTTTCTCTCTCTCTCTCTCTCTCTATCTCTTTGTCTGTCTTTATATATCCGAGCAGGTGATCGTGGCCTAGAATAATCTAACGGCATAGTTTCGTACGTAAACTAGCAAGAAAATTGGAAGAAAAGAAACGAAAGAAAAAGAAAGAGGAAAAAAAAGAAACGCTATAGATCGACACAGCGCCGGCGTTTACGAGCTACCACTGTTGTAGCTATCACTACTGTTACGTTACTGTACTCGTACGTTTTCCTCGTGATCTTTTTTCTTTATCATTTTTTTTTATTTTTTTTTTTTTTTTCTTGAATCTTTCTCTCAGTCAAAGTCCGAAAAAAAAGAAAGAAAGAAAGAAGGAAAAAAAGTGTCATTCGTCGATAATCCATCCGAACGAATATTTCGTATTGAAAAACGTTATATCGTATATCCCCCATACGACTTGGACGAAGCAACAATGGGCGTAGAAAATAAGGTGCGTATACAAAAAAAAAAGTGGAGAATACGACCGTGTTACTTCACGTTAAAAATGTTGTCTTTACCCTTCGTCGTTTATTTATTTATTTATTTTTTTCTTTCCCTTCCCTCACTCTCGTAAACATTACAACGAACGAAAATGTCACTTGGAGGGTTATCGCTTATTTCATTATTCCGGATATCCAGTGCAGGTTTTATTTTATTTTATTTTTTTGAATGATCTTTCGCTTGATAGAATACTGTGTAAGCAAAAGACATTCCGATGTGACTGCGCACGATGTACGCCAGATGTCTCACCGATAGCCTTGCTAGATTTAAGATTAATATCGTTTTCGTTGCTTACAATTTTGTTCGTCGTATATTTCCTTTTCTTTTCTCTCTTATTCTCTCTCTCTCTCTCTCTCTCTCTCTCTCTCTCTCTCTCTCTCTCACTCTCTCACTCTTGCTCTCCGGTTTTTTTTCTTTCTTCACTTGTACGAGAAGTCAACAGCTCGATAAGCAATATCAATGTCGAAGCCAATTATCCGAAAGATAATGTCAAACGAGTATAGCGTCGGATATCGTGTCGCATCGTTTTCTCTCCTTGACGAGAACCTCGTATAAAAAAAGAAAAAAAAAAAAAAAAGAAAAAATCTAATCCAAATGGAAGGCAATATCGTTGAAGTATTTTCGCAGATATAAGAGAGTAAAACAGTTACGATCATATCATCGAAAATTATATTTCTCATCGATAGTTTTTCGTTTCAATCGTATCTCTTCACGTTATTGTACATACGTCTTAACGAAGGTTTGCGTTCGGTTGATTGTAATTCCGACAGGTGGCGCATGAGTAAGTGGCGCCATTTCTTAAGCATTTCAAACTGTCCACTGCGACGATTTTTATTGTGATAATACAACACAGGATCGGGAATAATCGGTGAAAGGAAAACGCGAGTAACTTTGTTTATATATATATATATATATTTTTATATATATATATATATATATATATTTTTTTTTCTTTTTTTGTTTAGAAATGATAAAAAAAAAACAAGTGTCGATACATTATCGACGCTCCCGATAAGACAGATATTCTTAAGGAAAACGTATCGCTAACGATGAAGGGCATCTAGCGTGGGAAAGGAACGATTAGATATAACTGCTTTGAAATGGAATATCGATCCGTATGACGCGCCGCGCATGTCTCCTCGATGCGTTTATTCGTAGTAGACCACAGGAACGAGAGTACGAGAATGTTTTCCGTTGAGAATAATCTCGGAAAGATGATTGTTGATGCGGTGTTCTTGTAAAAAAAAAAAAAAGAAAAGAAAGAAAAAAGTCGTAAATTCCAAAAGGTATTCTTCTTTCTGTCGCGTGTTTCAGTCTAGAAATTAAAAAAAAAAAAAAAACAAAAAAGCCAAACAAAACAATAAAAGAAGACAAAGAAAACAAGAATGTGTAGAAGTATTACATATTTGTTTCCACTTGCAGAGTGTGTGTTCGTCTACGAATAAACGAGATTTCGTTTATCACATTTATGGATAAAAAATATTGCATATAATAGTGTTTCGTGCATCGAGTCGTCGTCGTCTACTTCTTCTGCTTCTGCTTCTACTTCTGCTTCTACTTCTGCTTCTACTATTTATTCTTAATTGTGCTCTCGGAACCCATTGAATTATTATAACGTCGATGAAACGATCAGGAGTAACGCCGACAAGGAATCTGCGTCATATGCAGGATACGAAGGCGTGTCTCTTCGTCTTTCCCTCCTCCTCCTCTATACTACTACATCTAAACTCATTCATCCATCTACATCTCTACGTCTAATAAAAGCGCGGCGTCAGTTTTCAAAGTTTTTGGAATTTATAGTACGCGGACAAATCGAATATTATTCGTTAAACTACTGTTTTGAAACAGCAGGTTCGATATGCCAAGAGTAATAATTAAGGTTATGGCACGCAATACGTTCTATTATATATTATTTAATTCACGTTTCAATATTTATCCTTAAATTAAATCACAATGCACCGTTTTGTTCTTCCCCTCCCCCCTTTTCTTTCTTACATGTTTTTATCTTCTGTGTGTGTGTGTGTGTGTGTGTGTATGCTTATATATACGTGTGTGTGTATGTGTGCGTGAATACGTAACAATTTGTAGTTTGCACAAATCTCTTTGTAATCTTTTACGATGTACTAACGAAATTACTTCGTTCTATCTATCTATCCATCTATCTATCTTTCTCTCTTTCTTTCGTTTTTTTTCCTCTTTATTTCACATTTCCTTATTTTTCTATTTCATCTCGTACAGATGTCAGAGAAGAATCTCGAGATGAGGGAAACAGCTGCTCGTATCTGTCGCGATTATCTTCATGGTGTTTGGAAGCGAGTTACGGCGGAGAATATCACCCTCAAACGTATCAGGTTGGTAGATAGAGAAGAGATCTTTGATCGATTTCCATGGATCATTTTTTTTTTAAAGGGATCGTAAAGTTTATACGTATATCGTTAATCTGAAATTATCTTGGACGATTTATGTATTATTTTTCTTCTTTTTTTTTTATGTCGGGTTAAAAGATAGTCGATTATAAATAATTATTGATTATTTAATATACTTTTTCTTTCCCCCTCACCCTCTCTCTCTCTCTCTCTCTCTTACAAACACACACACACAACAGTGGAGGTCTCAGTAATTGGCTTTACAACGTTCAGCTGCCAGACGGTGCCGTTCCGATACGCGGCGAGCCGCGGCAAGTTTTATTACGACTGTACGGTCAGGTGCATGGGGAAAGGGCGTTGGAAGGGCTTATCACCGAATCGGTCATCTTCACGCTACTTTCAGAGAGGCGACTCGGCCCAAAATTGCACGGTATATTTCCCGGTGGCCGTATAGAGGAGTATATACCGGCTAGGCCGTTGTTAACGAAAGAATTGTCCGATCCAACGTTAAGCTCGATGATAGCCGAAAAATTGGGCCAGATACATACGATGCAAGTGCCGATAAGTAAAGAGCCGACGTGGCTTTGGGACACCATGACCAAGTGGCTCGCCACGGCGACGGATATATTGGAAAATATCGAGGAGATTGATGAGCGCCAACGCGACAACGTTTACGTGTTGCGATCGATCGATCTCGAGGAGGAGATCAATTGGTTCAGGTACACGAAGCTTTTATAATAAATCCTCTTCTAAATTGCGTAACGTTTTGTTTTTTTTTTTTCTTTTTGGGGTGGGTGGGGGTTGTCGTTGTTTGTGGGTGATCGTTTCGTAATGCTTTTTCATCCATTTTTTTTCTCTTTTTTTTTTTTCTTTTCTTATTTCTCATTCCAGAGAACTCGTAGCGCAAGAAAAACATCCCGTCGTATTTTGTCATAACGACATGCAAGAGGGTAATATCCTTTTACGGCAAAATTCCCGTAAGACCGAATTGGTCGTTATCGACTTTGAATATTGTTCCTACAACTATCGTGGTTTCGATATCGCCAATCATTTCATCGAATGGCAGTACGATTACACGGCCCCGAAATATCCATTCTTCCACGAACGAACAATGGCAGGACCTACGAAAGAGCAGAAGGTAAGTTAAAGCGGGACACTGGGGAAGGGTCGCAAAATTAGTTAAAGAGAAAAACAAAAAGAAAGAAAGAAAGAAAGAAATTGGGTAAGGCTCTCATCAGCATTTTTTTATGTTTTTTGTACTATCCCCGGATTACTTTTTTTGCTTTGTTTTTTTTTTTTTTTGCTTTTCTTCTCATCATCATCATTAGAAGCAATACCTCCTACGTTCTTGCACAAAACAAACGCACTACAATGTTTTACGTTCGATCGTATTAACATTATATATATATATATATATATATATATCGTTTAGTGAAACTCGCACTTGTTCTAAAGTACGTCTCTTGTTTTTTGTCCTTCTTTTCTTCTGTCTTTCTCTTTTATTATTATTACTATATTGTTGTCATTATGGTTTTCTCTTTATCGTGTATCAGTATGATAATGAAAAAAAGACAACATCGGCGAAGATTGCAATTGCTTTTGACGTCCAGTAAATTATCTGCGCGTATCGAGAATTATCTCGATACTTGACAAAAACGAGATACGTACAACCAACCGACCAACCAAAACCAACCAACCAACCAACAACCATACGTGCGAGAAAAACGACGCGACGCGTTTTATCCCCTTTGTTCCGTTGTATGTAAATAATATTTACGAGGAAGAAGGGTGAAACCTTGGCGTGTGTTGCGTGTGTATGTATTAGTTTCACAGGGGGACTGCAATTCACGGGAGAGACAGGGAGAGGGAGAGGGAGAGAGAAAGAGAGAGGGAAAGAGAGAAAGAGAGAGACACATAGGATCGATGCACGCTATCTCGGGATAAAATTGGGCGGCGGCATATATGAATCTTTTGCCACTGCGACGTGTATCCTGACTCGTGTATACTCTCCAAGTTATGGAACCAGAACACAACCACCTCTTCTCTGCCGTCTAACCATTGGGCGACAGCACACACCCTCCCGAGATCTGCTCGTCTACGAACCTAGAGAGTACTTTTACCACGCACTCACGATTGATTAGTTGATAATTAACCACCATAATCTGCGATAGTGATTATCTCGATGCAACCTATAAAAAAAAAAATGGCTGTGTGTCCTTTTTCAGTTTTTTTTCCTTTTTTTTTATCATCATTATTATTATTATTATTATTTTTTCTTTTTTTTTTTGGGCCGGGGTAGGTGACCTACGCTCAAGCGTCACTTGGTACGTTCCTTTACGAAACGAGTTATATAAAAGTTAAACGAGGGTGGGGGAAGGACGAGGACACATTACGCATTACTTTTAAGAGTATTTTAACCGTTTGCGTATCAGAGGGTTTTGACAAAATATTATCGAAAAACTCTAATTACATATCGAAAAAAGCCAAAGAGCGCGATAGCGATTGTCATGTTCAATGCGGAAAACAATGGGGTCGCGCTTCTCGTGTTTGTTTCTTTTATAACAAAATTCTTTTTGCAATTGGCAAAAGGATAGAATATATATATATTTATAGCGCTAAAGTGGCTCGTGGTACGCAAACGGTTAATTAAGTTAAAAAGCGTAAAGAAAGTGCACTGAACACATTCACACACACACACACATATATATATATATAGATACATATATACACGTATTATATATATGTATATATATAATAACAAAAATCAAAAGCTCCAAAAATTCATATATTATTTTCCAGTTAAACATTCCTTTATAATTTTTTTTTTTTTTTTCAAGAGTTAACAACATTTGTTCGACTAAAATTTGTTATTAAAGAGAATTTGTCAATATAGAGGGATGTTTAATTTTGAAATTAAACGTAAGATCAAATTTGGATAATGTATAATATCAATTTTGTAACGCGAAACTAGTCGGCATACATATTGTTTGAATTTTTGTTTGCTATCATTAGACAGATACAAAAAATGATCGATCAAAGATGAAAGTTGATTTTGAAAACATATATATATATATATATATATATATATATATGTATATATATATGTATATATATATATATATATATTTTTATGCGTGATGACACTAATAGCGTTATATTTTTCCCGACAGCTCGATTTTATCAAGAGTTACTTGAGAACAGTCCAGAAGGAATCGCAGTTGGAGGAGGAACGTATTATGATGGAAATAAAAGTATTTTCGTTGGCCAGTCACCTGTTTTGGGGCCTCTGGAGTATCGTCAATGCCAAATTATCTGAAATACCGTTTGGTTATTGGGTAAGTACAATAATCGTTAAAAAAAAAAAAAAAAAAAAAAAAAAATGCACTTTACAACTGGTGGTTTGAATTTATCTATATTTATGTATAATCATGTACATATAGGATTATTACATTTTATATACATAGTATTATTACATTATATATATATTTATGTATATATATAGGATTATGCAGTGTGCAGGCTACAAAATTATCAATGTTTGAAAGAAAAATTATTAGTCTCTGGGCCACCGACATTAGATGGTGCCATTAGAAGAAAAGTAACGGACAGTGATTGAAACGACGACAACTACGACTATAACTACGACTACGATTTATCACTATCATCATCGAGTGAAACTCTCCTCCACTCTTCGAGGGAAGTTTAATTTTCATCAGCCTTTGGACAATAGCGGTATGTGCAATGGACGAAGGACAGGGGAAACGTAAGAAAAGTAAAAAAAAAAAAAAATAATGGCTGATAAGAAAAAAGAAAAAAAAACAGGAATTTTTCGATCCATCTCCGGACATTGTGCTGTGTGTTATCAATGGTACGATGACGAATCTTTCCATTTGACGTTTATTTATCATGAAAAAGGCAAGTGGAAGCAATGATTCGCGGTGAAAAGATGTGATATAGTTTTTAAATAAGTCGTTTTTTTTTTTCTTTCGTCGTAATCCTATGAGAAAAGATCAAACGGATTTATTAGAAAGTAGAGTATGGCCGAGGGAACAGGGAACATTCGACTGTGTTCGACCGATCGAAGGGAAACTGATATATTAAGTCGAAGTATAAAGAGGAAGCTTGATTTAAGGGGGACGTATGCGAAAAAATAGATAAGATATATATATATATATATATATATATATATATATATATGATGATGATGATGATGATGATGATGGGCCGCCTTCAATCAGTACGATCATTAAAATTTGATAAATATTACGTGTCTTATATAAGTGTTTACAATGTGAAAGTGAACTTGCCTGCAAAATAATTGCACTGTACTTAACGAACTTATAGATTATACACGAATTCACGTTTATTTTTTCATGGAACAAAAAAAGAAAAAAAAATAGAAAAAGAGAGAAAAAAAAGAAAAAAAATCACATTTTGCACGCGCTTAGTATAGAATC
Source organism: Dolichovespula media (assembly GCA_911387685.1). Taxonomy (NCBI): domain Eukaryota; kingdom Metazoa; phylum Arthropoda; class Insecta; order Hymenoptera; family Vespidae; genus Dolichovespula; species Dolichovespula media. The sequence goes on along the minus strand of OU426864.1, from coordinate 982,268 downwards.
TGGTGTACGGTAGAGTTTATTTATTTATGATACCAACGTAATGGTATTTTAATTGATCTTTTAATATTTCGACAAAATTTATCGGCAATAACTTTTGTTCTTAAATAATCTGTACATTAAAAATTGATATTTTACGTTGGATTATATACACACAGAAAAAGAGAGAGAGAGAGAGAGAGAGAGAGAGTGAGAGTGAGGGGGAAGTAAATAGAATTGCCATCATAAATCATTTATGAGCAAAAGACAATTTGGTAGAATTAAGTTGGACATATATTATGATTTTTACGAGATCAGTCACAAGTATCCATTCGATGATGCACAAACAAACGATTTTTTCGTTGTATAATTAGGAATATTTTAATTATTATATCACATTAAATTTAATATTGAAAGAAAATCATTATCATATTTATATCATTAACATAGTTCATATCGAGTGACGATGATGATGATGACGATGTCCATTTGTAAATTTCTTTACTGCTCTCTACCAGTGTTGTATATTGCTTCATATTTTATTGCACGATTATAATATATATATATATCGCATTTTTATTGTACATATATATATATACATATATATATATATATAGGGACAGTATAATTAATAGCGAAGATTCTTTGACAAATATTTGAATCTTATATTGTAAATATATACACGTATATATATGTATGTTTATATATATATATATATATATATATTTAAATAAAGATGCTCTTTAAAAATGTTCATTTTATTATATCATCGAGATATCGATTAAATATATTTTTTTCTACCATTTGTTAAACAAATAAGCGTATTTTTGCACATCGGCAAACTATATGTAACGCTTTTAGTTTATATATTTTTAATAGCGAAGATAATTATCAAGAGAGATCAACTTTTGATGGTACTATTACATGCGAGAATGCGAAGAACATTATTAAATGGCAAAATAAATATTTTTCATCGTTACGTTTGTATAATTCTTTTCTTTTTTATTTTATTCGATAAGTAAGCGTGCTTTCAAATTTTCTAAAATTTCGGTCATTTTATTCTCTAACACGTTGCGACGTTTTATCTCTTCATTTTTTGCCTGTAACAAATAATTGTCATTAATACGAACAAACGACGAATAAATATATATATAAAATTGTATGTATATTGTGTTACGAGGGAAGGAACAATGTCAATAATATTACGTTTATAATAACAGGTTTAATTTTATTTAATAAACAATCTACAATCACTCTATACAACATAACATAATATCATGAGCGATCAAACAACATAAAAATTATTGTATCAATTATATTGTAATACGTTTCTTCTTTCCTCTGAATTGTTATATTAAGTCTCGTCACATGATTTGGAATTTATTTATTTTATTTATTTATTTATTTTTTCCCCTTTACGATATAATCATCTTTCATTGAGATAAAATGTAAGTGGGCTGCTGATAGGTCCTATAGTGCGCATCGGTACAAATGGTGCAAGATATCTTAAAGTATTTGGACTTTGTTCATAGATCATTGTACGAGTAGGAACGACAGGCGAATGGAATACAATATTTCTTTCTCTTGATTTACTATCTTTCGTATTAACGGGAACGAGCACGTTCGTTTGTTCCGTACTATCGAAAACAAAATCAAATGGTGCTGGCCAAATTTGAATCTCTTTCCTCTCTCCTTCGTGCAATCTTTTCTCAGTTAATCTTTCCGGTAGGCCTATTTTAGGTGTCAGCTCCTCCACCTTCAATTTCTTTCTTCGCGATTTGTTCACGTCGTTCGTACTCCTTGCGTCGATGGTACCACTCGAATGATCATCCTCTTCTTCTTCTTCTTCTTCTTTCGTGACCTTTTCGGTATGGAAACTACGCGTTTTAGCTTCTTCGAGTTCGTCTGGCCCGTAAACATATCGAATTGGTAAAATGTACGGCGAGTTTTTAACGAAAGCAAATTCCTCAAATGTTTTATTTTTGATCGGAATGACATTATTACGTATGTTACTTACCTTCTTGGTTTTCGATTCGTTAGAATTAATACGATTGGTCTTATCAACGAGTTCGGTCGATTCACTCTTCTGAATTGATGGATCATTATTATTCGAGGGTGAATCGTTCTCGTATTTCGTATTATCCGATTCATTCTTATCGTTCCTTTCCGTTTGTTCGGTATTATCCAAATTATATTCCTCGTATTTATTTTCTAACGGTATAATCGCGTACTCCTCTCGGAGCTTTTTATACGGATCCTCGTTATCTTGTTTGTCGTCCTTGTTCGTCACAGGCCTATCCTCGTACCCATCTTCGGATTCCTCGTTAAAATCGGATATATTCGGTGGAACGATTTGTTGATTCTTAACGTCACCGTAATAATTGGCGATCCTCTCGTCGACCAAGGCACGATTGTCCAAAATTTCGCCGTAACTGTCGCGAATCTGTTGGGCCGGTGGTCTCTCCTTTTCGTAATAATCGCTTATTGGCAACGGTTTGTCGTAATCCAAATTGGTATAATTATCGTCGTAGACCCTCGTAGCCGTCGTCGTCGTCGGTCCATTGAAATTTTCGTGCCGTTCGCCATTTCTGTAAGAATCATCGTCCACGTAATCCTCGTAATCCTTGATATTTTTTTCATTCTCGTTCGTAGGAGGACCTTCGCGCGGATAACCCGGATGTCCCGGTGGACGCGGTTGTTCCTCGTATCGTTCGCGTGAATTTTCAGACTCCTCGACATTATCCTCGTCCTTGTCGTTGCTTCCACGCCCATCCTCCGTGATATCACCCGAATAATCTCGTTCGCGATGATAATCACCGTCGTTATCACCGTCCTTCTCTACGGACTGCTCTTCCTCCCGATAACTATGATCCCGTTCTTCCTCTCTCCCTAAAGCTTTACGTTCGGGATCATCCCTGTCGCGATAAATATGATGATTTCGTTCCTTATCCCGTTCCATCAATTTCTCCGAACATTCTTGCTGTTTACGTTCCAACTGAGTTATTCTCTCCTCGTGCAACTTTTTCCAATAAGGTTCGCCGACGTAAACGTTATGTTGAAATTTACTTTCCGGTATACCGACCTCCTTCTCACTCTTTATATCTTTATTTTCCACGGTATAATTCTCCATGTTCTCGTTCTTTCTATAAACGATTTCCTGTTCCTTCCTACGCGGCACGTTCGTTCCTTTAATGGAAACGTTAATCCTCGTTGTCGGAGATATCGGGGGTGGAAGATTCGGCGCGATCGGTAATGGGATTTTAACTAAGTACGGAGTTAACAAAGGTGGCCTATATTTTAACGATTCTCTTACATCGAACGATGACATTGTACTGAAGGTCGTTGACGGGGTCGTCGAGGATGTTATAGGATAGATCGATGACGTAGATCCTGGAGGAGCTGTCGTTTGGCTACCATGAAATATTCTTTCATATTGTTGCAAGTGCCCAATCACGTCGGATCTGTTACCAAAATTGACAATGCCGGTGAATCTGATCGTTTCTTTTTGTCCTGGTTGTGCCGTCGTCGTCGTCGTCGTCGTTGTCGTTGTCGTAGTCATCGTCATTGGCATTGACGTTGTCCGAGTGGAAGAACTTGAGGCAGCTTGATTAGGCGAATTCGAGGGTCGTTGGGTCGTTGGCATAAAAGAACTTTGATTGTTTCCACCGGATGCAACGGGATTATTGTCGGATCCAAATGGATTTGGTAGGGAGGCCAATTGTATCGAAGTCGGAGTGTATCCAAAGATTTGTGCTAAGCCCGACAAAATTAAACCCAATGCACGTTTGTCCCGATACTTTTCAACCGTGTGGGTATTTTCCTCGTTAATTTCGACGCCACTCGTAGATGAAATTTTTCCTACGTTGCTAGAATTCGGAATGGGATAGCTCTTGCATCCGACGCCATTTCTATCTACGAGATAGAACAAGCAGAGTATACAGAGTGATCCGTTGAGTTTCATCGTCGTATTGAGACGCTTCTGTTTTCTCTCTCTCTCTCTTTTTTACTTTCCTTTGCGAAATAACGTTGGCTTCACACATCGAACGACATGGCAGGACACCGTAACGTTTATAATACGGTTTATCTTTAGGGAATAATTTCACTCACTTCGAATGATGTTTCACGAATGATGTATATATATATATATATATATATATATATATATACATATATATACATATAAAAGAAACGAATAATGCACGGATTTGTCATAAAGTATCAAAGAATTGTTTACGTTAGAACGACAAAAAGTCAACTACTACTGGTGGACGTTTAATTTGATTAAGATATATTTTCGAGAATATTAGAAATGTAATGTTCACGAGTCAACGTCAGTCTTAGAACTGAGGTATGGTATATGATTAAGGAGAACGAATTTTTGCATAATATCGGAAAGAAATGTCGAGAGAGTTTCTCCTCAATTACACGCATCCACTTGTTGATTTGCAACAACTGAAGCGGCACGATGCACTATACGTCCCAAAAGGGAAACTTTTAAATTTACCGACGAGATTAGCGCTGCTGGTATATATCAATTCCTGTCGAACGGCACAAAATGTTATTATATCACGGTTGGCTTAACAAAAGAACTTTTTCTTTATTTCGTAGTCGCACTCATAAAATCTAACTGTGCGAAACGTGTATATTTTATAATAATTTTTTGGTTGTTAAGAAAGAACGTTAGCCGAGAAGGAAACTTTCCCCTATTCTTCTCGGTCACTCTCTCACTCCCTCTCTCACTCCCTCTCTCTCTCTCTCTCTCTCTCTCTCTCTCTAAACTCTAGCTCAATTTTAATCTATATATTTATTTATACATTCGATAAATGTTTTCTATTGATCACAGATTCGAACGATGAATAGGGACAAAAAAAAAGAATAGAAAAAGGAAAGATCTTTAATTTCACTCGGCATCGTCATCATCGTAATCGAGCGAAAGTCGATTTATTCATTATCATTTATTAGAAACTATAGAAAAACGTGCGTGTGTGTGTGTGTGTGTGTGTGAGAGAGAGAGAGAGAGAGAGAGAAAAGCTCCGAAAGAAACGAAGAAAGTAATTAAATTGTTTTTTTTTTTTTTTTTTTCTAAGTTGATCGAAGAGAACGACGACGACGACGACGATTGTGGATGGATATTTCTGTTCTAAGGAATTACATCATTTTGCTTCGGTAATAATGGAAGGAAAAAAGGAAAAGACATTCACGATGTTTTGCGAAAGTTCGACATAGATGACGTTCAACGATTCGAAACGTACGAATTGCCATGTCTTGCTTCTTTTTATTTTCTCTCTCTCTCTCTCTCTCTTTCTTTCTCCCTCTTTCTCGATTATGAATGTCTGGCCGAAGAACGAATTACGTTCAATCGGATATCGATTCCGAATCGATACTTTCGTAAGCACCGTAGCTATTCAACTTATTCTCAAGCGGGAGAAAGTTTGCGCCACTGGCTGTGTGTACCTGCCTGGCTTTGTGGATATCAGTTTCCTAATCCGGTGCTACAAAACCTCCCGGAATCAAAGATGGAAAGAGACGAAGAAGAAGAGGAAGAAGAAGAAGAAGAAAAAACTGGCTCTCTATACTGACAAAACTTGTGGAAGAAAAAAAAAAAAAAAGAGAGAAAAAGAAAGAGATGAAAAAAAGAAGAAAAAAAAAACAAAAAAAAGAAGAAACAAATTTATTCGAGGATTACTATCTAAGTCTCTATTAGCTTTCACGTTTGATCGAAATCGAATTTGATTTGATTCGATTCGATTCCATCTATCGATTTAACGACTTCGGAGATATCAAGGGGATAATATATTTAATAACAAATTTTAATATCACGCTTCCGTCGTTTTTCATATCCATAGTATTTTATTCCTACCCCAACACACATTAGGTTTTTGTACGTTCGTAACGACATACCGATATATACACACGGTAAACGAATTGAATTCCGCGTTCAAGTATCCACCATTAAATCAAAACTAGCAACGATCGGTCTTTGGTAAAGGTGATTACGTGGTCAAACGTTGTTCCCCAGGTAGGGACCAGTTTCACGATCTTGTTAGCCATTATTAGATGAATGTAAACACCAAACACCACCTATCGATAGAATTTACCGTATCCCGATGAACGAGTTACATGAACAACATGGTATAAAAGTAGTGTCAACTTTCCGTGTTCACGTTAGTTCAACGGTACAAACGTGTCTCTTAATATGAAGCTACTGGTAAGACATAGAAGTAACCTATTTTTTTCTTTTTTATTTTTTTTTTTTTTTGATAGAAATAGGATTAATCGGGAGGGGAACGATCAAATAGCAAAATATGCGTTTCGTGTTAACATATACAATGCCGTATATTAATAATTATGTTTTTATTTTATTCAGTTGCTTCTTGGCTTGATCGTCCTGGTCTTTGGCCAGGAAACAATTGTTTCTACGAGATCTAACGAGAATAAGGAGATAGAACAACAGCAAGGGACAACGATACTCCAGCTACAGCCAAACGGTCAAGAAGGCGAAGCGAATAAAAAATTAACGAAGAGAAGCTTTGGTTGGGGCCCTTGGGGATACGGAGGTGGTTATGGTGGTTATGGTTGGCCTTGGTGAGAATCATCTTCCTCGATTAGAATAACAACTCTATAAATTTCCTTTTTTTTTTTTAATATTCCTACTTTTTTAGGTATGGTGGTTGGGGTGGTGGATGGTACGGTGGTTGGTACCCTGGCTGGCCTTGGTGGTACGGTGGTTATGGAGGTTGGTATGGTCATGGTGGATGGTACAAAAAATGGTAATCTATGAAACTTGAGCAGATTATCATTAAAAAGAAAAATAAAGTATATGTGCGCCATCGTATACTCTATAGTTTATGTCTAACTATCGAAGAGAAGTTTAATTGAATAATAACGTTTACATTTTTAACGAAAGGAATGTGTAATTGGAAGATCAAGAGTTGATCGGAAATAATTGAAAATGACGATCCTCCTCTAGTTAAATTTTAACATGTAAAGTGAGATAGTGAATAAGTTCGATACCATCATTGTTCACGCATCATCATGTTTGTGTGTATATATATATATATGTATACACGTACATACATATGTCAACTAATTCATTTATATATCGCATACTGACTAAATAAATAAAATATGAATTCATAGAAACAATCGATGTAACTGTGAACTGTTTTTTATACGTACCTTCAATCGTTTCCTCAAATAAGTTATTAGTATTTCCTCGCATATTGTTAAGTTCTTATCAGTGTCCTAAAAAGAAATATATATATATATATATTATAATCTTTATTTATTTTTATATTTAATTGCACCAAATTCTATTTTACAATAATATTAAATATTAACCTTCAACATATTCGTAAGCTCCTGAATCTTTTGTAGTTTAGCTTGTTGCTCTTCAAAAATTGATCGTTCATTGCGCTCATGATTGACGTCTGTTGAGAACATAGCAACAAAAGAATATTTTATTATATTGTTGACGCCTTTAACAAACATACGCAGAATTTGTCTACGCAGTAGTTTACTGCATGTTTTGACAGACAGCAGTGGTTAGATATTACGTTGCTTAGAAACCGAAAGGCAAACAAACATTTATCTATATATGTACATGTGTCGTACAGTTAACACTTAGAACTATATCTAAACAATATTTTATTCGTAATTTTCTAACTTTCCACTCGTTATCAATCTAATGAAACATCAAAAATGTACAGTTTTTAAATTGTTAATCGTAAGTAATGCAAGCGGAGGAGGCTACCTTTTACACGTACGCAAATTTGTTGCCTATTATCAGGGATGCCCCGTTCAAATTTATTTGCACGTTTCGTCGCTAGGTGGTGCTCGAACACTACGATAATCAATTCTATAAAGTACTATACGTACTCTTCGATATTACGAACATAAATTATCCTTTTAGAGATCAAATTGTTTTGTTTCGTTTCTTCGTCTAAATTAAATTAATTATTTATTTTATATATAACGATCTGATGAGATATTATTATTTCATATCCATAAATCAAGGAAGAAATTCGCGTAGTCGTCGGTAAGAGACATAGAGAGAGAGAGAGAAAGTTAAAAGGGCGCCAGATTATTTATTTAATACGTGGTGGAAGAAAGAAAGAAAAAACAAAAAAGAAAATGGGACGTACCGTAATATCCGAGGCGTCTATTCGTTCTCGTTTAACATCCTTCGGGACGTCAGGATACGAAGTGGGATTAATCTTAGGGCAGGTGCGACGATTTGTTTTTTCATAATTTTTTTTTTTTTATCCCTTTCTCAATCGTTCATATCTCTGTGGATCTAACATATGTCACGCTTAAACAGGTACAAGAGAATATTTTTAAATGCGACCATATCGTTATTAATATTTAACAATACAAATTCTACTTTCATCCTTTGAATATTTAATCTTTATTATTTATTTTTATTTTGTTAATAAACAAATTTATAAATAACATATATTTTAGAGTTTAGAGAAAGAAGATTATTTGGTACATCTGGCAAGAACGCCACCACCTCGTACTAGAAATGTCGTCGAAGAAACATTGATCAGTTGTTCTGAAGATACGGATGAGAATAATTTGAAAAAATGTTTCAAATCTATTCAAGATATACCAGAAAGTTGGCTAGCAGATCACGCCAACGACGTGAGTATCAAGTTTTATTTTAGAGACCAGCTAATGTCCAAATACTTTTTATGAGTTATTTTTTAAATGAAGGTCACAAGAATGTTACCCGGCGGAATGCGTATACTTGGTATATTTCTGGCTGGACCTGAGGATACTTTGGATAATAATGCTAATGTACATAAGTTTAGATCAATTCTTCTTACAATTCAAAGAAACTTTTTATCGAACAAGTATCTTCACGGAAATAATCAGCACAATTTTATACTAACTTACAACAGTGTAACGCAGAGGTAAAGAATTTTTTTTAAGCTTGATCTTACTCGGTATCCGGATGTTACAACAGATGTATATTCGGGTAAATTGGTTATTAGATAAATTGATTTTAATCCAACTTTAATTCTATCTACATTTCAGTTTTTAATTCGCAGATATGTCTGTAAACTGTTGGATGATGTGGAAAATGGTATATTAAAACCAGTAGATATCAAGTTTCGAACTCAGAGTATTCCTTGGCTTGAACTTGAGACTGCTGTAAATTTAGACCGAATGTTTTGTATAGCTTCAAACAAAGAACCTGAATCGCTTAGACAACAATTAGAGGTACGATCAATTCTAGATATAATGATATATGTATAAAATGAAAATGTATTGTGATCCGAATTATAGGAGATATTGGAAGACGTATCGAATATGATAGATTCCGCGCTTGTTATGATAGCGGGAAAAATCAGATCGTCCGATGATGCAATTGAAACAATAATTGCAAATGAAGATAATAAAAATCAACTCGAGGTCGATTTGTACATTCCTTGCGTAAGTAATGTATAATCACGATTTACAGTTTGTAGCTAATATGGATTTTATAAAATTTCATTTTTTGCGATTATTCTCAGATGAAATCAGCTTCAACGGATGCAAAAGTAAAACCTAGTAGCGAGTCGATATGGTTGATAGGTCAATTGATTAGTAAAACATTTGTAACTGGCAAGACAAATGTTGAAGAAGCTACTGCAGCAATAAAACAAGATATAGTGAGATCATTAGCCAGTAGATTAGAAATGCACGTAGACAGTTTGATTGAAGAGGAAGACGGTTCTCCTGAAGGTACGTTTTTCTTATTATGAAATTATAATTTATATGTAATAATATTATTAATATGTATATATACATATATAGATCTTCGTCATTCTTATTGAAATCTATTATTCGTTTTAGAAAATATTACATTACATGAACCTCCAAGAAGAATATTGATACACTTGCATAAAAGTAGGGTAACATTATCGAGTTACCTATTTCCTGGTGAAGAACCGCAAGAAGCATTGATATATTTGCAAGAACTATTAGATGTAGATGTTGAGGATCTAGACATCCAAAAAGAGATAGAATGTCATGCAGGTAACTTATTGCAATTATTATTATTATTATTGTAATTTAATAAATATGAAGATAATAGTACTGATTAATACTTATATATTGATACAGAAGCCATAGATACTTGTCAGTGTGGTCCTTCTACTATACCTGTAAACACTGAAAAAATAGAGAATCACTTAACTACCCTACATATTATTGGTTTAAGTATCACAGTTTTTATAATTGTGGCCGCAATTGTTTTCCATCATCTGTATTAATTAAATACAAAGAAGAGGTGATTTTCTTTATATATATACGTGTGTGTTTGTGTGTGTGCATACACACACATCATGTAAAGAATGTTATACACTATTTATGTGGTTATTCTATATTGAATTCTATATAAAAAATAGTCATCAGATCTTTCTCAAATTGCACTATATTATAATTTTCTTAAGATATACATCTACACAGTATATTCATATATATATACATATATGTATATATATACAGAATGTCATATACATGTATTATATACAAAAACAATATATATATATATATATATATGGTCATTGTAATTGCATTCTTTTTTTTTTTAATGTAATATACATTATATATAATATAATATTCCTGATATATCATTTAATATTTAACTATCTATGTAAATAATATATTCCATGACCATGCCAAATCAAATAACAATATGCTGTAGTAATAAAGTTATTCATAAATAAGGCAGTGGTAATCATATTATTTCTATTTTTAAATGCTTGATACGAACGAGGTATCATTTTTTAGTAGATGAATTTTTTTAAATGCTTAAATTTTATACTATTATGCTTATAATTAATTATATTTACAAATGGTTTTTACACTGTACACAGTAATTCTATTGGAAAGACATCATTTTGAAGTGTTACCATAAAAAAGTTTGATAGTAAACATTTGTGTATCATACTTACACTTAATCTCTTAAATATGCACTCCACAAAGTGTAACAATCAATACTATAAAGTGCATACAACAAGCGCAAATCAGAAAATTCGTATAAACATTTACTAATCTGTCATAAGAGCCAATATTTGTATAAAAAAATAAAAAAGTTAGAGTAATTAAATGTAAGTAGTAAATAGTGCCGCTTCAATGAATTTAATAAATACCAGTTTTGCCACAGAAATCCTCAAGAAATGTTTCTAAACATTTGTATCCATTCAATTTATATATATGTATGTATGTATATATATATATATATATATATATATATATATATATATGTTTCATTACGATTAACCTAATATAATCTGTAAATATGAATAAGAAAAACTATTATCAGTTTAATGTTAATATTGTATCCAGGTCCCTGTGGCTGTGAGAAATATAAAATTGAGCTCTTTCTTTCTTTCTTTTCTTTTTTGTTCTTTTTTTTTTTAAATATTTTCGAATCTATTATTTTGTATAAATCACAAAAATTGGTAATCTTTGATTGTAGAGAACAACACTTACTAATTAATCCATTGCAATTACTACACATACTTATATATCATACAAATAGGCCTAAAGTTTGATATCATTTCTAAATGTGTGTGTGTGTGTGTGTGTATTATAATAACTGTCCATTGGTAAATACTCCGATATGATGTTTAACAAAAAAAAAAATGAACAAAGAAAAGAAAAGAAAATATTTTTTTAATTTATCAAAATGAAAAAAAGATCGTCCGTGTAATGTATGTGTGAATTAAGTTAATCATAAAACTAGATTGAATTATGATACTGCTCCCATTTTGATAAGGCCTACTTGGCTTCCTCTACCAACACTTGCATCTTCCAATGAATCTAAATCTAAAGCGGACTCGATCATAGTAGTGTCTTGTAATAATCTAAGCCTGGATGCGGACAATGGAGTGGTCACAGTTACTGATGGTATCGAAGTGGTATCCAATGTAGAAGAAACCGCAACATTTGGACGCGGGGGAAGTGGAGCAATTTCGTCAATATCAATTGGAGCAATATTGAGCGATGCTAATGGTACTTCGTTGGTAACTAGCTGACTTACACTATTCGTAGTACTACCTAGAAAAAGATGAGCAATAAAATTTAAATAATTTCTTCATACTTTATCCAAGATGAAGGAAGATATGTATATATATATATATATATTATATATAATATATAATATAATACATATATACTGTATAACAATATGGAAGATATATCATGAAATAAATATCAAAATATATACAAGTTATTCTGTACCTTTGCAATGTACAACTTATTTAAGCATAATCATACATTAATTTATTATGTTTTAATTCACACGACTTTGTACAATGTGTATGTATGTGTTGGATGGTGTGTGAATTTTATATTATTGTTTTATTTATAAGGAAAACAGAATGTGCTCATTCTCGGATATACAAGTACCTTTATATAGTTAGATTCCTCCATCACCATTGTTTTCTTTTCCAAATATAAAAATAATATTCCAAGTAATTTTACATATATATATATAATAGTAATAATAATAATAATAATAATAATAATAATAATAATAATAATAATAATAACAATAATAATAATAATAATAATAATAAAACTTGGATTTTATACTTGTATAATTTACTAATATGTGATATCCATATCACGTGCATAACGAAAACTTCGGATATATTTTATTTCTATGTAAATAAACTAGTAATAAGATTGAACACCGATACTATTTATATATACAAAGCTATATTTATCTATAATGGAAATTCATTAATCCTTTTTGTTAATCTTTTTATAAGAAAAAAGCCAATGTGTGTATATTACTAATATCTGAATTATGACAACATTCTAAAATTAGTTTCGCGTGACAGAAATAAAATAATAGATATGGCACAGTGATTTAGTAAGGTCATTAATAATGCCAACCCATTCATTTATTAAAACATACATACACTTAGTTCAGATGTAAGAAAGTAAACTTACCAAATGGAATTCTCTGAGCCCTCGATAACAGGATGTAATTTGAACAAAGAAAAATGATTCATTGAATTGTTATCGAATAATTTGAGAAAAGCATTAGTAACCAGTAAAAAATATTGTTAAATCCTACAGAGAAAAAAATCTAAAAAATATAATTGGCAGAAAAGCACCTTTTCGGATAAAGTCCTTCCTAATGATAAATAGGAATTCAGTAACAATACGAATTATATATATATATATATATTTATATATATTTATATATATATATATTTATATATATTTATATATATATATATTTATATATATTTATATATATATAATTTTTTTTCAAAAGTACAATAACAAAATTAATCGAATAATGTAAAAGAGAGAGAGAGAGAGAGAAAGTAAAAAAAAAAAATTTGTTTTAAAGAAAAAAAGTGATACGAAAGTTCGTCATCTTTTTGTAACATTAACATTTAAAAGGAAAAAAAAAAAAAGTAAAAAGATTCTTATACGAATTAAATGCGTATATAAACGTTCGAAAGAATATTCGATACTTTACAAAAAAATTATTTATAAATGTATTATCTACTATATACACAGCTCTGTTTAATATTATATCATAAATTGCTTCTAACAACAAGATGATAACTTGATACATTGCACATTGTATTAATGCACTACAATGTTTTGTTTTTAAGAAAATACTACCAGTGCCATTTGGATAAAACGTTATATCCAATGTTATGATTACCTTATTATTATTGCCAGCTATGCTGCAATGATATTACATGTTACAAAGGCGAGGCTGAATGTTGTGTAAAGCCGTTTTCCAGCTTTATTAATATTTACTAATGCACAATGAAAATGCATTTTTTTTTTTTTATAATGAATGTTAAATATCATCATTATCGCTCATAGAATTCATGATAAATCGTCGATTTAAAAGATCTTCTTCCGTACTATCGTTAGGGCAAAATGAATTGTCAACATACGATAAATTATTACTTAATGGATTTGAACCAAAACGACTGTCTATAAGCCCTATTGCTTGAATCGGTATACCTGTGGCACCTAATATGCGTGCTGGTAATATATTTTTTGGTATCGGATATTTTATACCATGATCAGTGCATCTTAGATTGTTTGCGTATTTCATAGTATGATGAGCCTGAGGGATTCGCAATGGATCCTCGGAACGACACTGAGGAAATTTTTGTAAATCGGAGTAACCATTTTTTTCATCTATCTTATATTGCAGCGTATCCTCCGAATACCTTTGGGGATATTTTTGAAGATCAATTGCATATTTGTGATCTTGTATGCACTGATCATATATGAGATTATTATCTGAACATCTGTGATACTCTTCTCTACATCTATGAGGATATTTGTGTATACCTTTTTGAAATTCCGGATTTATCCTATCATTAACATTATATTTAATATGTTTTGTAGAATCTTGAGGGCAATGTTGCATAGGATATGGCGGAACATAAATATCACCTATATACTGATGAGGATATTTGGGAAGATCATCAGTACAGCGAGAAGGATGCCGTAAAAGAGACAACTCACCATTAATAGATTCTAATCTTGGAGAGTATCGACCAGTAACAAGATTATTCATAGAATCCGTAAGTTCTGTGGGAACATTTGTCTGCAAGCCTGTTCCATTGGACTATAAAATCATGGAAATTCAGCGTAGTAAAATGCTTTATTATCTTCGAATATTATATATAAACATTTCGATAAAGGTTATCTCTTACCTGCGGTTGCACAATCTTTACAGTCCCATATGACTTATTATTAGCTATCACATTTTCATCAGAAACTCGTTCCTGTTCTGCACGATACTCGGGTGTAACTATTCCTCTACGATCTGCGTGCAGATGAATATAAATGCATTATACATAGATTAATAACAAATGACCTTAATCAAAAAAAAAATTAATGAAAATTACCAATTAAACTTGGAGGTGAAGGGCCGCATAAGACATAGAAACAATTTCCACAAATATTTCCTCGACTATAAGGATTAAAACTCTCTTGGCCGATTTTACTTGTAAAAGAGCCTTTGATCTGTAAGTACGATAAAAATTAATATATCTATCTTCGGTTATTAACAATTTGCGACTTTCGGTATACTCACATCTTCATTAGTTGTCTGATTACTCGTGGCTAAATATGTGTGAAAGCCGGCAAGACCCAAAATACTCCAGGCAGAAAAAAAACATATCACTCCTACAACGACACTGCCAGGAGATAATCTGACAGCTTCTAGAAATGGTCTGTCGTCTCTCGTAACTAAATTTAATAAAAAAAAAAAAAAAAACAGACAATCGTTATATAGATATTTTGATATAACATTTTCTTTTTTTTTTTCAGCATAAAAATACTCACGCATTATTAAATGTGTAACAGCACAGGCAAATATAAAAACACATAGGAATGCTAAAGAAACTATAAAAGCATAAAAATATCTATAATTTCTTCTACCAACACAATTGCCAACCCACGGACAATGATGATCAAATCTTTCTGGAATAATTGAAAATAAAATATATATTGATGTTAATGTATTATATATAGATATATATGTACACGCATTAATCAAATTATCGTGAAACATTAAGGACAGGTATAAAACAAACGCTAAATATATGCTAAAATTTCTGAACCTACCTACACAATTATCGCATAAGCTACAGTGCGAGGCTCTTGGTGGTCTAAATATCTTACAAGTAAAGCAATATTTTAACTTTACGGGCTGTCCTCGTACCAATACTTCTTTCGTTCTTGGAGGTGGTCTATACGTTTTAGAGTTACCATTATTTGGTACCTCTGTATCAGCACATGCAAAAGACATAAAATAGGTAAATACTTAACAAAATATTCACAAGCTGGACATTATCGTAAATAAATGAAAAAAAAAAAAAAATAATAATAATCTATAACTACATTGATATTTATGTTTATAATGAACAAAGCTATGCAAATATTCGGAATAATCTGAATTATTCCAAAAGATAAAGACGTTAGAAAATATATTCACGTATATGTTCATACTCGTACCAATCTGTTTTTCTATATAAGCAGCTTCATCGGGTGTTGCTCTTGGAATAACACCAGGATCACTAAAGCTGGTTCGAAACAAGGCAGACATTACAAATACGAATAATAATCCACCTATTACCGGGATTGCAGGTGTTATATGCACAGCCAAAAATGGACAACTGTAAAATATGAATAAAGATATTTAAGGAGAACCAAACGAACGAAAAAAAAGAACAAAAAAGAAATAAAGAATAGTATAATTTTCAATGGACAACGTGCCAATCACGAATCATAGATATTTTTTAAAAGGAATCTAAATATTCATCACAAGGCAAACACATAGGATAATAAAATGAACTTACTCAAAGGCAAAGAACAATCCACTTGTACCGGCTACCAAACACACCGTAACATAGAAGACACCTGTTTGCGGTGCCATCATCACCCTGCCATTGCAACAGAAACGATTTCGACCAGGAAACAATTCCCATTTTCTAGTCACGCGCGGCATATTGATGGACAATAACTTTCACTCTAAATATTCTTGATATATACAAGCAAGTATAGTAGAGATCCTTGTAAAATGTTTATCACACACATCGAGTCTTCGTCATGTAAAATATTGATAAATGCACAACCATAGTTCATCTTGGTTCCTGATAATCTTAGGTACTTTTGTATTCAATGTTTCGTCGGACAAAATAACTGCAATAGCGAATTAGATTGTTGTTATAAATACATGAAGATATGAAAATAATGTTCGAAAGTTAGGAAACTGTCAAAAAGCACACTCGCCGATGTTTATCGTACTATGACCGTAAACAGACAGGCAAAATATAAGGCGATTGAACTTACAAAATGCATTCGACAATCAATTCATCAGGTTCTCCATAGGTAAATCATGTTACGATAAAAAACTCTTATCGTTAGTCAACTTAACCTAATTAGATCGTCCACTGAATGCACATATTCGAACGACGTAAGGACCGACGACGACATTCTCTAGGAAAATTAACACCAGACTCCCTATTACCCGTACGTTTTCAGTTTTTTTTTTTCTTAACGACCGTGAACCAGCTCTCAATGCGATAACATCACGGATTTTCTTCGAAGAATATCAGAGGGAGAGAGAGAAAGAGAAATAGAGAGAGACTTCGAAGAAACACTCGTTATATCGATGAGATCACGGTCGAGGAACGATCGTCGACGAGGAATAATGATCAGATCTATTTGTAAAGTGGGTCGACTCGTTACATGTTACGCGCAAAATCGTAATCCTTTGTCAGTCAAGGAACGATCAATCCTTTGTCGGTGTAAACTTTTTTAACTCCAGTCATAAAGGACATTTTAATATTCGGCCCAACGATTTGAGACGAACTGACAAACGTAGCCGTGTTGTATTTATGAAGCAAACAAATCCTCGTCATGGTGCGTTTAATCAAAACCTACGCTAGCGCGCCCTGGTGGCCGACAAAGCGCCACGTGATGGCCAGTGGTCACGTGACCGGGCCGCTGCCACAGGGACGCGAGATCTCAATTCGAAATATCGCGAAATCATCGAAACCAAGGAGGGGGGGGGATCGACGCTCGCATTCGAGGATCGCATAAAAATTAACGCCACGATTTATCGTAATATCGAAACATCGAATACATAATAATCTACCCGTTAACGAAACGTATCGTCGGATATAAAATACGTATATTAAGATATAAGAAGAAACCGATAGGCGTTACGACGAAGGTATATTATAGATATATATATACATATATATATATATACACATATATTCATATATATTTTTTGTTGTTGTCTCAATTATACCGTATGCCGTGCAACGAAGTTCGGGGCCGATTAGTTTTCTATTTAACGTAGATAAAAAAGAAGGATCGAGACGTCGGAAATATGATTTTTGTCCGATCGATCCGCCGCGTCCCGACTGAACAATAATAATAATAATAATAACAACAACAATAATAATAATAGTAATAATAATAATAACCCTGAGAAATTGAGACGTTTAGACGGGGTGAGGGTGGGCGGGAGGGGTGAGTGGGGAAGAAGGAACCGATCGAAAGTATATTAAAATCGGATAGCGTCGAAGTCGCGAGATATACATATTAAGGGGGAAAAGATATGTACGCAAATTATATCGCGTTCGCATAGAAAATCTTCAACGACGGATGGATCTCCAAAGCGACGTATAAAGATGGGATATATAATCGTGTAAGAAAAAGAGAAAGAAAGAAAGAAAACGGCGGGGGATACGATTATTAACTCGTAACGTTAGTGATCGATCGTTGAACGTTAGTAGCGCGCGCGACTTATCGCCCTACCATCCTTGCAAAATAGGTCGTCGACGCAATGCAGTATACACGTCGTAGGCGCGCATACCCCTTTTTCTCTCTCTCTCTCTCTCTCTCTTTCAATCTTTCCATCTCGGTCACTCTTTCGTCCCTTTCCGCCCCTCTCACTCTCTCTCTCTCACTCTCTTTATCCATGCACGCACGCTGAAATCTTGAAAATCGAAGGATCGCACCGTGAACGCCATCTTCGCGGCTGTCGAAGAAGAACGAAGCGGCCGGCGGCCGACGATCACCGTGGCAACTCCGAGAGAGAGAGAGAGAGAGAGAGAGAGAGAAAAAGAGAAAGAGAGAGAGAAATACAAAGAGGAGGGAAGAGAGGAAACGTCGATCCCACGCTTGGATCCTACCCGGGACGCCGCCGCATCATCCACATTTTACGAGAAACCCGAAGAGCGAAGATATATCGAGGAACACGGTACGAATATTTGTTTACCTTCCCCCGGACAAAAAAAAAGACAAGATCAAAAAAAACAAACAAACAAAAAAAAGAGAGAGAGAGAGAGAGAGGACGAGATCGTTGAATCATTTTCTTCCGATATCGCTTTAAGATCGATTATAACAACGGAGGTACCAATTGATCGAGGCGGCGGATACGTTTTCGTCGTCTTCGTCGTTTTCGTCTTCGTCGTTGTTTTCGTCGTCGTTTTCGTCGTTGTCGTCGTCGTTGCTGCGAATCTCGGATCGAGGAACAAAAGCCGATCGAAAGAGAGAGAGAGAGAGAGAGAGAGAGAGAAAACAAACGCGATACGTGTATCATTCGTGATCTTGGTCTATTCGATCGAAATATAAATCCACGTAGATCTAACTCGTTCTCTCTCTCTATCTCTCTCTAACTATCTCTCCGAGGCGAAGTAAAAAAAAAAGAGAGAGAGAGAAAAAATCAATCGCGTATTTTTCACGGACGGGTGTGTAATAGCTGCCTTTTTATACTTAAAAAAAATGGGGATAGAAAAAGAAAATTGGAATCGAGGAGAAATTAGTGAGAGAGAGAGAGAGAGAGAGAGAGAGAGAGAGAGAGAGAGAGAATCGTATAAGAGAAAGAAAGAGAAGAAATGAAAAGGAAAGGAAAGAAAAGAGAAGGAGGAGAAGGAGAAGAGGAAGAGGAAGAAAAAGAAAGGAAAGGGAAAGGGAAGGAAATAAAAAGGTGGCAGGTAGTAGGTAGAGTAGTATTAGTAGTAGTAGGTAGTACTAGGTAGTAGTAGGTAGTAGTAGGTAGTAGTAGGTAGTAGTAGTTGAGAAAGAAGAAGGGCCATATCGTAAAAAGGTTGGAACGCGAAAGAAACCGTTTGGAAGAAGAGATCCATTGGTGGGATCAACAGGCGTAGCGGGAAAAATCGCGATCCGTCGTCTTCGTCGCCACGTTTTCGAGAAGGGTGGGTAGAGGGAGAAGGGAGAAATAGTGTGTGTGTATGAGAGAGAGAGAGAGAGAGAGAGGGAGAGAGATACTCGACTTGGGAAGAAAGGGATGAACGATCGAGGGTAGTTGCGTAGTTAAGGGATACCGGGCTATGGCGATGGGCGATGGGCGATGGGCGAAGAAGAAGAAGAAGAAGGAGAGCTTAGCTCAGAGCGAGGAAAAGCTCACGAGGAGAAAATTCCTCATCGAATATCGTCGTCGTCGTCGTCGTCTTTGTCAAAGGATGAGGGAAGGAGAAGAGAAGGAGGAGGGAAGACATTGGCGCGCTTTCACGTATTTTCAAACGCTTTTCCGTTTGGCGGGGTGGTGTGTATTAACGATACTGGTGGTTGTTGTGATGGTAGTGGTGGTGGTTGTGCGATGGAGTGGTGGTGGTGGTGGTTGTAGCAGAAGTCTCTTTCAGGAGAGAGCTAAAGAAAGAAAGGAAGACCGGTAGAGAAAGAGGTAGAGAAGTGGGGGTACGCGAACGGGGGAAATGAAAAGGGGCGAGTGAGTAGAAGTTAAGCTTGAGAAAGAGAGAGAGAGAGAAAGAGAGAGGGGGGAGTTAGGGAGGAGAGAGAGAGAGAGAAAGAGAATGGAAAGGGAAGGGGTGGTTGAGAGAAAGAGAGGTACTGGTGGTTGTGGTGGTGGTGGTAGGGCGGAGGGACAGGGCGTTCGGTGCATGAATCGTAGAGACCGGACGGGCGGATGGATGGAAGGAAAGACGGACGGACGGACGGACGGACGGACGGACGCAAACGCTGAAATCAGCTCGGCCGATCGATACGATAAATGGATGCGTGCGATTGGTAGCCAGGAAAATCGATGACGAACGCGAATACAGGGGGCTACATAGAGACACGTATACGGGGGAGGAGAAGGAGGAGGTGGAGGAGGAGGGAGAGTCTCTCTATACACCAGCTCGTAGCCGCCGCCGCCGCTATTGCCGCCGCCGTCCGCAGCCGCCGCCGCCACCGCCGCCGCCGCCGCCGCCGCCGCTGGCGGCGGCAACGGTGAGGATGGAGCAAAGACCGAAATATCGATTTTTAGGCCCCTACGCGGCGCGGTTCGATGCTCATATCTGCCCTCGTCTTCCCCCCCCGGCCGTGCGTCCGCGCCGTCGGAGAGAGCGGCCGAGGGAGAGATAGAAAGAGAGGAACGAGAGAGAAAGAGAGAGAGAGAGAGAAGGCACCTTTCAAAACACCGACGACGACGACGACGACGACAACGTCGACGACGGGGACGCGCGCGAGATACATACCGTCCGGGTGCCGTCGCAGAGAGACCATCGAGAAACGAAACCGATCTAACGATAATACATATATATATATATATATATATATATATATATATATACGTATATAGATATATATACATATATATATATAAAAGTACGGTGACCGAGAAAGAGCACGCAAACGACTGAACGATCACGGCGACCGTCTTTAACGCGCGATCCTCTACTGTGTGTCTCTTTCTCTGTGTGTGGTGTGGATGTGTGTTGTGTGCGTGCGTGTGCACGAGGGAACGATACTCTTGATAAATAAAGGGAGTGTGAGATTATTTCTCTCTCTTTTTCTTTCTTTTTGGCCGATGTCGTCAGGTAACGGACGCGTTCGTTTCTCCAAAGCAATAAATCAACCAGGACGCTATATCGCATTTCCTTTCTTTCCTATTTATTAGCTTACTTCGTTTAAATCCTCGTTCCTATATATCCCTCTCTCTCTATCTATCTTTATCTTTTCTCTCTTACCCTCTCTCTCTCTCTCTCTCTCACTCCCTCCCTTCCAATCTCCCTACCCTCGTCGTCCCTTCTTCCCCTCCTTTTTATTAAATAACGTCCGCGAGTGTGGTGCCCAGTCCTTTTTTTTCCTCTGGAGTGACGAATAATAGAAACGCCGGTGATGATCGACGACACGGCACGAAGCGCGTGCCGTCGCTCCAGCTTTTTCATAATCGTTCCTGCAGGAAGAGAGAAGAAGGAGGATAACGTGTAAACCGGGGGATCTATGTAGTAGAGAAACGTCTCGGGAAGAGAGAGGGTGTAAAACTCGAGAGGGTGGTGTTTTAGAAAGAGCGAGCGGGCGGGCGAGTGAGCGAGCGAAAGAGAGAGAGAAAAGAGAAGAGAAGAAAAGAAAAGAGAAGAGAAAAGAAAAGAAAAGAAAAGAAGAGAAGAGAGAAACGTAATTCATCCTTGATCGTTCGCGTGACTCCGCGCCGTGTCACAGCGCCGTTGTGTAAATTCGATTACGCGCGTCGCGAAAATTCCTTCGAAGTGAGGAGGATCCCCCCGCAGCAAGCAAAAGAAGTGAGAAGCGATGGAAGAGACAAGAGGAGGAAAGATTCTCTTTGGTCTGGCACCTTTGTCCTAGCTAATTTTTGTGTCTTTTGTTTCTTTTCTTTTCTTTTTTTCGTTAATCCTTTGTAAAGTTTATTCGAGGAAAACCTTCGTTCTCTTTCTCTCTTTCTCTCTCTCTCCCCCTAGCATTTCATGTGTCTCTCTCATAAAAGGCGTGTATAAGAAGAAAAATGAAGGGGAAGGAGGTTATTTTGTTCTGTTTCTCCTTTGACGGCGCGCGATTTTCTTCAAACGACGACGACGACGACGACGACGACGAGAACGACGACGCAAGGAGAACGTTTTAGCATCGCGCGCGCGGGGGACATTCTCATTTATCTTTCGATAGCGATTAACGACGTTGGACGAGAAGCGCGTTCTATGTGTAGTGGTGGTGTGTTGCGCTTGGATCGATATATATCGGGCCGCGAGGATCATCGACGTGTTATAGAGAGAGAGAGAGAGAGAGAGAAAAAGAGGGAGGTAGGGAGAGGGAGGAGGGTGGACGCGGGGGATAATAGATCCACAGTGCGAGCGGAAGACCACGAGGGCGTCTTTTTGTGCGCGACACACGTTGAGAGAGAGAGAGAGTGAGAAAGGGAAGGAGGGAGAGGGAGAGACGCGGATTCGGCAAATTTCTTTCTTTCTTCTTTCCTTTTTTCTTTTTAAACGGCGGCGGTGCGTTCGATGTACTCGGATTGATTTCTTTTACTCTAAAAAAGAAGACAAAAAAGAGAAAGGTTTTGGAAATAGTGCGTGCAGCAACGTGCGCAACAGGCATTCGCTTTTACTTTTGAAAATATTTTGAAAATTATCAAGTAAAAGATCCATCCTCTCGTGGTAGGGGTAAGAAGAAAAAACCTCGCGCTTATCATCACTTCTTTCTCTTTCTCTTTTTGCATGGTACAGAAAAGATGGCCATCGCCGCTTCGGAGAATTATCAACTGAAATGGCACAGCTACGGGGCTCATCTTCACAGCTCGGTAGCAACCCTACTCCATTCGGAATCCTTCGCTGATGTACTATTGGCAACATCCTGCGGCCGGCACGTGGCTGCACATCGGTTCGTCCTTGCTGCCTGCTCCTCTTACCTGAGTCACATCTTTCAGACCTGTCATTTCGGGGCCAACTCGAATGCCCCGACGATCGTGGTAAGTTTTTCAAACGTTTGCGATCTCTGATATATAATATCGACGAACGCAACCCTCGCAACAATCCTCTCTTTCTCTCTTTCTCTCTCTCCTCATCCTCATTGAAATTCTTTATCGCCTCTCTTTCATATTTAATACGCGTTTGAACGATTTAATAAAGGAGCTCTGATAGGATCTGTTACTATTACTACTAACTACTGCGTCGCGATTGATCATAATTATTCCGAATCGTTTGAAGATCGTTGGAGAGTATTTCTTTCTTGTCTTTTCTTAAATTATCTGATATAAACATATATATATGTATGTATGTGTTGGCGTTAAAACGATCGGGGATGCAACGTAATTCGCGCGATAGCTTCCCCAAATGCGATCATCTTAGACGTGACTCAAGCACATTTCACCTCGATGAGATTTTATCGATCTCCCACTTTGCGGAGCTTAAAAACTGGGATCGTGTACGAGATATCTCGTGGGTACGACCGAAGGCAGGCAGGGCAAGCGGGCCGTCGTCGTCGCGTCCCGTTCTTCCTCGCTCTGTATTGTTGTTCACGTGCGCGTTCCTGTGTTTTTTTAGGTATTGCCAACGGAGATAGGTTACCGCACGCTGAAGATTCTAATACAGTACATGTACAGCGGCGAGGCGACCGTAACGAACGATCAATTGGAGGGAGTTTTGAAGGCCGGTGATATATTGAGAGTACGAGGATTATGGAGATCCAATACGGGTAGTAAAAAGGAGAACATACAGTCGAACAATCAAAAGGTCGAACGCGACAAGAAGGAACAGACGCCGTTAACAGGACAGATACAGAAGATAAAGCTCGTACAGCCGGTCACGGAGAAGATCGTTGAAAACGTACAGCAACCCCCAACGACAACGCAGAATATCAACAACACCACCACCACCAACAACAACAACACCACCACCAACAACACCTCCTCCACCACCTCCACCACCGCCACCACCACCACCACCACCACCACCGTACAGACCCAAAAGCCGGTGGTAGAGAGGAAGAATGTCGCGGAGAAGGTCGAGGAAAAGTCGAGCGAGCCCGAAACGAAAAAGGTCTTGGAGGAGAATAAGAATAACGAACAGAACAAGAATAAGGAAAATCTCGAGACCAATAGGAAAACGAGAAAGAGCGTTGGCAGTGACGTCGAGTCCAACAAGTCGAGGAGCGAGGTTGGCGAAAATGTAAGTGACCACCGGACGAGACACACGCGCTCGCAAACCGCTTTGTATAACTTTTTTTTTTTTTTTTTTAATCGTCGTTGTTTCACTTCTCTTATTTATAATCACATCCGGGCTTTTTCCCTCTTAATTGACATCGATAAGAGACTTGTGCGAAACGTTTCTCATTTTCTTTCTTTTTTTCTTTTTTCCCACCCTCCACCCTCTTTTCCCTCCTTACATACACCATCCCCCACATAGGCGGAATTAAATTTAGAACTGTTAGTGAAGGACGAGCCGATCGATTGGGAGGAAAGTATCGATCCATCCGAATCCCTGACGATAGACCACGAGATCGATATCAAACCGGTACGTAAATATATCCATAAGTTTTAATATCGTCGTCGGTTGATCGTTTACGAAAAACCGCGAATGTTTTACGGCGAATGAAATTATTGTCGTCGTCGTTGTAGTAGTAGTAGTAGTAGTATAGTAGTAGTACAGAATTATTAATCGTCGCGTTTTACGACGTTCGCCATGCCCCCCTCTTGGCGTTAACTTTTTAGGAGATCGTACACAGTGCCGACGAGGATGGCGATTTGGAGGAGGAAGAGTATACTCCGTTGACGTGCGACATGTGCAGTCAAACTTTTAACAGGCCGTCGGATTGGGTGAGGCACATAGAATTTACCCATGCCGACATGACCGAGAACAGAAGAAAGAAACGGAAGGTAAGAGAGATATAATAATCAAATGTACGTTCGCGTTATCGCGAGCAGCTTATACTTGATACGATTAAGACGTGCAAATGATGCAGGTGATGTGTGTGTGCGTGATGCGTGTGGTATTCTTTTTCACAGGGTGACATGGACGACGATAGTAAAGACTTTCCACCGTTAAAGTGCGATCTCTGCGGTAATATGTATCCAACGCCTCAGGAATGGGTACGTCACATACAAACCGAACACACGGAGGAACAATTGGCATTGATGAACAACTCAGCGCCACCTAAACCTAAGAGGGTACACAGTCATCAAAAGTTATGCAATATCTGTCAGAAGGTATTCCCGAGTCACGCATCTATGGTAATACATCAAAGAACGCATACGGGAGAGAGGCCTTTTCTTTGTTCCTATTGTAAAAAAGGCTTTAACGTGAAAAGCAATTTACTGAGGCATTTAAGGACGCTACATGACAAATTCGTACATCCGAGCTTGTACGGTAGTAACGGTAGCAAAAACGGCTAAATTCCCTTTATTTTATTTCTCTGAAATGACAAAGGAGGAAAGAGAGAAAGAAAGAGAACATGGGAAAAAAAGAAGAACGAAAGAAAGAAAGAAAAAAAGAAAAGAAAGAACGAAAGAAAGAAAGAAAAAAAGAAACAAAGAAAACACATTTTTTTTAATTTTAATTTCGGTAAAGCGCGATATAAATCGGTATTATAATGGTATTGTTTACGTATTTATTGTTACGTCGCGGTTTTGTAACAAACGGAAAGGGACAAAGGTAATTATGCGAGTAAAGAAAAAAACGATCGACATCTACCTGATCGATAAAAACAAATAATCCTTTGAATATGCGAATAGAATTCTTCGAAAGGAAAAGAAGGGGAAGGGGGGGGGTATCATCATCATCATCATCTCTCGAGAATAGCTATCGAAAATAATTATCGGAATCAATAATAAAATTCGACGATTATCGATTTATAGCAGGACATTTTTCTGTCTTTATCCTAATAAATAAATAAATAAATATATATACATTTGCGATTTTGCGATCATCTTGCATTATTCGAAATGCCTGAGGATCCAAAAGAATTCAATTTCGAACGATCTTTTTCCTTTTTGTTCGTTTGTTTTTTACTTTCTTTTTTTTTTTGGTAACGAAGAAGCAATATGAGGGCTTTAGAACCAAAGAGGCTGATTAATATTGCCAAAGTATCTTCTTTTATTGCTACTTCGACTCTTTTCACGTATACCGGAAATCTAATTAGTTGGGATTAGAGAAACTTTGTTTAAGGGTGCATGAATAAGAGACGAGACGAACGATTTTATCACATATTAGAGGTCTTCGCGCGCGTGAGAGAGAGAGAACGAGCGAGAGAGAGAGAGAGAGAGAGAGAGAGAAAGCGAGCGAGCGAGCGAGCACTTGCGTGTAAAATAATTCATAATATAAATCAACGTTTAATGATTAATATTTATTTACTTAGTGATTATACGAGATCCAAATTATGTAAGATTTAATTGTATACTTCTAGGCTATTCCATCCATGGTAGCCCTCTTATTCCCACAGCTCGTAAAGCTGATTATGTATTTTTATATTAAAGTAGCTTATACACAAAAGGTATAAGATGTAAGGACATTAGGAAATAAGTGAAACTTTAAATTTTGATTAGATTTAGGATGTAAGAAGAACGCATAATTTAAAATTTATCAAAAATTTTGAAGATATATTGAGTTCTTCTTACATATTAAAATGCGACATTATCAAAAGTGGTCACAGTTTACCAAAAAAAAAAAAAAAAAAAAAAAAGAAAGAAAGAAAGAAAGAAAAGACGGTAAAATGATATGACAAAAACCTGAAGAAGAATGACACACTCATTTTATCTTGTTAATCGTGATCGTGTGTCACTCTATGATGGACATTAGTGTCAATTCTACATTGCGCTAACACTGTGACAAGCCAAATGACTTTTAAATGTAAAATTTAAATAATATACTATCTTCAAAGTATTTTTAACTTTGCCTTGATTGTACCTCAAATATTATAGGATGATACAACTTCACTTTTTTATTATCAAATACGTGTATATTATCATAACTTTGGAATTAAAGTAATATATCGAAACAATATCACTTTTTGCAGTGAAATAAATACAATGACGATAGGTACCATGTCAGAATTGAAAAAACAATAATATCAAACGTACAGAAAAATATTACCATTATGATAATTACAGCATGTACAAATTTAATAGGCACTTTTTCCTAATTATCATCGTCATCGTCGATCTTGGGCGCCAGGTAATACCTAATGTGGCCAATATCTCCAATCTTATACTCGCATACCAACGGAACGTCACTAGACATCGAAAGTTGTACTTGTGCACATAAAGGACTCGCCTTTATGAAACAATTCAAATAGCGGCAAGAAAATGTTAACTTAACCGGTTCTTGCATGTTAACGATTACTGCTTCTTCTTCTTTATCCGCCTCTGCAGTTTGGGCGAGTTTAACATTAGCTGAAACATAACAAATTAAAAGAAATATTATATATTTGGCATGGTACAGTTATTGCATGTTTAAGGTTTAATCTTATAAATTTTTCTTCCTAATCAAACTTGAATAAAAACTTTTCATAGCTACATTAATACTAATCGTAATAAATATAAGCAATATATATATATATATATATATATATATATATATATATATATATATATATATATAAATATATCTTTCTTCTTATAACATAAGATGGCTAAACTCGAATGTACTATCGGATAGATCATCGGAGTTCAAATGTTAGGACAGTATTGTGAATTTGGTAATTACCTCGTAAAACAAAAAACAGAATATATCGAGATGGTATACGATTTATATATGGTGGGAATGCACTGTTATAATAAGTCACAAAATACAAACCTGTTCCATGATCCCCAGATGCTGTAAATTTTATACCTTCTTTAGAACACGCGAATGTTATCGATTCTCCAAATTGACTTAAATCTCTACATATGCGAGCAAATTCTTGAGAAGGCATCTTGACCACGCAAGAGTAATTGGTTTCCTGTAATATTTTGCGATGACGACCGATCGATTAGAAATAAAGCTTGTACGCGCGCAACAATAACAACAGAAAATCAAACTTTGGAACCTTAGACTTACAGGAATACCGAGATGTTCCTGATCCATATTTATAAGTTTCATTTCATATTCTGCAAGTTTTTCTTTGTTCGGCGATTCGAATATAAAAACAATGATCTCTGGATTATCCCAAGCTCTCAACGTTACAGTATCTTCGGTACCGGCACACCGCAATATCTTAGACATCCTAGAAATGATTGGACTTAATTAGATAATGTTGGAAAGATAAGTTAGTATCAAAAAGAAAAGGAAATATAATGGTAAAAAATTGAAATAAAATCTTATTAAATTAATTATTTTTACAATGATCTCTCAAACGACCTTTTATAAATTCATCAAAGAGAATAAAACATAACCAAGATGTTTTAATGAAATAAAAACTCGTTGTCTTACGTTGCAATACTCATTCCCATGGACAGGTTTCTGTCGCATCTGTACTTATCGAAACCGTCACTTCTGAGATTAAGAGAAACCAAAGATACGTGAGCATTGTCCATAGCTTGTACTTGAATTCCAGAATCAGAACATTCGAAGGTTGCTTCGGTTAGAAGATCTTTTACGGCGTCCAATACTTTCTTCAATATTGCGCTCTGTACTAAACGTGCCTCAAACATTTTGTTCGGAATGAAATATTTTCAACTTTAATCAATTAAAAAGCAAAATAATACGAAGAAAAACGAAAAACGGAAGCTCGGAGACGCTATAACAAGATAGACGTTACCCGCGCTTTAGAATTGTTAAATTCAAAAAGGAAGTAGATGGCCTCTTCGTCGCGCCGGAAATTACGTTGATTTGTTCCAACGAGAAAGGAAAAAAAAAATCAAATTCGTACAACGCCCATTTTAAGATATGGCGCCAACGAGACGTGCATTCTCAATTGAAATCATTTTATTCGTGATATAAGGAAAAAATATAATTCAGTAATGTTAGTTTATAAGTTATAGTTTATATTTTCATGCATGATAAGGACATACATTTTTAATTATTACCATACAGATCTTTGTATTAAATGAATAAATAGTAAAACAATACGTATATACCATTCCGTGTTAATTTTAATATGCAAAAATAGATAAACTAATGGAAAATGATGATAAAGTGGTAACTTGCAATTTTCTAAATGAAATGTTCCAAATGAAATGTTTCAAATGAAATGTTTCAAATGAAATATTATCTCGTTATCATCATTAATCATTTATCATATTGTAATATTATATTGGAATAATGCGGAAAGATGCTACTTGCAAGCAATTGCAACATCCTATCCATGGATACATTACATTATATAAGATGATTCTATTACATTTATATCTATAGATATAGATTCTACCACTATTTCAATCTACTTATGTGCGTAAGTATCAGCTGACATGATTGTTTTAATCATTAATAAAATTATTTACATAAAAATAACAATATTTCGAATGACTAAAACAATAATATACAACAAGTCTTTTGTATAAAATAATAAATGTTCGTAAGATATTTAATTGTACTCGTTTGGCAACATGAAGTTATTTCATGCAGGTATGTTTGAACTTAAAATTGAAATCTTGGTAAAAACTTATGCTTTATCAGAACTTATATAAATATGATTCACTTAATCTATAATATTGTACTTAAACAAATGCAGTCTCACCTGTTACGTTTTATAATTATTGATATTTACACACATTAGATTATAGAAGGTTTTTCGTAACATTTATTATTGGAGAACACTCATGGATAACGTGTTATTTTAATAGTATTAAAATGCAATGTCGCTTGCCATATTTTCCAGTTGAGTAAACATGTGATCAAGATGCTAATGTAAAACAAAAAGGTTAAAGTTAAAAAGTTGTCGTTTATATAGACAGTAAGTATGACAGTAAGTATATATAAGTATGTGTATATATATATATATATATATATATATATATATATATATATATATATATATATATATATATAACAGTAAGTAAGACAGATAGTATTATTGGATATACTTACATCAGACGGTTCGTTATCGTCCGCTGAATACGGCTTTTTGGAATTATACATTGAACCTCCATTCTGATCGTCGCCATCTCCATTTTCGTTATCGTTATCCTCGTCGTCGTCGTCCTCGTCGTCATCATCATCATCGTCGTCGTCGTCGTCCTCGTCGTCGTCGTCGTCCTCGTCATCGTCATCGTCATCATCGTCATCGTCATCGTCTAAATCGTCTAAATCGTCGTCGTCGTCATCATCATCGTCGTCATCGTCGTTCGGCACACATACCATGCTCATTTCCTCATAATCCTCTGGTTCTTCTTTAATTTGTGTTACAGATAATAATTGCGGTACTGCTTCTGTTTCCGACTGACATGGAGGGGGTGCTTCAGACGCCGAAGGAATCTGCGGTGGTTGTGATGTCTGAAAAAGTAATCATCAGTTGAGAAAATTTTCTCCTCGAAAAATTATACTCTCAAAGTGTGATACCGATACGTGCCCATGGTTGTTGTTGTTGAGTCGTTTTAACAGATGTCACGGATCCAGGCAACTGAGAAGAATTTGTATCAGTACTTTGCTGTTCAGTTTGAATATTTTGTTTACCCTGTATCTTATTAATATCTTGGACTTTATTCTCCTCCTGATTGCCATCTTGCTGCGTTGGATTCTTCTCATTGTTGTTTGCTTTTTGTTCCTTTGCCTGCGTAGCATTAGTCGGTTCTAGTTTAACTCTCTTCACGTTAGGCTTAGGTTCACCCGGAAGGCATGTATTTCCACGCTGTCTTCTGAATCTTACGATGATACTTCTAGTATCCCACATCAAGTCGTGCGCTTGCTTATAAGCAGCAATCGATTCGTCTACGCTGTTATATCTTATAAATGCATAGCTGGAAACAATATGAAGAAAAATAATTAATTTACTTGAAAATAATTAATTTACTTGATAGGAGATACTTTATATAATCCATACTTTATATAATCCATACTTTATATAATTCATACTTACCGAGTATTTCTCATTTTCTGTGCATAACCAACATCCACCCTGGTAGCTGTCGGAAACTTGTTTTTCACTTCATTCACGTTAACGGATTCAGGTAAATTTCCTATATACAAAGTATAAGGATCGATTTCTTCGGGTACCGGATTATCTTCATCGCGCAAAGATTTTCTTTCCACTTTTAAATTGCCAGTCCCAAAGGGAATCTTTTCTAAATTTTGAATAGCTTCATCGATATTAACGTTTTCCGCCATTTGGATGAAACAATATCTCGGGCCACTTGGACTTTGGAAATGAATATTCTGTATACCAGAATGAAATTCTCTAACAATATCCTTATTAAGATCAGGATCAGGAAATTTTATTATCAAGCTCTGAGCTTTTATAGTTTTATTAAATTCCGTTTCTATTTTCAGAGCCTTCTCCGCATCCTCGCGATTCCACGGTCTACTCGGATAACTTTGCGACATAGGTTTTCTTTGTTTATTCTTTTTAACAACAACTTCTTCCTATAAAATTTATATTTATATATTTATATAATTTATATAACGAAGAAATAAAAATTTAATCGACATACCACCACGATTTTAACGTCCTGCTCTCCTTTCTCGTCTCCGTGTCTACCGGATATGATGCCTTGGGTTATAGGGGTTATGGGATGGTTGGAAAGGGGAACTGGCATGTGATTCATAATAGCGTCATTTGGTGACGTAGCATAATTGTTTCTTTGCCACTCTAAACCTAGCCCGCTTGTTAATGTTGCACCAAAATATGCAGCCTGATCAAATTGACCCTGATGTTGACCAAATCTTGTTAATCTTCTATTTTTACGATGAAAAATATTACGTTGAATGTGCATGTTTCTGTTGTGAGGGAACCTTTCTCTTCTCATATAGTTACCTCTCAGCGCTATCTCTCTATGTATATGTTGAATTTCTCTTTGAGGTAAAGGGGCGGTGTGTGGCGTTATCCATTGCCAATGAGTTGGGGCTTGCGCCCATGTTTGTATCGGAGGAACTTGGGATGGTACTGGTCCATAGACGTGAGGTGGAGGCGGGACTCCGCTAGGGGGTGGAGGCATGGGAGGTAACGGCGGTTGCCCTGGTAATGGTTGTGGAGGGATGGAAGTAGACGCTGGGGTAGCAGACGAGGGATAATTCGTATACGTTCCATCGTAAGCGAACGCAAGGGAGTCATGTTTAACGAACGATCTTTTTGTATCTTCATTTTCTTCTGTTAGCTGTAAACGATATAATATAAATTAAACTCGCAAACTGTTGATACAAAAAGACGACTTGATAGTGATTATAATTCCAAACTTCCTAACTAATACAATGGCAACATTGTTGAAACTATGAAAAATATACTAAATAAAAAAGATAATGCTTGGATTGTTTGTCCAGCTAGTCTAAAATATAGGGAATCCATGTATAATTAAAATTATCGATATAAAGTATTACAAATTCTAACGGATAATTACCGATCGTTTCATTTTGTAGCTGTATTTTCTTTAGCTTACAAAAAGACGTTGTTTCTATATTAACATCATTTTTCTTTTGTTTTTTTCTTCTTTTCGATAGAGCAGTTCAGCGAAGAACAAATGAGAGAATGTAAGTTTCTTATACAGGGGTGCCAACCCCTAATGCGCCATAATCAAGGGTGAACACGTAGTACTTGAAACAAATGGACGATAATTAAAACAAAAAACATGAAAGAAAGAAATAAATAAATGAACAACGATCAAATTATAATAAGAAAACTATATAAGGATTGTTTCTGTCACGTGGCCCTACCGATTCGCAATTTCGTCCTGCTAAATAATTTTATTTATGAACGTTATTCACTACGTATCCATATTTCTGGAAGATTCGTATAGTAATACAAATTATTATCAACAATATCAACGATATATCAATCAACGATAACTAAAAAAATAATTTTTCTCAATGAATTTTACGATATTTTAAAATACGCATCGCTCTCGTACGACTGCACACGTTTTTTCTTGCTTCCCGTTCGTCTATCTCTTTCTAGCTCGCTCTCTCTCTTTCTCTCTCTGTCTGTCTCTCTCTCTCTCTCTCTCTTTCTTTTTTCCTCTCTTTTCTAATAGCCTGCTCAATAAAATAGCGCTAAATCGTACAACAATCGAACGAAAAGAAAAAAAAAGATCCGTTGACGATACTTTCACCGATTACATTCGCTGATCATCGTACATTCTTTAAATATAATTTGCATTACTATCATATATTTTTATTAGTTGAAATTCGACTCGTATCGATAATTTATTAGTAAGTTAAATCGACGAATGGAAGAAGGCCCTATAGCATAGGGATAGATATTATCTCTCTCTCGTGTATCGCTCGCAATGGGGGGATTGAGTAAAAATTAGATCGTAGAATTTATATGAATCGTAAATGAAATTTACAGGGTAAGGAAAAGAACAAAGAAAGACCCGTGTAAGAAATATTTAGAAACGTGTGTAAGAAATATTTAAAAACGTCTAAATCAAAACGATATCTTAAATAATCCCAACACGGATGGGATCTAGAAAATATATTTTCTAAAGTTGTCTTTTACGTCTTGGCTCCCCGGACCAGATTTCGTCTTTTTGGAATTTATTTTCTCGCTGGTGGGCGTAGCCACGAGTATATACGTAGTATATAACGAATATCGTAGAAATCAATACGAAGATCAGATGGAAGAATGCATGCGCAAACATGGAAGTCAAGCGATTAGATTGCAATATCTCTTTTGTTTTTTATTTTTTCCTTTCTTTCTTTCTTTTTGTTTTTTCTTTCGTTTCTTTATTTCTTTTTTTTTTTTTATATTATTTTTTTAATATATATTTCTTTAATATATATTTCCTTTTATATATATCGAATAATTGAAAGTTTCGATATAGGAACTTTAATTCTCGTTCTCAATCTTCGATATTACTAGATATTACTATATTACTTCGTTCGTACGAAGTTTATTATTGCTCGTTCTCAATGACCATTTCCAAAAACGGTATTCATGAAAACTCCAATAAATAACAGATAATATATTAAAATGACATGCGAGTTGTTGTAATCTTTTTCTTTTGTATCGTAAACACTTTATTTTTTATATTTAACTCCAAGTTAAAACAGTCTGTCTCATGAATATGAGTGTACTTTGACCCTGAAACGTGTTTTAGCTCGACATACTTATAAGTTGTGAATGACGTACCCGTTTTATTGCTATTCAGTTATTCGTTTAAACGTTAACAGTATCTAACGGATTACGAAAAAACGTAGAAAAGTTAAAATGTTGCTTAAAAAGGTAAATCAAGTTTTATCAATGATGGTCATTTTCACTTATACGCCACATACATTTTCTTTTCAACATCTGAGTTTTAATGTTTTTTTTTTTATTTTTTCGATAATTAAAGTATCAATTGTTAATTTTTCAATTAAAAACTAAAATAGACTGTTTGTAATTAATTGTATTAATGTCAAAAAAAATTGTAATTAATGCCAAAATATTATATATAATCACAAATATTTTTTTTGTTTTAATTATAATAAGTATTATAAATTTCCAATTTACAGATATTCAACAATGCCACTTTGTATCCTAAAATGTTCAGAAGATTTTCTATTAAAGCAGAACCTCAGATGTCTGAAAGCCTTAATGGATTTAATTTTGGTAAGTATAATTATATAATTTGATAGAAAATTACTATTCTTTTTTGAAAATATATCATTGTTTAATATATAATTTTGTTTGATATATATATATATATATAGCACTGAATGACATGCAAAGAGAAATGCAAGAAATGGTACGTAAATTTGTTAGAGAGGAAATCATTCCTGTTGCCGCTAAGTATGATAAAACCGGGGAATATCCGTGGGATATTATTAAAAAGGCTTGGAACTTGGGATTTTTGACCAATCATATTCCACAAGATTGCGGTATGTATTCACATTATTTTGAAACGTTTTCATCGAAATAGCTCCTTTTATGTCGCCTAATATATTGCAATTTCAATATATAACATCGTATTTCAGGTGGTCTGGAACAAACTATTTTTGATGGCTGTTTAACAACTGAGGAAATTGCCTATGGTTGCTCAGGAATAGCAACTGCAATAGAAACTAGCGGTCTTGGAGTATGTAATCGTATATATTTAGCGTTAGAAAAAAGAAAATTACAAGTTCTTTAATATAATTAATAATTATTAACGTTTACAATTTTTTTCTTTTTCTTTTTCTTTAGCAAACACCAGTGATCGTAGCAGGAAATAAACAACAACAGAAAAAGTATCTTGGAAGACTCGTAGAAGAACCTCTCGTAGCTGTAAGTAAAGAGAAGCAACCATATACATTACGATATTATTATTCCTTTTAACATGTCCTACGTTTCTAGGCTTATTGTGTCACCGAACCTGGTGCTGGGTCCGATGTAGCAGGTTTGAAAACTAGAGCTGTTAAAAAAGGAAAGGAATGGATTCTTAATGGTACAAAAATGTGGATCACAAACGGTGGTGTTGCAAACTGGTATTTTCCGATTTAAAAAAAAAAAGTTTATATATATGCACGAAACAATATGCGATATTAATTACATGTATCGTTACATTAGGTATTTTGTATTGGCCAGAACAAATCCTGATCCGAAAGCTCCGACTAGTGAGGCTTTTACAGGATTCATAGTTGAGCGTGATTTCGAAGGTGTAATTCCGGGCCGAAAGGTAAACCATTCTTGATTGCTGCAACGGGTTGTTTCTTCCATCTTGAAATTATATTTAATAAGAAAAAATATTTTCATTATAAAGGAAATAAATATGGGACAACGAGCATCCGATACTAGAATGATTACGTTCGAAGATGTTCGCGTACCCGAGGAAAATGTATTGATAGGGGAAGGAGCTGGTTTTAAAATTGCCATGAAAACCTTTGACAGAACTCGACCACCGGTAATGTTTAGAAAATAAAAAATAATAAAAAAAAAAAAAAAAATAAGTTAGTGCTTTTTTACTAAAATCGAATCGACATATAATTTTGACTACAACCAACCAACTAAAACAGGTAGCAGCTATGGCTGTTGGATTAGCGCAGAGAGCTACCGATGAGGCTACCAAGTACGCAATGGAGCGAAAAACCTTCAACAAACCAATAGCGGAACACCAAGCTGTAGCATTTATGATCGCCGATATGGTTATTGGAGTCGAAACGGCTCGTCTCGCTTGGATGAAAGCAGCTTGGGCGATGGACGTCGGTTATCCAAATGCTACAGTTTATTCCAGTATCGCCAAGTGTTATGCCGCTGACATAGTTAACAAATGTGCCACCGATGCAGTCCAGGTAAGTCTATAAAAAGGTGATTATAATTGATGGATAATTTGGGCAAATAATAGAAGCAATTAATAGAATACGAATTTTATAGGTCTTTGGTGGTGCAGGATTTAACACGGAATATCCAGTGGAAAAATTAATGAGAGACGCAAAGATATTTCAAATTTACGAAGGCACGTCGCAGATTCAAAGATTAATCATATCCAGGAACCATTTTGGCGTAGCCGCGAAGAAGTCACAATGATAAATATATATTTTGTTGTTATCGTCGGGATTCGGAAAAGTGATATTATAATACTCGCTCGCTTCCGTATTATATCTTTTTAAAAGTTTTTATTATGACGTTATATTTGTATTACAAATGCGCACGCATACGGTATTTTATATATATATATATATATATATATATATATATATATATATATATATATACATAGGGAAGAAGGTTTTATAAATGTATTTATATTATCCATTCGCGAAATGACTTATCTTTGTAAGGAAAAGAAAAAAACCTTTATAACGAAAAATAAATAAT
Organism: Dolichovespula media; assembly: GCA_911387685.1. Taxonomy (NCBI): domain Eukaryota; kingdom Metazoa; phylum Arthropoda; class Insecta; order Hymenoptera; family Vespidae; genus Dolichovespula; species Dolichovespula media. Next base: position 945,191 of record OU426864.1, on the reverse strand, counting down.
TATTTTCGGAGAAGATCGAACGGACGATCGAAGCGCCGAGACATTCAAGGGAAGTTTTGAATTTGGCGGGTAGAGTGCGTAGGTGGCGCGACTAACGTGGCACGAAAGCGTTAGTCAAGTGCAATGTTCAATGAAAACGGATTACATCGCATTACGTCCGTCAAGCCATAGTTTTTACGCGGTTATATTTGGTGAAGTCGTGCGCGACGAGTTATGCAACGTTCGGTGTAAAAACGCTCGTCGATAGGGCACTCGGATATCGTGACACCTGACCTACTTAGACAAAGCGGCTGTTTTCTCTTGGGGAGCCGTAAACTCAAAGAGCTTGGAAACGCAAAGGACACGTTCGTCGGCCTACCGATTCCGAAGATTGGAAATCCTTAGGCACCAGGAGACATCGACGAAATCTTTCGCAAATTGCGTCTTTTCGTATCACGTCCGAAGGTTCAGTGCCGTCGTTAGGGATCACCGGCGCCCGGATAAGTTTAAAACACACGGGTCCAATTATAAAATTTCTCTTTTTCCCCCCCGTTCTCTTCGACTCTGAACAGGGGGTAGGATATACGAAGCAACCCTATATAACGTAATTAATGATTCGTCGAACGTAAGAAAATTTGTCGAATTGATTGTCGTCGATTATTGCCGGTAAAACTTTGTAGAAGTAAGCGTAGAAGGAGAACAACGGACCTATCCTCTTCTCGCGCACGGAGTCGCACAACCTCGTCGGTTTACGGTTTCTCCGTCTCTTTGTACTCTATATGCCGATGGTTTTCCCTTTCGTTACGCACTGCCGTAGCCATGCGTTACGGAACCTACGTGCAACTCTTACCAAATGTTAATATCTTTTGAGGAAACGTAAAGAAATTATTACTTTTTTCCTCTCTCTCTCTCTCTCTCTCTCTCTCTCCTCTCAATCACGATACCACACGAAACGCGATCGTCATAAATGTTGTAATCGCCGAACGAGATTATTAGACGCGACATAGATCACATATACGGTGGAGGGAGATTATCGGTGATCGAGTTAAAAAAAAAAAAAAAGGGAAAGTACGAGAAACGACGTTCGAGGCTTATCGTTGGGGACGAGTTGTTGGCAGAGAGAAAGAGGGAAAGAGAAAAAGAAGAAGAAAAAAAAAGCGTAATAAAGAAAAGACGGGAGATAGAGGGAAGAGGACAAGTAAACGGTTGAAAAAAATCGGAGGAGCGCGACGATGTTGCTCGAAAATCTGTCGAGGCAAGAGACGACGGCTGCTGAAAGCGCCCCAAAGATAAATCCGTTGGAGGGGTACTACGGCCCTGGAGGTCGGTCGCGCTGTCAGAGGAGCGCGACGGTGCGCCGGACGCTCGCTTGACTAAGGGAGTGCCCGTCCCGATGCAAAGTGTAAGTGAAGTGGCCTACAGACCTACATTTCTCTAACGTTCCATTTTTTCAAGCCGACGAACAGGAGGTTAAGAATTCACGCGGGTCACCATTTTACACGGACGCGTGCGATGTCGCCGTTGTGTGATACGTCGATCGACTCTCGATAAAGAGACAGACAGACAGAGAGAGAGAAAGAAAGAAAAAAAAGAGAGAGAGAGAGAGAGAGACACGGTGTAGCAGTTTCTCTCGCCGTGGAACGTTCTGTCGGTGCCTGTCCGGCGGCGCGGGGAGAGTTCAAAGAAAGAGCGAGTGAGAGAAAGAGGGAGAGGGAAGGAGAGTTTAGCGAGAGTGAGAGCGAGAGCGCGCGCGCGCGCCAGCCAGCCAGCCAGCCAGCCACCAGCCAGTCAGCCAGTCAGCCAACCAGCCAGAGAAAGAAAGAGAGAGGGAGGGAGAGAGGGAGAGAGAGCACGGGACGGGCGATAGACGGAGATAGCGAAAGTCGTGCGCGCGCCCGCGCGCCGCAATAAGAGGGAGAGTGTGCAGCGTTGGTGTGTGTGCGCGCGAGAGAGAAGCGCACACAGAGGGAGAGAGAGAGAGAAAGAGAGAAAATCGCGTTGAACGGAGAGGGAATTAAATGCGTGTGTAGGTGCTCTCGAGAGAGCGGGAGCGCGCGCGCGCGCGCGCGCTCGAGCGAACGGCGGAGAGAAAGAGAGAAAAAGAGAGAGAAAGAGAAAGAAAGAAAGAACAAACGAAAGAGCGTACGAACGAGCGAGAGAAAAAGAGAGAGAGAGAGAGAAAGAGAGAACAAGTGCGTGCGTCGTGCGTCGTACGTACGTGCGTGCGTGCGTGCGTGCATGCGTGCGTACGGTGGAGAAGAGGTGTCGTTGAAGGGGGAGGGAGTCTTCGTTCGTACGTTCGTACGTTCGTTCGTACGTCCGTCCATCCGTCCATCCATCCGCCCGTCGTTCGCTCGTTCGTAGGAATGCACGACGGTCGAATGGCTACGGGCTCGGGGGAAGGTGGTGGTGGTGGTGGTGGTGGTGGTGGTGGCGGCAGAGGCGGAGGGGGCCCCGTGGCACCTCTGGACAACAACTCCACCGGGACTACTACCCTTACGGAATCAACGACGTCCTCCTCGCCAGCCGTCGTCGCCGCCGCTCCCTCCTCCTCCTCCTCCTCCTCCTCCTCTACCTCATCTTCTAGCTCGTCCTCGTCCTCGTCATCGAATACTGCCACGATCTTGACGGACAATCATCATCATGCTAATGCAACTAATCTGCCCTTGACGACTACGGGATCATCCCAACAACCCCAACAAACTCTTCATCAACAGCAACAACAACAGCAACAACCACAGCCGCAACAACAACAACAACAACAACAACAACAACAACAACAACAACAACAACAGCAGCAGCAGCAGCAGCAGCAAGCACGGATCAGGCTCGATCTGCTCACCGATTTACCCGCCAATGATGCTTCAGGTACGATCACGCAATGGCTCTTTCTACTAAATGCTCTCTCTTTTGTTTTCTTCTTCTTTTTCTTTCTATTCACTTTTCTCTTTGCACTCTTATCCCTTTGCCGTGCTCATGGCAAACCTCTTTTCTTTCTTCCATCCTTTCACGCACTGCTTTCGGATCTCTCATACTCTTCTTTCACTCTCTCCCTTCCTTCCTTCCTTTTTCTACCCTCTATTTACCTCTTCGGCTTTGTCGCAGTTCCCTCTCCATCCCGTCCCGTCTCCCTCTTTTTCTTCCTTGGATTTTCTCCCTTCCCCCTCCCCGCGCATGCACCTTCCCTACCCAAGAGGGAAGGAAGCGTTGGCAATCGGTACAATGCACTCGATCGTTCTGTTTTCGAACGAATTGAACGACGCGTGATCTATTCCTCGTACCTTTGAAACGAGAACAAGTGCTGCCTCCGCCATCGCATGAATGCGATCTCATCCTCTAATGGATCCGCAACACGTTGTTTATAAAAACCAGAGAGACACAATCTCTCTCCCAATGATTTTCAGGGGAAACAAACGAGTATATTTATATACATATACATATACATATACATATATATATACATATATAGATATACATGTATATTCGTTTATTTATCCAGGCAGAAAATTTTCTTCGTATTTTCACGAGAGAACTGTCATATCGTAGTCGATGCCATCTTCCTTTTGAAAAATTCATTTTTGTATTTGGCGCCATTTAAAATATTCGGCGAGTATAATTCGCGCACGGCGACGTTTGGCGTCGCGTCGGTCGATCGGTCGGTCGGTTGGTCGGTCGGTCGGGTCGGTCGGTCGGTAGGACGCAACAGGCGTTTTCAATTAAATTTCAAAGCGGAATTGCTTACGGAGCGTGACTCCGCAGCGGCGGCGGCTGTTGTCCTCGATTTGGAAAGAGCTTTGAAAGCGCGTCTTTCGCGTACGCGCGCAACGCTTGTACCGTCGTCGTCGCCCTATGAGTTCTGGGAAAATAATCGGGTCTCTCTCTTTATTCTTCCATTCGGACCATAAAAGTTTGCGCGCGCGCGCTTCTCGCCCCTTTTCATTTTTTGTTTCTTTTTTTTTCGTTCTCTCTCTTTCTCTCACGAAATAACGAGAGTCGTGTATTTTACTCGGCAAGACGTTGTTGTCGTATATCTTATTCGTCGTTCCATTTGAAACTTCACAACAACAATCGATGGAAGCATTAGTTCCGTTTTTACACCTGTCCCCATGAGAACTCAACACAACGGGAAGGAGGGTCGGTTGGTCGGTCGGTCTGTCGTTCGCTCGTTCGTTCGTTCGTTCGCTCGTTCGCCCAGATCCCCAAATACGTTCGAAAAGAAACCCTATTTGAACAGAATCTTTTTTCGTAAGCGTGCCGGCGCGTGCCAAAGTAGAAAACGTTAATGTAACCCCCCGTAGGATGTTTCCCTTGTTGTAGCAACCTTGACAATACGGAAAGTCAACATCTACCTGCTGCGTCGACGCGCACTTGTTGCGCTATTTCTCTCTCTCTTTCTCTTTTCTTTTTTTTTTTTACCGAAACTTACGCAATTCCGTTGTAGCCTTCTCACTACCCTTGAAAGCATTGTAAATTATACATGTTCGATCTCGGATCTTCTCGAGAAGCGCAAGCACGAAATTCATTGTATTCGGACACAAGTATCTATTTTAGCCGTAACAGAAATGTACATTTGTTTAACTTTCACTTTATCGAACGAAAACGTAAGTTAACTGTTTATAATTTTTCATAGATACCATTGGAAGCGTCTCGGGGTGGAGCGCAATTACTCGCACACTCCGTAAAATTCATAGAATTTTTCGGGGATCGTATATTTTCATTTAGATATCTTTGTCATTTATAATTTATATATTTATTCGTTTATTTATATTTATGAACACTTCAACTTTGACATCATTATTAGATGCTCGACAATGTCCGAGGTCGTTCTGTACATCTTATTTACGAGCAAAACTTGGCCGAGCTAATGGACAATATTTGCGCTATAATTCGTCCTTTCCCTTTCTACCTTCCTTTCGTTTTTATGAGGGTCAAATATTGTTGTCCTAACTCTCACCGGGAGATTTCTCCATAACGAGTGTCTCGGCTGTCCGAAAAAAATTTATGACGTGCCGAACGTTTGAACAAATCTCTTTCTCTTCTACCTTGGACAATAAGCAATGAATGATCTTCAACTTCGTCACGTCCTAAATGTTATTATGAACTCTCTCGTATAATTTAGATATTATAAGGGACATTTTGGGGAAAATAAAGAAAAAGAAGGAAAGAGAGAGGAGAGAGAGAGAGAGAGAGAGGGAGAGAGAGAAAAGGAGTGACGCACGCGTTCAATCGAACGAGCCTTCTCCTTCTCTCTCTCTCTCTCTCTCTTTCTCTCTCTCTCTCCTTGGGGCCTGCCGAGCATTATTTTACAAAGACATTTGCGTGGCTCTCTGTGTGTCTCTCTTTTATAAAGAGTACATACACTCCCACGCGACGTTAAGACGGTCGACGGGTCGGTCGTTTCTCGTCGACTGCGGTCGCTATTGAATAGCTTGACCCACTTTGATAAAGTCGCATTGGAATAACTCAATAACACCAAGCCCGGCCAACAACAATAATTATTATTCAATGTTCCCAGCACGCCGAACACTGGTGTCAGAGATATCGATGCGCGTGCCAATTTATCGGACCGCGAAGCCCTAGAAGACTACATTTTCTTCATTTATCGTTAACAACCGATGTGTCTTCGATTTTACATGCGGCTATCTATCTATCTATCTATCTATATATATATATTTTTCAATAAAACGTCGTTTGGCGTACAAGTATGAACGAGCCGAGACTAGCATGAGGGAGGAGAGGGGGTGAGGGGGTGGAATTCTACTAAATGCGTATACTCTAGAAAATATCTTCGCGGAAAAGAGGGAAAAGGGGTAAAGGAGTTATATCGACGATCAATTTTCACGATTATATCATAGCGATCTCTTTTTCTAATCTTTTAATCTTCCATTCCCCTGCTCCTACTACTCCTACCCCCGCCCCGTCTTCGCTCTTTCGACGTTAGTGGCGGAGTAAAGCGGAACGAGCTTTCCGGGGATCCTTTTTCCGCGTTGCCGTTACGGAGATCTCGATCGAAGCCGGCAAAGGTTTGCCGTGTTCGCCGCGACAGGGCGCTGATAATCAATCTTTCTTCTTCTTCTTCTTATTCAACTTTACTCCGAGCTAATCGTTTCGCGCGCTTTTGCCCCCCCCTCTTGCGTTTTTTTTATAGTGTTACACACTGTTTCACTACTCGGATTATATACTTCTCTCTCTCTCTCTCTCTCTCTCTCTCTCTCTCTCTCTCTCTCTCTGACGACCACTACACCACCGGCTCTACGTGTAATAGTAGTAGTAGTACGCTCTTACGAACGGCGACGTTCCTCGTGCCAGTTATGATGAATTCGATTGGGTAATGCAGGCAGGCAGGCAGGCGCGCGCGAGCGCGCTGTGAGTGCTGAGGGGGGCGAGGAGGAGAAGTGACGCCACGGGACACGGTCTGTGGTTTTTAATACGCGTCCTACTTTCCGCTATCTTTCCCGCAGAGAGCAGTGCGCAGAGAGCGCGGCAGCGGCAACAGCAACAGCAACAGCCAAAGCAAAAGCATAAGCAAAAGCAAATGCAACAGCAGCTTTAGCACAGACCAACGACGAAGACCGAGCTGAAGAGCAAAGAGAAGAGAAAAGAAGAGAAGAGAAGAAGGTTGAGGGGACATATAGCGCGTGGATCATACTCTTACCCTCTTCTTAACCCCTCTCTCTCTCTCTCTCTCTCTCTTTTGCCTGTGCGCGCGAACGCACGCACACTTGCTCTCTTTCTCGCAATAACGACGACGACGACGACGACGACGACAACGACGACGACGACGACGAAGACGTCGACGTCGAACGACGACAACGTAATGCGTTGGAAGAGTATGACGCGATTGGCGCGTGTCGCCATCGGTGCTGGCGCGCAGGATGCCTATGAGTTTGTATATATGTGTGTGTATGTCTGTGTAGCTTTGAGAGTATAGAGAATAGGAGAGAAAGAGAGAGTGAGAGAGAGAGAGCGTGTGCGCGCGCATGCGTACACGCGCCAAGAGCGACGCGAGATAACGACGACGTGGCGAGTCGCCACCACCGCCACCATCACCACCACCACCACCCACCGCCGCCGCCGCCGCGGTTAGAAGGACTGAAATTGAAAGTGCTCGTCCCACTGGCCCACTGACCTGATTACCCACTGACAATGGCACGAATCTCGGCGGCGCGCAAGCCTCTCCTCTCCCTCCTACCCCTTCCTCCCCTCTTCTCCCTCTTCTCACTCTCGCGACGCAGGCGTCGTCGCCGTCGTCGTCGCCGTCGTTGTTGTCGTCGTTGCCGTCGCCGTCTATTCGCATCTCTCTCTCTCTCTCTCTCTCTCCCGGCTTCCTATCACCTATGTATGTATATATATATATATGCGCGTTCTCTATCTATATAAAAGTAAGGCAACGAAGAGGAGACGAGAAAGGGCTTGAATGATAGAAGGAGAGAGAGAGAGAGAGAGAGAGAGAGAGAAACTTTTCACTTTCCTTTACGAACGCGATACTTTCTCCAAACCGTTTGCTGCCGCCTATATCTTTCGGCAAAAAAAAAAAAAAAAAAATTCGATGACGAAAGAATTTCGAAAGGTACACACTACCTCGTATACGGGGAAGAGGGGAGAGAGGGTAGTCGTTAGCTTCCTTCTCGAAAGGAAGGGAAAAAAGAAGGATCGATCGAGGATTAAGGGTAAGACATACAGCGACAAACGTGGGTTAGTTCGAACGATCCCGATGAATGAGATTATCAAAGATGTTAGAAGAATTTATTATCGGTATCCGAGCAGAGCTATGATTATTTCCGTTCAATCTGTAATAGATAAACACTTCGTTCGTCGAGTTAGCGTCTTGGGATTGCAACGACGTCTACGACGACGAACACAACAATGGTCGGCCAATATATATATGTATATATATGGGTATCTATTCTCGTCTCTGTGGGGCCCCTGAGGGGCTCTTCTCGTTTCTTGCTAACTCGTGATTTCGTGGCTCCGATCGAGAGCCGGCCGGCAAGCCGGTCGGCCGGTCGACCGGACGACTTCGCTCTCGCTTTCGTCGCCATTCTGAAAGCGCTTTCGGCTGGCTTTCGCAACATTTTTCCCAAGCCGATTGGTTTTGTCCAAGTCGCGCTCTCTCACGTACACCTTTGCCTTGTCGTTGCCGTTTTGCCTGTTGTGTCGGTCTCTGTCGGTTTCTGTCGGTTGCTCCCGGTGCGCAGTGTTCCCTCTCCTCGAGCAATTCGTGTTCGTTCCTTCGCTCGGCTGGCTCGCGCTTCTCTTTTCTTCTACCGAACGGGCGCGAACAAACCGAGGGGAGCAGAGCAGAGCAGAGCAGAGCGACTCTCTCGCGCGCCCGCCTACTTTCGCTAGTTTGCGTAAGAAACGTATACGTATTCGGTTAGCTAACGATCCTCCTGCCCCCACAACCGCTCTCTCTCTCTCTCTCTCTCTCTCTCTCTCTCTCTATCTCTCTCTCTTACATATCGTTTATAACTTTATATCTATGGACCGACCAATTTCGGTCATCTTTTCGGATCGATCTATTCTTCCACTTTTCCTCTTTCTCCTCCTATTCCTATTCCTATTACTATTCCTACTCCTACTCCTATTCCTATTCCTATTCCTGTTCTTATTCCTAGTCCTATTCCTATTCCTATTCCTATTCCCATCCCTATTCCTATTCCTATTCTATTCCTATTCTATTCCTATTCCTATTTCTATTCCTATTCCTATTCATATTTTTATTTCTATTCCTATTCCTATTCCTATTCCTATTTCTATTTCTATTCCTATTCTTACCCCCCTCCTTTTTTCCATTCTTTCGCCATCGACGATAATCGTTCGCGTATCGCCCTACGAGAAATCCTCCCCGATTAACCCCCTTAAATCACGTAACTTACTTTTTAATTATCTATTCAATTCCGTTTACGTAACATTCCGACGAGCACGATGGGCGAGAAAGGTTAAGTCACGTTCGTTTATTCGTCATTAGATGCCTCTCGCCCTCCTATTATTCGCGCATTAAGTAACGCGAGTCAACGTTAGGTTACGCCATTACGCGCGTTCTAGTGTATCTCGAGAGTTTAAAACGCGTTAGAATTTCAAATATAAACGGTTATATATATATATATATATATATATATATATATATATATATATATATATATTCCGGGTAAAACGCGTAAACGATAGAATCTCTGTCCACGGCGACGTTACTCGTGACGTAATCGAGAGACGCACATCCTTTGCCCGTACACACATACATACACACACACACACACATACACTCGGTATATATTCTAAATGACGAAATCCTCGAAACTTTCTCACGGGAGGGCGGGGGCGAGGTTCGGTGGGAGAGAGAGAGAGAGAGAGAGAGAGAGAGAGAGAGAGAGAGAGAGAGAGAGAGAGAGAGAGAGAGAGAGAGAGAGAGAGAGCGAGAGAGGGATTGGGAGAAAGGGAGGAAGGGAAGAGGTCCTCCTCCGATCCTCCTCTTTTTCGACGAGTAATTTTTTTCGGTCCTAACTTTAAATACGTGCACGTCGAAAGTGAAATCGAGCATCCCGACGCGAGCGCGCGCGCGCAAACGCGCAAGCGCGCTGGTTAATTCGATCTCGAATTTCTCTTCGGTCTTGGCCGTCTTCTTAACTTCGTCGTTTTGAAAATTTCCCCAAGGATCGAGAAGAAAAAAAAAGAATAGAAAAGAAAAGAAAAAATATAATATATCCGAGAGAGAGAGAGAGAGAGAGAGAGAGAGAGAGAGAGGAATAATTTTAATCTGGTTTTACCCTTCGTATAAACTTTTTCCGTATCCTCGACCGACTCTTCCCGCTTCGAAAATCGAAGGACGATCTCGCGGTAGTAGGAGATGACCTCGCGACGGGACATTTTCCGTACGCGTTACGTCGCGTTTGCGTTTGCTTTTGCGTTTACGTTTGCTTTTGCTTTTGCGTTTGCGTTTGCGTTTGCGTTTGCGTTTGCGTTTGCGTAGCGTTGCGTTGCGTTGCGTTGCGTCGCGTCGCGTCGCGTCGCGTTGCGCGTACGTGCACGCTTAAAATACACCACGCACTATCACCCCATCCATTCCATTTCGATGGAGGTCACCCGGTAGCTTAAGTGGGTCTCGACCACTTGGTTAGTGTGTCATGGCATACACGTTACTGAATAAACTTAATTTCAATAGCAACGTTAATAAAGTCTCAAACGTAGCTCGACGAGCTGTGACGCAAAGAAAGAGAAAGAGAACAAGAAATAGAGATAGTAGAAGAAGAAGATGATGATGAAGATGAAGATGAAGAAAAAATAAATAAATAAATAAATAATTACACTGAGAGAGACGCTTTTCCTCTCTCCCCTTTTATCTATCTACTCTGTTCTTTTCTCTCTCTCTCTCTCTCTCTCTCTCTCTCTCTCTCTCTCTCTTTCTTTTTCTTTTACGTCTCTACGCGCGACCTGCATTTCGCGACGACATTCGTGCTTTGCCTTCTTTTCTCTCTCTCTCTCTCTCTCTCTCTCTCTCTCTCTCTCTCTCTCTCTCTCTCTTATTTCATCACCTTGCAACGCGTACGCGTTATCGATCCGAGGGACGGAAAATTCTAGCGTGTGTATCTCTTCGCGTCTCTCCTTATCCTCCTCCCCCCTCCCCCCTCCTGCTCCTCCTCCTCCTCCTTCTCATCATCATCATCATCATCCTCATACTCCTCCTAGTTTCTACTCTTCTATCCGCATCTTCTTTTTATTATTTTCCTCGAGGAAGGATGCAACCTAATTTAACGCGACCCGTAACTCGTGTTACTAACGAACGCGCGGTACGTATTAAAAGGTATATTCTTTTTATAGTATCCCTTTGAAATGACTCTCTCTCTCTCTCTCTCTCTCTCTCTCTCTCTCCTTTCCGTGATTTACATATGTATATACAAAAGTGATCATCGATTGAATGTTAAATCAACCAAGACAATAGAATTCACGAGTTCTCCATTTCTCTCTCTTTCTCTTTCTTTATCTCTCTCTCTCTCTCTCTCTCTCTCTCTCTCTCTCTCTCTCTCTCTCTCTCTCTCTCTCTCTCTCGTCGGTGAAACCGTCGAACGGGAATAGCCGAGCGAGGATGAAAGTAGTCGTTTGTAGTTAAGAAACGCTTTCATTGAAAGGGAAATAGAAAGAGCGAATACGGGAGATACGGTCAGGGGGGCGAAGGAGGGAGGAAGGGAGGAGGAGGAGGAGGAGGTGGAGGAGGAGGAGGGACGGATTACCACTGGATAAGAATGTGTGTCTAGTTTAGTGGGCAAGTAGGTCGCAAGGGAAACCAACCTGGGTTACGCAACGCGCGCAGTTCCAGTGTTATACAACTATTGACTCACCGGATTAACAAGTAGGCTGGGTGAAAACGAAAGCCGAGTGTGTCCGGGCTGCCTTCTTTCTCTCTCTCTCTCTCTCTCTCTCTCTATCTATCTCTCTCTATCTCTCCTTATTTCCCCGTTCCCTCCCCTCTTTCTACTATCTCTTACTCTCTTACTCCCTTTCTCTCTTTCTCTCATTCACTCTCACCTGTCGTGGTCGGGGCTCTGCCATACATAATAGTTCTTTCACCGGGGGGACGAGCTTTTTTTATTTATGAGCGGACAAAGATCGCATGTGCTAATAAATATTGAAGCATCGATGATGACGATGACGATGACGATGACGATGACGATGGAAGAGCTATCGATAGATTTTAGATCGTCATCGTGATCGATAGAAAATGTCGGTTAATCTTTTTCGATGTACGTCCTATTTAATAACCCTCCCTTCTATTTATTTTCGTCTACTTCTTTTTTTTTTTTTTTTTTTTTTTATTAATAGACGAACTTAAAAGAAGTGAATATAGATAGATAGATAGATAGAAAGAGAGAGAGAGAGAGAGAGAGAGAGAGAGGGAGGAAGAGAGTTGACGGATTATCAGAAAAGTCTGACTCTTTTATTGTACGCTCAAGAGAGTATAGTATCGGTTTGCGCGTAAAAAAGAAGTAGGCCACTCGACGACAACGACGAGGCGAGCTTCTTTGGCAAAGAGCGCGAGTGAAGCGAAACGTGCAAATGGCGACGCACAAATCACTGAGAGAGCTACTCGATAGCTTGGAAATTTTCAACGGTAGAAAGAGAGAGACAGAGAGAGAGAGAAGAGAGAGGGGGGGAGAGGGAGAGAGAGAGAGAGAGAGAGAATCTGACCCAGATAAAATGAAATTACGAAATCGCATGTACTACGAAGCACCGAAGCATGTCGAGAGATTCGCGAGAGCAACCCTTACGTTGGTTAAACGGAAAAGAATATGATATACGACTAAAGAGAATTGAGTTCATTCTTATTTTCGACTCGTTCCGAGGGATGATACATCTTTCGTTCGTTTTAACGCGATCGAATATATATATCGACTCCGATCTCCGAAAAAAGAACGGCGCGGGACGGAAGGATGAAAAAGAACAAAGAGAGAGAAAGAGAGAGAGGGGGGGGGGAGAAACAAAGAAAGAAAGAAAAGTGTGAAAAATGAGGTTAAGAATGAAGCGGGGGTAAAGAAAATAAGCTACCGCAACAGTTTTCTCCGGCGTGTACACCCCGGCGATAAGTGGTGCCGCGGGGAGTTGAGTAGAGTGGTAGAGAGGTATAGAGAGGTAGAGAGTGTAGAGAGTATAGAGTGTGTGTGGACAGAGAATCAATAGCGGTGACATAGTTACCGAGTAAACCTGGCCTAGTTTCAATAGCGACCTCATTCCTCTGTTCCCTTCCTTCCTTCATCCGATTTTCCTATGGATTTTTCCTTGCCCCGGTCACCTGTATCTTTACAATGTCGGAAAGCCAACGATTTTTTCTTCTTCTTCTCCTTCCTCTTCTTCTTTTTTTTTTCTTTTTATCATATCCTATACGAAAAAAGGATTATATATTAAAAGCAGCGACGGGAGAAGAGAAACGGAGTATCTGTTATATCGTTTTCGTTTATTTATTTATATTTTTATTTATTTTTTACTTTTCTTTCCTTTTCTCTTCTTTTCTCTTCGACGATAATATACAGGGTATTTACGTAAGAGCCAAAAATTAACGTGGGATAGTACGGGAAGAGGGAGAAAGAGAGTTCGATATCGACGCAAATAGTTCTGTCGCAGTAGCAGCGGTCGACCTTGGGGTCACTTATCAACCAACATGAAATGCAGCTGACGGCGTAGCGACCACCACACACCAACTTCTACTACTACCCTACCTGTTCTGAATAATTTCGCGAATAATGATCTATGCAAAGCTATACCAGAACGAACGAACGAACGAGCGAGCTAGAGAAAGAGAGATAGAGATAGATAGAGAGAACGTAATGGTTATAGCTCGTACGAATAATATCGAATTTATATAATGCGTGCCTAGAGAAAGAAAGAAGAGCTGAAACGGTCATCGTAAAAAAGCAAGCATGCGGATGACGATGAATGTACCGCCGATGAAGTAGAGTAGTGGTGGTAGTAGTAGCAGCGTAGTCATCATTGTCGTGCGGCGGTGCATCTCATTGTGAGATCAAACGAAGAGCGTGTTCGAAGCATATATAACCCCTCTCATAACACAGAGTGTGACGACGTCGAGAGACGTGACGAGCCTTTTCACTCGCGAAGCGACCGCCAGAGTGCCGTGCTGAGCCTCTTCCAACCGAGTAGTAGTAGCACCACCACCACCAACACCACCACCACCACCACCACCACCATCACTACTACCACTACCACTTCTCTGGTAGGAACAGAGAGAAGTGTGTCA